>RCWM02000470.1:0-600000 GCA_003667255.2 Euschistus heros | reverse complement strand
TAGACTTAACTTTTTAGTTTCTATCAAGAGATCCATTTTTTTGCTTGTTTCTAGTATATACACTCTTCTGGAGAATCCTATTACCCTTCACCCTCTCCAACATATGCTTGTTCAGTGTGAGGTATTTGAATTTCTTCTGGTAACTGTTTACTGTTATGTTGTTCCCACAGCTTTGCGGTTTATTCAATACTTTATCAATATTAGGTATGATCCCTGAAGACACAATAGCCCCATCTATTGATGTTTGTTTTATTGGATTCTTACTATCCTATTGTGCAAACTAATTCTATTTTATGTCATGGCAATTTGGTTAGTAATAATTAATAATATTTGAGAATATATTATATTTAATGACATTATAAAATTAAAGGTTAATATCAATGATTTAATAATTACTAAACTCGAGGGTCAGCATACAATTTACATTGTCTACTTATTAACTTGAATTACTGTGTTTTAAAAGTATCCTCCCTGTAACGTATTTACAACAACAAATAGACAAGCTTAAGTAGAAACCTAACACAAAATTTACCTATGAACCACCTAGATGCATTTAAGCCAATGATTCTCTACCTTTTTTCCTCCTTGACCCTCATATAGTAAAAATAAATTAAATTAATATTTCGCCCCCACCCCTCCTCCATAATAATAGTAAGCCTAACTATTAATAATTGAATTTACTAAATTACAAAAATTCTCCCATTCCAATAGTACTCTTGGCTGGTTCCAGTCCTTCTTATCTCTCCGTTCCCAAACAGTTATTGTTCCTAACCAACCTCCTTCAAAATCTGTACCTCTAACGCAAGGTGTTCCTCAGGGATCTTCTCTTTCACCAACTTTCTTTTCAGTTTATATTAATGATTTGACAGATGCTATTCATAATTCCCAATATCATTTATATGCTGATGACCTTTAAATCTACTTATCATTTCATCCTTCTGAGATTTTCGAGGCAACTTGTTAGATTCAAGATGACATTTATAGCAGTAACCAATGGGCAGTGGAGAATAAGTTAGGACTAAATCCAGAAAAAACTAAGGCAATGCTAATTGGATCGAAACCTTCCCTTAATTCCCTTTTCTGTTATCCACCTCTTTATCTCAATAGCGTTCCTATTCAGTTCACAAACTCTGTCAAAAACCTCGGAGTAGTTCTCAATCAACATCTGTATTGGAATAACCATATTTCCCACATTACCCGAAAAACCATCTCCATCCTCAAACAGCTCCTAAGATTCCGTGAATCTTTCCCTCACAATACCCGTCAAATGTTAATATCCTCCCTGATCCTTCTCCCCTCGATTATGGATACTTAGGATACGGACTGTCTAGCGAGCTTGAAATCAAGCTTAAAAGATTAATGAACTCCTTTATAAGATTCATTTTTGGGATCCCCAGGCATTCTCACATCACTTGCTGGTATTCTGAGTTAAGGTGGCTTTATCCAAGTTTTCGGCAACAATACTTCCTTGGTTCCCTTCTATTCCAATCCTTAAAGTCCAAAAAACCTTCATACATTTACGACATCCTTGCCCTTCGTTCTTCCATTCATCTTTTGAACACCAGATCTCAGCCTATAGAATTTTATATCCCTTCTCATCAAACTGCTTCCTTTGAAAAATCCTTTTTTAATTGTGCTGCTTTATTTTGGAATTCCATACCCATTTCGATCCGCAATGCTCCTTCTCTCACTTCCTTTAAACATAATTTATTCATCTACCTTCTCAGTTATCAATCTTCCGAAATTATGTGATAATATATTAGTGTTAAAATATTTCTTTTTATTTTATTTTATTTATTTATTTATTTTGTTTTTCTCATATAAACCGGAAGACTTCTTTTTAAATCTAAAATTTCACCTTATATATTTATATGTATATAATTTACATTCTATATAAGTTGCTGCCTGATATGTAGGCAGCCAGACAATAATACCTTTTTATTGTACTTTTATGTTAAAGGGGACAAGGTGTCCCAGAATAAAGATTATTTTTCATTTCATTTCAATTTCGACTTTAATCAAAAATCTAAATTTTTTTTTTTTTTTTTTTTTTAATATCACATAACCAAAATCCACTAGTTTTGTCTTTAAAGAAAATGTAGGCTGTAAAAAAAAAAAAAAAAAAAAAAAAACATGGAATACAACTATTCCTATTGTTTTATATTGCTGTGTTTATAATTTTAGAGTAGTGAATTGTATGAACATTAGTGATGGGTGGTTCCAGCTTTAAACAGTTTGGAGTGAAACGAAACACACCCAAGTTTTTCATTCCAACTGGAATGAAAAACCAGTGCCAAAAGATCTCTCGTTTCGTTCCCTTAGCGTTGTAGAGTATTGATTGCATATCTCGTTTCCTTCCACCCAAGGTCGTTCCAACTGCTTTGTTGAGTTGATCCTGCTGCGCTTGGTTTCCCCCTCCCCTACATCACCCCACCAGATATTTTCTATTCTACTGACAGAACTCTTCTTTTGGATTCAGTGAAATGAACTACACAAGGTTTTACTGCATATGGAATTAAATTATTTTTTTGCTATTTGTTTTAGTGAATTACTGTTTTAACTAAGAAATTAAAAAATTTAGTGAATTATGTATTTTCTCATTTCTGATCCAATCCATCCTAGTTCAGCCGGCCACTCTTCTCAGATATCTCATCTCTACTGTTGTTACTCAACTCCTGTTAACCATTTGCATTCATATCTATATTTTGTTTTGTTTTTTGGGTGTCAAAAGTTGAGCGTTAATGTTTTTTCTTGAAATAAAAAATATTCCACACATCTCACTGTCCACCATCCATAATAGTAAATAGGAGATTGTTGTAGCCCACTAATAGGTCCCTTAACTTTTTTTTTTTTTGAAAAATAAACTTTATTCTGGGACAGACTATCCCCTAAGAATAATTAAAGTGCACAATAAAAGGTACAATTGTCTGGCTAAGATTAGTTACAAATCAGCACATCAGTATTACAAATTAAATTATGAGAAAAAAAGAAGAGAGAAGAAACAAAAAAAAAAAGTTAAAGTTAAGTATAAAAAAAAAATAAAAATAAATAAAAACAATCAACAGTAAAAATTTTAACACACTTATGTACATTTACATATTACTTACATTTTTGTGGAAGAATGAAGATTGAGTAGATGGATAAATAAAGGATGTTTAAAAGAAGTTAAGGAAGAGGCTTTGCGAATATGGGTAGGTAAGGAATTCCAAAAAGAGGTAGCACGGATGACGAAAGATTTTTCAAAGGAGGCAGTTCTATGTGAGGGGGTATATAGGTTGGAAGGTTGAAATCTTGTATTCAGATGGTGAATGGAGGAACACAGAGTAAGTAAGTCTAGAATATAGGAAGGTTTAATGGTTTTTAATGACTGGAATAAGAAAGTGTCGAGGAAGTATTGCTGTCGAAAATTGGGGAAAAGGCATCCAAGCTCATTGTACCGGCAAGATACATGGGACCGTCTGTCGTCCCCAAAGATAAATCTTATGAAGCGGTTCATTAGTCTCCTTAGTCTCATCTCAAGCTCTACAGACAGCCCCCCATACACCAAGCACCCATAATCAAAGTGGAGAAAAATAATCGATATTATCGAGAGTCGTCATTGTTTTAATTCAGTTATTGAAGTTATAGTTTACATATAATTATCACTGTGATGCTAATGATTTTTAATATTTGCAAATTTAATAATATTAATTACAACTTTATAAATAGTTATTTATCATTCTGTACATTTAATAGGAAGAAAATTTTGATGAGACGATTCAATATGTTAGAGAAGTGTTTAATATGACTCCAGCTTTCGATTTAGCTTTCTTACCCGAAGCAGTCATTCAAACTTACATGGTAAATATATTTGAAATTTTAATAGATATTTAATAGTTAAGTATCTATATTTTTCTGCTTAAGAATTTTATTTCATCTGTTTTATGTTGTTATATAGCCCTTATTTAGAATCCTCAGTATTTTTTTTTTTTTTCAGTTCTAAAATTTGTAGTATTATAACATGTTACATCAGTTTATTATATCGAGTTTTTTCATCTTTACCTTTTATTGTAATGATAGATTGTATTTAGATGTCAACCGGCCTGTTCAACTTAATACCGCTCAACCCTAGCATATGCAGGCCACTATTATCATTGTTCCGCCAACTTGTTTCGGTCTACTTCTTGGACGTTCTCCATTTGGATTTTGCCTATCACAAAAAAAGTTCTTAAATTTTTTGACAAATTATTAAGATAAAAGTAGTTTATAGAAACTATTTCTGTTTATATATCATGTCCATCTGAAATTCTCTCCCTCCTGACAATTGCGATGTTTCTTCCCTCGGAACATTTAAAAAACCTCTTGCTCTCTCTAAACCAACACTGTCAAAATTAGCTTGAATTACAATTTTCTTAATACAATGTATTCATTTGTATAAATAATTTTTTATTTTATTTCCTAAGAACCGATTGATACTGTTGAAGATAGTTTCTTATTATGTAATTGTTATACATACATCAATTCTTTAAAATAAAAATGTAGGATAGTTAGTTTTAAAATATATTTTATATATCGCACATGTATTTCAAAAGTGACGCAACTCAAAAACCTAAATTAAAAAATGTACAATTTTCAGTCTTTTATTTAATACCAAATGCAAGCAAGATGTATCAGGGTGTGATTTGAAACATTTTACAAGGTAATTTGTTACATTTTTGACATTTAATTTAAACATGATGATAAATCAATAATACAGATTTTTGAGTTTTCTTACTCTAAAAGTATTTGTGCGACATTATAATAAAAAGGCAATACATATATGATCAACACTGCTTGGTAAAGAATTATTACATTCTTCAGAAAAATAAAGCTTTGCTTCTGCAAGCCGAACGGCAAAAGGTTGAGTGAGGATATGTATTCGCTATTGGAAAATGAAGAAATGGGATTACTATTTCCAGCTACTAAAGCTGAAGCCCTAAAAAATTAGTGCGGCCAGCACCATTTTATAATGTTTTTTATTTATGTTTAAAGGATTTTTGATATCCCAGAATGAAGATTATTTGTTTGAGAGTTTCGAACCCTAAAATACTATTTAAATCAACATCCAGGGAAATATATCAGTGTATCATCCCATTAACAGTGTTTTGTGAAAGAATTTAGTTAAGCATTTGTGCTTCCTTAAGTAATCCTGAACCATCGGCATATTTTATAAATCTTCTTAAATAATAGTTAATAATATGAATTATTGTTTGCACATTGTTTGAACTGTAATTAACTTATAGGGTAAACCAAACAGTTATTGATGCTGCATCTTAAAAATTAGAGGAAAAAAAATATTTAGCAAAAAAAAAAGAAATCATAAAATGCCTTTGAAATCCTACAACTCAACTGTGTAAAAGTACTTTCAATTCTGTCTGTATTTTAAAGAATTATCCATAGGATATTAATGACTGATTACATAATTTATTGTCACTATCTTGTAAAATATATTCCAGGAATAATGTTTGGTGTGAACTTTCTTGCTTAGCTTAAAGTATAATAATTAGGGAAAAACCACTGTAAATTTCAACTTTATTGAACTATTGTTTCTATAATTTTAGTATGAATATTTCTTAAGGGTATCAATAACTGTCTGGTTTACCCTATTTTGTATTTTATGCTATTTGCTGCTGGCTAATTTGTTTCTTTGGTTATTGCTATGTTTTTTAACAATTTATTTTTAACCGAGGTTCTGGTACTGAGAATAGAAAAACTTAGGTACTGACAAATCACTGAAATATTTATTCCTATATTGACTACTTTTCATTCATTATTATTTTTTTTTTCCTACTCTGTTTCTAGTTTTCTTTCTGTTATCTTATTATTTAGTATTTACTTTAAGTTATCTTGTCTTATTTTGAAAATCTCTAGGCCACTTATGATATTACTTTCCGCTATGTAATGTTATTCTTGAGAAACATTGTCCCAGAATTTCTTTCTGTTCTAAGGTTCCCCATCGGGAAATTCATCGCACAATTTTACACATCCTATGAATGATATGGCCAGATATCCAGTGAGTATACAGGGTGTCCCTAATTTAAATGGCAAAACTTCAGGAACTTATAGGGGACCGAAAAACTTAAGACAAAATGTCATTTAGAGATTTGCTCGTTTTTGCTTAGTTTTAGAGAAAATCGCAAAAAAAGAAATAAAACAAGTTTTCATTTTTATACTTATTTATTTACATTTATATTTATGTTATGTTCTTTTTAATGTGGAATATTGCTCAAAATGTTGTCCTCTTGCACCAATGCAAGCATTACATCTAGCACTCACTTGATAAATTGCAGCTAAACATTGTTCTGATGATATTTGATGCACTGCATCTATGATTCGGTCTCTTAATTGCTCTCTTGAGTTGATTGACACCAAATAAACTTTCTGCTTCAAGGTTCCCCATACGAAGAAATCCATGGGTGTCATATGAGGTGATCTGGGTGGCCAAGGTACTACTCCTCCACGTCCAATCCATCGTTGTGGATAATTTATATCCAGCCAAGCTCGAGCAACTCTGCTATAATGAGCTGGACATCCTTCGAGTTGGAACCACATTTCAATCTGCTGCTGTTAGGGAATGTCATCTAAATAATTAGAAAAGTCGTTCTTCAAAAAATGTGTAAATGTGATACCATTCAATCTTCCAGGTAAAAAATATGGTTCCACCAGTAATCCGTTCCAAATTGCAAGCCAAACGTTAATAGCAAATTCATGCTGAAACCTATTCTCTCTTATAGCTCTGGGATTTTCAAGAGCCCATACATGATAGTTTCTTTGATTAACAATTCCTCCTCTTGTAAAGGTAGCTTCATTGGTCCATATAATTTTTAATGGGAATAAATTATCATCGCAAATTTTGACAAGAAACCAGTTAAAAAAATTACAAAAATTGAGACTGAAATGTAAAGTAGCTAAGTTATGCACAATCATTTCTTAATTAGAACATAAAAATTGTATTCAATCTGAATATTGTGAAAATAATATTTCTAAATTTTGTCTAATGCGGAGGGAATCGGAGAAACATCTTAATCTAAAATGAAAAAAATGTTTGATCGATTAAAAAATTTCTCAATAACATTGCTCTTCTTGTCTCCGAAAGCATACAGCTTTTTCTTTTTTTTTTTAAAATCGATTATCATCTCTCTATGGGTGAGGAAGGTAACCACAACCATTGGCTCCTTCAGAGCATTGGTAAAATTTATTTTACTATAAGAATTAAAAATATTGTTAGATATAATATTGAAGAAATAGAGAAACAAAAAATAAGATTAAAACTGTAAAAAGTTATTCACCTCAAATGTCAATACAAATTCATGAATAATTTCTATTCTCATGCTCTTATTAATGTTTCACCATATAGTTCACCTTTCCCTTTCCTTCTTTATCAATTATAACAATGAAAAATGCTATTCATAATTATAATAATACAAAGGTAGAAAACAATTACTATGGGTTGAAAAATTAAAATTATGATTATACTAGCTGAAAGTACCCTGCTCCTCGACGGTTTAATACCATTAGGATTAAGGACAACTTAAATTAGTAAAAGTTAAGCTTAACATTGATAATTATTTTTACTTAAATAAACCTGAAGAATTCCATTCTTACAATAATTCCATTAAGTGGATTTGACAATTTGCAAAAGTTAATTTTATATTATTTTAACAATCCTCCAGTGAAGCTTCAAGGCAGCACTACCATTTTACCCAGCTCTGATACCAGACCATCAGCTTTTCTTATGGCATACTTTAAGTGAATATAGTCTCAACTTCTCAACTTTTTTGATTTTTTCGAATAAAGTTTAGTCTTACTGTTTCTATTTTTGTGTACATACCAAACATAAATTGGTTGATATGTTATGTTGGACATTAAGAAATTAAAGTAAATAAGGTTCTTCACCTCCTCGCTCTATCAACATAGGTGTAAAAATCAGCTGCAGACACAGTTTTCTTAAGTGGTGTATTGGTGTTTGGGTCACGCTGAGGGATGTTAATACTGTAACCATCTTCTCCATGGCAGAACCAGAGACGATACTGAAGAAATTCATATGCTTGATAGGACTCACTGATTCTTATCAGTTTTTGTCCCTGCTGTGGAGAACAATGCCTTGCTTTTCAAACACTTGGTCAACAATCAAGACAGCAACTTCGTTAGTGGTAGGAGTATTGTAACTTCCTCAGTAAACATTTGAAGGCTTTTTGTTAACACTGATAACTACCTGGAAATGTTGTAGATTTTTGGGAACAGACTCAACAGCAACTCTGAAGTCTTTGATATACTTATGTTCATGAAGAATTTTCTGGAGTTGGCCTAAGAACACAGCCTTGACATTTTGAAAGTAACCATAGCGAATGTCTCTTTCATGGTTGTCATCACCAACAAAATTTATCTGAATAAATGTCGGTTGCTGTTGTGTTCCAGGCATCAGACTCCTGATTCTGTGATATATACCTGTCCTCGCACCTTAAATGTTGGCATGAAATCTCCCTCTTTTATCTCTTTTGCTCCAAACGATGTCATTTGGAAACAATCATTCTATTTCTAAATATTATTTAGAAAATGCTCAGCCTAAGGATGTTCGTAAGTAAGGAGGCTGTGCAAGTGTTCAGTATATTCTTGAAAGGGAGGAAGTTAGACTTTCCCGTTACTGCAGCACATGACAGGGCTCTCGTCCTTCCATTTTACAGCATAATACCAATTTCAAGTACACCATTGTCCAATATCGACTGTTTCATCTTTTGCATATTCAGTTTTTGGGTCATACTGGCTGTAACCTTTCCATTGAACATCTTTCATCGTGTTTTGTTACAGCTACACGTAGATTACTTAAAAGACAGAATAAGTTTAAATTCAGTGCTCTGTAAGGGCCCGTTCTAAGAAAAGTGGGACCGTTAGGGGGTGGGGTGGTAGAGGAGCACATCTCTGCCTGCCTGTCTGCTCTAGGGGAAGGCCTCCTCTAGTTAATTCTATACTCACTGCATATATCATGGCCATCCTTTTCATATGACCAGTTCATATCATTTTCCTGATCATGATGAATTTCAGAATTGGGATGTTTATATCCTTTTTCTCCATATTCCATCTTTGTAAATTGATCTGTACATTTGGCATAGTATTTTCCTTTTGAATACCTACGGTTTCTGCTTATCATTTTTTTTTTAAACCAGCTTTGAACTCACCGCTTGGTATGATATATGTAATAATTCATATTCAATTATATAAGTACCATAATTAGGGTTATATCTAGTTATTATTATTATTTTTTTAGGACATTGTTGATAATGTAACTGAGATATACAAATTATCTGATCATCTGAATGAAAATGAAAGAGACATTATTGAAAAGTTCTTAAAAACAGTCGAAGCTGAAGAGAACGAATTGAAGAACAATATTGAAAGCATTAGAAAAGAAGCTGAGGTAATAAATCAATTAATAAAGTAGAACCAGCTATTTAATGGCTCATTAAATTTTAAGTAGAGATGGAATTTGTGATCAGTTATATATTATTTATATGTTTATATAAATATTTAAATTGTTTTAAAAGTGACATGAACCTAATTTTTTTCTTTTCTTTTATTTTTCAAACCTTCCAACTGTTTTAATACAGAAATAAAACAAAAACAAAATAATAATCTTAAAGAATGGTACAATATAGAACTGTGGTGGTGTGGTTTCGGGTTGAGATCAAGAGATGGCCCCTGCTTAACATCCAAAGCCACTATTCTAACGATTCTAACTATTCACGGTTCTAACGATTTTTAAATAATAAGCATTTTATTAGTTTAATTTGAAAATGTTAAATGAAACTAATAAAATACTTCACTAATGTAATATTTCTCAAAGTATATATCTATTCTAATAATAGATATATATACAGGGTGTTCAATATTCGATGGCCACCCCCTTTTTTTTCCACAGTTTTTGAAATTTTAAAACAAAACTCTCAGGATCTTAACTGCGTCAAATAAAGTTTCTTTTCAGGTTACAGTCTGCTCTCCAACCTTAAAACTGGTATTGCAAAGATAAAATAAACTTTGAACACTCCTTCTTATTGTTTTTCAGCCATTTCATTCACTGGTTGTTATCAATGTATTTGACAGTTGTGAATTAAGATGAATAAAGACAAAAAAAAAACAAAAAAACTTTGATAACAAAAATATGAAATTAAACGAGCAGTCAGAACAGGTCGACTTGGAAGGTTTCCCCCGAGAGGCTCAAATCGTCTACAAGCCCGTGATGAAATATATCATATACATAGATACACTACAGTGGAAGCGTGTCCTCATAAGAGCATCCGAAACATAGCCAGGGATACCCACTTAATGACAGAACCTTAGCCTCATTCTCTCAGTATCTTGGGGATTTAGAGCCTGATGAAGTTAAATGCGGTACAGCCTCATATGGTGTTGTTTTAGTATGGCCCACACCATTTCAATGCTTAAGTGGGTATACCTGGCTATGTCTCGAATGCTCTGATGAGGATACGTTTCCACTGTAGCCAGTACATAAATTATATTAGTTTCATCATGAGCTTGTCGATGATTCGAGCCTCTCGGGGGAAACTTTCCAAGTCAACTTGTTCTTACCGCTCGTTGTACCAGTCACAGGAAGGTCTTAATTTCATATTTTTGTTCAAAGTTTATTTTATTTTTGCTTAGTTAATGATTTTTCGCGATTTGCGGCGAAATGTTGCCCTGTATAAAAAATATTATCGGTATAAAATCGATTCAAAATTTGATTTTCTATCGAAATCCATCATAAAAAATACCACATCCTATTGAGAATTCTAAAGTTAGGGTCGCTGGAGAAGAACTGGAGAAGGTTGGAGAACAGACTATAACCTGAGAAGACACTTTATTTGACACAGTTAAGACTCTGAGAGTTTCGTTTCAAAATTTAGAAAACTGTAGAAAAAAAAGGGGGTGGCCATCGAATATTGAACACCCTGTATATAAGAAACTTACTATTACTCTGACATAACCATTATCATCAGTGAATAAAGAGTGTATACCAATAGTTTTATTAATTAATCTAAATTAAACATATGGTGATTATTCAATATTTATTTTATTTGTGAAATGCTGGGGCCATCTTTTAATCTCATTCACACCGTTATGTTTCTATATTGTACCATTTTAGTAAAAATAAAACCGGGGTAGATAGGCTCAAGAGACTATCTCCAACCTCCTGACAAATATGTTAGATACTGACTTAAATAGCCAAAATCCAACGGATTAAACAGGTAGAAATAGTGTCCTTTTAAAAAACAAAAAGATTTAATCTATTTTTAATTGGACTACAATGGCATACCTGGCAAATCTCAAAATAGTATTCTTTAGTGTCCTGCAAAAAGGATTAAAGGGGAAGAGAATGTCCTTTTAAAAATATGAAAAGATTCATTCAATTTTCAAAAGGACGAAAATTAAATTGTCGAGAAAGAGTGGCCAAGGATACTCTCCGGCCATCAAACATCGTTAGATCCTGGCAGATCTGAAACTAGTATCATACAGTGGCTTTGGGCATTTCCCAATGGAAAATATTGGGTAATATTTCTGTATTACAAAAGTTGAAGGATTTGCAAAAAAAGAAAAGAAAAAATTAGTTCATGTCACTATTAAAACAATTTAAATAATTAGATAAGCATATAAAGAATATATAACTGACCACATCATGGTTTGCCTAATGCTGTACAATATTTTATAGGATCCAAGTTTTCTTAGTCCCAAAACTGATCTGATTGATATTGAAATTGGCTTACAAGATTTACTTGATAAACTACAGGAACAAGCACAGTTGCTTGGTAAGTGCAGAGAATGCCGAAAAGCACTGAAGGTATGATAATTTCATTAAGAATTGTAGAAAGCTACATACATTTTTATTTATAATTTGATACTTTTAACTCAATTTGTTTATTTAAACTAGGTTGCGATTGAAAGATATGAGTATCTTGAAGAAGCCATGAATCAGGTTAAATTAAAACTGCGTTTGTGGGAAAATGTGGTACAGTGGGACGACATCGTTTATGAATGGCAAAATGCAAATTTCGAAACTTTAAATTCAGATGATATACAACAAACCATCGGTAAATACCTGAAAAATATTATTCAGTTTGAGAAAAACTTTCCTCCAAATACAATCGTTCCTAAATTACGGGAAAAAGTAGAATCTATGAAGGATAAGGTATATTTTTATATTGAAATTAAACATTTTAAAATGTTTATATTTTTTGTTATTTTATTATTTTTTTTTTAATTTATATAGCTTCCTGTAATAAATAACTTGTTAAATCCTAATGTAAAGCGAAGGCATTGGCTCATATTAGAAAAAGTTTTGAATTGCAAATTTGCACAAGACGAGGTGAAAACATTAAAGAAATTAGATGAGTTGGGAGTATTTAAATTTCCAGATATTATTGCAGATTTATCAGCTCAAGCTAGTTCAGAATCTGGCCTGGAAGGACTCCTGAAAAAGGTTTGTCATGGACTATACAATATATTTTTAATGATAAATGTATAGTTGACTGTTAAGATGAATGATGAATCATTGTTTATCGCCTCTCCAGTGTGGTTTGGTGACCCTGAAGAAGACCTGCAAGACAGGTCGAAACGTTGGCACCCATTAAAGTATTTCTACTTAGACATGGTGTTTCTCTTTGACTGCATCCCTGATTATCTTCATCTCCAATATATTTATATCTGCCAGTGATGTGGTATATGACCTTGGCCTCCTCAACAGTTTTGCTTCACTCAGGCCAATCCTCTGCAGCTGTGTCACTTTTTGGAGTCCATGGTGAACCTTGACATCTTCCAATCACAGTAATCTTAAGTTTTCCTCTTCCTCTTGCACCATCCTGGCTTCATTCCATTGCCTTCCTCGGAAGTCCTTCCTTGTTCAAATGATGCAATGTGGTCCCTACCGTCCTGTATCTGTAACCTTATTTACTTCTTTGGTTTAGCTATTTATTTTCTTCTTTTTTTAGAATTCTTGTCTCCCATGTATTCAGGGACCTCTTTTGTTGCTCTCTGTGATTGTCCATGCCTCACTGCCATACATCACTTCTGGTCTTATATATTCTAACTTTCATCTCTAGGGAAAGGTCTTGATTTAGGAAAATTTTCTTGATTGACCGATTAGTCCAGTTAATAAATGCTGAAATGAGGGGGGGTAGAGTGCATGAAATCTGCGATTATTTTTACCTCAGGGCTTCGTTAGGAGTCCTTAGAAGATAAACATACTAAAAGTCCCCCCGGGGGGTGAGGTAACTTTCATTCGATTAAGTCTCGAAAATGGTGGACTTCAGGAAAATATGCTGAGGATCAAAATTAAAGCTAATCAAATTTCCAATACAATTGGTTCTATACATATTTGTCGAACTTTCAACTGTCTTCGAGATATACGTTATTAAAAATCAATAATTTTCTAAAACAAAATAATTTTTACCTCACTTTTTGTCAAAAATGATTCAAGTGCCAGAAACGATTCTGACATTTTTTCTGAGAAGTGATTGTGGAAGGCACTAGAAGCAAATGTTTAAATTATTTTTTTGTGAAAATTATCAATTTTGAAATGAAAAAATAAACTTTATTCTGTGACTTACTGTCCCCTAAGAATAAAAATAATGCACAGTTAAAAGTACAATAGTCTGGTATGTTATTTACAAATTAAATGCATCAGTAATTACAGCATACACTTTTTATAGGGAAAAAAAATTAAATTAAATTTTAAAAAAATAAACAAATAATTTTCTATAACGTACATCTCAAAAACAGTTGGAAGTTCGACAAATATATATATAAACATTTTTAGAGGAAATTTAATTAGCTTTAATTTTAATATGCAACATATTTTTCTAGAGTCGACTAATTTCGAGATATATTTGAAAAACCCAAAAATGGAACCTTCTCCCCTTCCCACCACTATTGGCTTCACATTCCCAGGAGTGGGGACTTTTAGTATGTTTATCTACTAGCTACTCCTAATGAAACCCTAAGGTAAAAATAATAGTTTTACATGGCAGCCTTGCTTTCTATGTTCCTATATAGCTGATTCCTTTTGATGCTGCCATATGCTTGATAGTCTATGAAGTGTGTTGTAGGTTGGCATTCCATTCATAGCATTATATAGTATGTTATATTACATAGTATGTTCCTCATGGTGAATATATGGTTTAATGTTCATCTTATTAGGGGGAATCATAATTTTAACCATTTTTTTTTTTTTTTTAAACTATTTATTACAACTGTATAAAATATACATCCAGTAAATTTGAGGAAATGATTATGATGACTTGTAAATCACTTGTGAAGAACTAATCACTTAGTAGATCTTCAATTATATTATATTATCAATTATAGCACAAGCACTTTTAGCAGTTGAATAAATGTTCTAAACTAGAAGGTTTCTTGGCCATCTTATTTTCAGATGCCTCGGCCGGTTATCAGGTATCGAATGTGAAGCAAGTTGGTAGACTAATGGGTTTGTCTGGGAGTTCAGTTTGCTATGAAAGGATTGGTATATAGTTTGGGCTAAATCAGCAACATATGGAACATTAAGGTCTTTATGGATCAGTTTATTTGTGACAAAGTAAGGAGCATTAAGAATTTTTTAAAGGATTTTGGATTGTAAGGTGGATGCGAGAAGAATTGGGTGGTTTAGTGGAGCCCCAAAGCTCAATTCCATATGTCCATATAGTTCTAATAACTGTCATGTAAATGAGTCTCTTGTAATTCATTGGAAGTTTTGAACGTTTGTATAGCAAATGTTGGAGTAGTCTATAACGACAGGCCTGTAAGGTTTTTTTATTTATGTTCTACATGGGAAGGATCAATAAATATACCTCTTGAGAAAACATCTTACACAGGTTAAATAAAGAATGTGAACATAAAAATTATTTTTAATTAGTCCGGGCGCCTTAGATTTTAAATTGAATGAAATATGGTTTTATGTATCACAAAAATTCAAGTACACCTTCTAACCAAAATCACAAATAAATATTTTAAAAAATACAACTTTAAATTAAAACAACTATTTAAAATATTGACATTAAAAAACAATTTATTTTCCTGACACTTCAGATTCAAGTAATGCCCCTGATTAGGGACACAAGGAACAAACATACCCTAACCCATTCAATGCGGAAATGCAAATGGTTTTTTTTATCTCCCTCGAATTTTTTTAATATTTTTATTTTCACTTTTATTAATTTTAATTTTTATTACTGTTGCCTTAATTTTAAATTTAAACTGAAATATATGTGCAAAATTGAATTTTTTTCGGTGTGTTATATAATGCTCTCCGACCAGCACAAAAGTTTGCCTATACTAAGTCCGCATAGCACTCGTTTTTGTCTACTAAAGATCGATAAAAATTTGGCTTAAAAATGTAAAATCTAATTAAAAACTGTAAAATTATGTATTTTATAATATGATTATATTGTATACATAAAATATTTATGTCAAAATTATAATTTTCGTTTTTAGAAGCAAAAAAAGAAAAATGTTTTGCATTCAACTAATTATAAAAAAGGGAATATTAAAACGCTTATTTGAACCATTAAAAACATATAATTTATTAAATAAAAATCTAGTATATATTTGTCAAATACCACTCACTCATTTAACACGAAATCTCAGAAACCACCGAACGGATTGGAATGAAATTCGATGTGTAGCTTCCTCTAGGGCCGTAGGTGCTCGCTAAGAAAGGAATTTTAAAAAATCGGCCTGGATCGCGGCTAATTCGCGAAAAACGCGATTACAATTTTTATTAGGTGAATAATAATATATTTATTGTCATATGGTATATGGAAATAAGCTAAGTTAAAAATAGGTTAAATGCTTAAGCGCACACTTTGAACACACATTAAGTTCCTTATAGTTGTAAACAAACAATAATACCATCAATGTCGAAACCTTATAATATGGTACTTTCTGTGAACTCATGGTGGCTGCAAAAGTGTACCCTCACAAGTTTGGATTGTTTCATGACAAGAGGCTATTAAAAAACTTATATTAAAGAGGAGGTTAAATGACTTATGTTCTCTGGTGATGAAATATAAGGCCAGTTGATGTACATATTCCTTACAAGCAACCCACCAACCTTGCTTCACCACTAGCTTCGTCCCCAACTACTCTTCCTTCAGCTTTCTGGTCACAAGATAATTGTTCTGAACTATAATACACCACTTAAGAAAACTGTGTCTGAAGCTGATTTTTATGCCTATATGTTGATGGAGCGAGGAGATGAAGAACCTTATTTATTTTAATTTTGTAATCTCCTCAACCAATTTATGCTGTATATGTACGCAAAAATAGTAACAGAAAGACTAAACTTTATTCGAAAAAATCAAAAAAGTTAAGAAGTTGAGACTATATTCACTTAAAGTATGCCATAAGATAAGCTGATGGTCTGGTATCAGCTGGGTAAAATGGTAGTGCCTGGAGGACTGTTAAAATAATATAAAATTAACTTTTGCAAATCGTCAAATTTACATATAGAAATTATTCTAAGAATGGAATTCTTTAGGTTTATTAAAGTAATAATAATTATCAACGTTACGTTTAACTTTTACTAATTTAAGTTGTCCTTAATCCTAATGATATTAAACCGTAGCGGAGCAGGGTACTTTCAGCTAGTACTATATAAAACTAACACAATTTCAAAACTAAAACTATTTTTTGTGATTTACTATTTCCACAATATTTACAATAAATTTAGAATATTTATGAATAAACATTAGAAAATATTTACAACTTATTTTATGATAAAAACCTATAAATTACTACTTACTATAGCTTACTAACTAAAAATATTAATATATTTACAATAAAAAAAATTTAAAAAAAAATTAACAAAAAATAAATTTAAAAAATATAAAAACGTATTACACGATTGTTTTTTTAAATTTAAATTAAGATTCCAATATTAAACACATTGAATGATAAAATTATTTACATTTCAAGTGGATATTGAATGTACATTTAAATATTTATAGGGTAAACTTTAGAAATTTTGATCAACCGAAGCTCTTAAAAGTACAATAACCAGAAACGGACTTTTTCTCTCAATGGTGAAAACCCAACTGAGGGTCGGAGAAAAGGTTAGAAGCAAATACGACGATCGGAGCCTCCACCACGTCAGTTTGAATGTTGACAGATGGGACATTAAATAATGCTCTCCAACCGGCGCCATAACTCACATAGCATTATATAATACTCTCCGCGTTGAATGGGTTAAATTTGTAAACAAAAGAAAAACTGATAACCTTACCAGTAATTGGTTAAATTGTCTTGGTAAAATGATTCACCATTTTTCTTGCTTAATAATTTCTGGATCACACCTTCAGATCTCTAAATCCCAAAAAAATTCAGCACATTACATCACAAAACACAGACTGATGCCCACCACATGTGGACCTACACTTCCTGTTTCCTCCAAAAAACTGTCTCTCACTCCTCCTCTATTCTTTGCATTTCCAACCAAATTTATTGAAGAAATTAATTTTTAACAAACTTTATTTATAATTAATTAAAATGAGATTAAAACAAATTATTTTTTTAAATACAATCCCTTATCTATTTAAACTTCACAAATTACAATTTTTTCAGATGCTATCCATTACACCATTCCCAATTACAATCATAAATTAAAAACTAAAAACAAATAAAATATATCTACCCACTAAGCACAATGAAATTAATATAAACAACAGTTAACTCAAATTTATATGCAACCCTTTTTCATTCTTTAATTAATTTTAAGTTATTAAACAAGTTTTCTCAAATTTATTTAAACATTCCATTCGAGTATGGACAGCAAAATTTTAGACCCCTTACAAGCCGTTTCTTGTTGTTTAGTCTCGTATGTGGATTCCAAGTGAGATGTTTGTCCAAATGGAGTCCCAGGTTTGACCAAATGAATTTGGAAATTAAATAGTTAAATTAAACATTCATTGAAAAGTTGATCCCATTTCTATGGTTGAAGTAAATTTTATTGTAAAAATTTCGAGAAATCTATCCATTTATAGCAAAGGCAAGTTTGAAACTGATGGAGGATGCTCTTAGGGATATAGCAGTTTAAGAAACAAAAATAAAGACACCAAATTACTCTGATATATTATAATAAATTAAAAAATATCTGTATAATCTTTATTTAGGTTGAAGATGCGTGGAAATCACTCGAGTTTACCGTGGTGCCTTACAAGGATGCAAAGGATGTTTATATGCTTAGCGCATTGGATGAGATCAATGTTATCCTTGACGAAACCCACATAAACTTAAGTACTATTTCCAGTTCTAGAAGTGTCGGACCGATAAAACCTAAAGTTGACGAGTGGAATGAAAAAGTTGAACTATTTTCAAAAACTTTGGTAATATTATCTGATAATTTAATGATTTTAATTATAGAACCTTCCAGCTTCCAATATTTTAATGTAAAAATGTATTGTTTGTGTTTTAAACATTAACATTTTCACTACTCTATCATCTATTATTATAAGAATTTCTTTGTGTTATCAATGGCTTCTTAAAATAGCGATACTACAAGATAAAAAATTTTTTTTGATGCTATATAAGGAGGGTGATGTTAAGTTTTAAGGTATTTTGTTGCACAGTTTTGCAAAATCTTGTCTTAAGTTATTATTTATAAAAATAATAATGTTCTTTATACTGTGGCAGTTGTATTTGTGTTAAGTTTATTAACTATTAATAAATTATCAGTTCCCTTATTGTTTCAGGAAGAATGGACAAATTGTCAAACAAATTGGTTATATTTAGAACCTATTTTTTCTGCGCCAGATATTCAGAGGCAGTTGCCGAATGAAGCTAAAATGTTTCTTGTTGTGGACAAATCATATAAAGCTATAATGAAAAATACATATAAGGTAAATATTATATTAATAATATAGATATTAAAATATTTACCTCATTATTAATTTATAGAAAACGTATATGGTGTCAGATCAGTTCCCATGAGAGTTTGGCACCAAAATTGCTTTTGTTACTTATATGTTTGAACAATTGACACCGCGTGCGGATGTCAGAACCAAAAAAAGTTCTAATAGAACAGATATCTGGCAGGCACAGAGTTGGGAGACCCACCTTACGGTGGTCGGACTGTGTGGCAGGGGATTATAAGTCCATCAGAGTAATGGATTAGATGGCAGCATCCCAGGACAGAAACACGAGGCGATTGCTGTTGGAGGAAGCCAAGACTTGTGGGTTGTTAAGCTAAATAAATGCTAGTGCACACATGCAATCTCATCCATGATATCTGCACACCTGCAGAGTATATTTTTAAATTTTTATCTAAAAAATAATTTTTTTAATTTAATTTTAAAACTTAAACTCAATTGTAATTTATTAATTTCACCATTCTAATTCTTTAATATATTTTATTCTGAAGGGCAGGTTCAATGTCAATGATAAAGTTGGATACTTAATTAAAAGTATTTTTATTTTAAAATTTAAAACTAACATTATTTTCTATTCAATTATTTTACAATTTTATTATTTTCTTATTTTACCATTTATAAGGTTATCCAAATTAAAAAAAAAAAAAGATTAAAATTTTCTTTCCTTGTGTGAATTGAATTCTGATGTCTTTTTTCTTTTCTCTTCTTATATTTCTGTTTCAAAATTTCTGACCGAAGACCCCTTACAGTCGGGCAGGATAACTGACTTTTAAACAAGTTTAATATTCTTAATTATTATTATTATTATATGTACAATATTTACATATAATTATTCAATAATAAATTACTCTTAAATGAAAGTATGTGTGTGTTTGTGATTGATTTTACCAAGTTCCTATTTCACATTTACATATGTACTTGATGTAGGGAGTATGATTGGATAAAACGATGATCGGCTATAGTGACCGAATATAGTCTCTTCCCTTTGAGGTCGTTATAAACAATATCCAGTGTATTAAAGGTATTATTTTCAAATGAAAAAAAAAAAAAAAAAAAAAAATTCTTTAGAGTATAAAGCTACAATATTGGCAGCTATGACAAAATATTCTCCTCAAGAATCCTGTAAGGTCTTTGTCTGAAACGTGTTGTGCCCAATATGATCAGATACTCCATATATTAGCATGTATATATATATATATATAGTTAAGGTGCAGGTGCAAGCCTTTTCCTAGAAGCTGATGCATGTACTTTGCTTGTTCTATATAATCCCCCCCTCTCCTCACCATCCTCACTCTCAGTCTGTTCCCACACAGTTGCTATGTTAGTTGTTCATTAGAATTAGTTATAATTGATACCCTTGATTGTAAATTGTGTTACTTCATAATAAATCCTTTTTAAAAACCCCTTCGGACTTTGCAATAATTTATCTATATATATTAGTAATATTTATAAATTTCTTCTTTTTTTTTTTTTTCTCTCTTCTAGAATCCCACAGCTATGCCAGCATGCACTGTTCCGGGTCTTTTTGAGGAACTGCAAAAAGACAACTCCTTACTAGAAGAAATTTTGAAATGTCTTGAAGCTTATTTAGAATGCAAACGTGTCATTTTTCCAAGATTTTATTTCTTATCAAATGAAGAATTGATTGAAATACTTGCCCAGGTATGTCGCTAATACATTTAAGTTGTTTTTATTTAATGTTTATGATATTAATAGAAATGATCATTAACATCATTAACATTATTTCTCTGGTTGGCAGACTTTCATAACCTCGGAATTCCCATCTTAACTATCCTTCATATATACTTATGCACATTCTTTGCAGCACTTTCCTGTACATTCTTTTTTTGCCATGGAGGAAAATCGTGTTTAAATATTGTGATCTGAATACCATTTTAAGTGAGAGTGAAAATTTATTTTAAAAAACATTTTTTTTTTTTTTTTTTTTTTTTTTTTTTTATGAACTTGGCTTTTAAAAAAGAAATTTTTAATTGTAAAATAAAAAGTAGATTTCATAATAGACTTGAAGAGTGACTAGAACAATATAGATGTGGCAAAAACATATAACATTGAATGAATGAAAATAAGCTTTATTCTACTGCCATTCCCCCCTAAGAATAATTATAATAGTCTTGATTCTCGTTGGGAAAAAAGGAGAAGTTAATTTTGTTATATTTTATTTTTGGCACTTACAGCGTTTTCCATTTACATATGTCAATTATCCAAACCTTTTTCGGGTAAATTTCAAAAATTAAACATTTTCGCGATTTGAAAATTAAATAAGGGTTTGTAAGACTTAATGATTTATTTTATAATTTTACACAATAAAAACACCTTTTAATTGTTGTTTACCACTAGGTTTCTTTGAATTAGTGGTGGTTCATAAATACTGGACCTGTTACCTACCTGTTACTTTGTAAACCATTACTGTTAAAGTAGTTTAATATTTATAAATATTTAATAAATCTAATAGCTTAGTCGTATTGATTATATGAGATAGTTTATCCATATAGCTTTGATTTATCTACCGGTTAATAAAGTACATATAAAAATTTCAAATACCCTTTTAATAAAAGATACCAGAATGTACTATATGGTTACCAGAAAAACTTTTATCAACTCAGTTTTATTTTTTCAAAAATCTCATCTTTTCAGCTATTTTCTTTTTAAGATTATCTTCAAGTACTCGTGTAATTTGTTTTTCCAGCAAAAAAAAAATTAATGAAGGTTGGTGACTGCCCCAATTACATCATTAAATTATTTAGCTATATAAAAAAAGGTAGTTGAAAATGTAAACTTATTGATTGAGCCGATATTAAATATATATGGGAGTATCAGATATGCGAGTAATTGGTATGCTAAAATATCAGTGTAACCCGGTAAACGATTAAGAGTATGGAGAGGCTCTCACCTTGAGTGAGACAAGTAACAGGTATTTGTAATAGATATTTTTTTGAACCTGTATCGGTCGTACCTGTTACTGAAAAATATTGGTTTTACCATCCCTACCACCCCTAATTCATTTGGTGGGTCTATGCTTTATGGTTTCCTGTTTTCCTGGATTAGATTTTCCTGGAAATTCTTCGATTCTTTCTACTAGCTTAACTAGTTTTGTCAATCTATCTTTAAGTTGTGTGACACAACTCAGTTTGGTTTTACCCCGAAGTTAATTATTTAAACGCGTAGTAAGAATTGATTTCATGTTTTGCGAAACTAGTTTTCAAAATGTCAAAAATAAACCGTTTTGTTCTTTCCCTTGAGTACAAAGTAAAAATCATCAATAGTACTGCCCTTGCTGTCGAATTTAATTTTAAATTTAATTTAATTTAAAATCGGAAAATTGATCATATATGATTAGTTAAAAATGCAACCTCTAATATTTATTTCACTTCAGTAATGGATAGTAAAGCTGGAATAAGTCACCGAAAAGTGAGAAGAAACTGACTATCCTAACAAATTTCAGTATCCCAGCTTGACCTCACATTGTTTAGTCCAGATAATCGATCATCTTTTTTCATACATAATTATTTAAATTTGTTGTAAAATTAAAATATTTAACTATTTAATATGTAATGAAAATAATAAAATTATATATTAAATGATTGTATAGTTGATAACAAATTAGTAGTGATTAAATAAAAGAGAAAGTGCTGATTAAGAAGACATTGAAGCAAATGAGAACGTTATTTTTATTTTATTTTTTTGTTGAGGAAGCCACTGTGAGTACTACTGTATTCGGTCTATAAAATGTCAGAAAACTTTGGTGGAAATTTATAACAATTTAAATAATCAAAGTTTGAAGAAATGGTTGAAAATTATATTAAATACCCTGTTTTTATATTTTTCAATTAAATTTTTGCTCATGAGATATTGTTAATGACAATTCATTTGCTAGTTGACCGTCCTACCCATTCTCCAGCCTTACCGTAATAATGCTCGTACAAAGATTGCCTAATGTTCTGTTTTGCTTGCTGATGATTTGTGAAAAATTGATAATAAATAATAAAATAAAATAAAAAAATTGATAGCTTCAGAAGGGGAATAAAATGACCTTTTTATCATAGGTTTTCATCATCGGTAATTGTTATAGCTTTTAATTTTAAACTATTAAATATTGGATGAAAAATCTTGTCCTATTAAAATAATGTGTTAGTATATTATATCAAATTATGGGATCTTTTATAACTAAGCTGCATATATTTTAAAAAATGAAATTCCTCTATTGTAGACAAGAAATCCTCATGCCGTACAGCCATTTTTGAATAAATGCTTCGACGCTATGGCGAAAATAGAGTTTTGTTGCAAAGTTGTACTATCGGAAGGAGCTGAATTGTTGAATGATGCAATGAGTTTTACATCGATTCCAGAAAGTAGTGAATTTATTATGACCAATGATATAAGAGCCATGATTTCTTCTGAAGGTGAAAAAGTCAAATTCGTAAAGGTAAAATGTTTTTTAATCACATTCTATTGACTATAGTATATAATTTTGTAAATCTTGATTTGATAATTTTTTTTTTTGTATTATTATTGAGTCTTAATATGTTCTGCTGTATCATTAGAGATTGAAAGCACAAGGAAACGTTGAAGATTGGCTTGGAAAAGTGGAAGATGCTATGTTTATATCATTATATCGTCTCATGAAATTATCTATCGATGACTTTGTTACCAAGAAAAGAACTGCATGGGTCTTATGTCATGCATCACAGGTATGTTTTTAATAAGGATTTATTAAAAATCATTTTAATTAATTTTTTTTTTAATACTTCAGAATATTTTTACCTAATGGGTAGTATCAGATGAAATGACTTTTTTTATTTTATTAGAAATTTATAGAAGATTTTAAGCTCTCGTATCTATGAACAAAATTTATACTGCAATCTATCATAAGGTGTTAGGGGTCACCTGTGGTGTAGTGGTTAGCATAGCAACCTACTAAACCCAAGATCGCGGGTTCGCAGCCCGGCAGATGACCTTAGGATTTTTTAAAGGGAGTAAAAAATCCTTAGCTATGCCGTCCTTCGGAAGAGACGTAAAATGGGGGTCCCGAGCCTGTGCGATATCAGGTACTCGTTAAAGATCCCTATCCAAATTATACCTGGATAGGCAAAATTTAGGACACCCACCGTAGCATCGTCCGATTAGCCATAGCAGCATAAAGTGACGTTAAATGAAATAAACAAAAAATCATAAGGTGTTATTTATACCCAATTTATTATTGGTATTTGTTTTCTACCCTATTCACTACTCAAAGTTCATTATTAATGTGCTTCTAAAGTGGCGAAAATCACTCTTGCAAAGACAAAAGATCTTGTAGATGACGTTCATAATTAAGACGTGTAAGGGTGATAGAGATGTTTAACCCGGCATTGGTCGCTAGCCAATCAGGTACACCGTTAGTCGCTAGGTGGCATTTCCTTATCTTCTTTGATTTTCATAAAAAAATGCAGTTTTATATTACCAAATATGTAGTTATAAATGGTAAATAAATGTCATCATAATGTATCAATAATTGTAGTATGGAGTATAAGGATTAAAAATATATTTTTACAAAGATTTATTGTAAAACAACAAAAAAACCAAACAAAAATTAAATATTTTACTATTTACATAATAATGTGTTTTACATCAGCTAGATCATTTTCTTCTATTTCTATACAATTATTATAAGTATATTTAGTATGTTCATTGTGAATTGGAACATTACACTTTTTACAATTTTTCTTTTTTTATTTCTTCGGCACACCTATACCATATCTATTTTGTATTGCCTCGAGCAGCCAGGAACAAGAATCTGGAATAGGAAAAATTTCAGATTCCTAGAAAATGATTGAAAAATAACATAAATCCAATTCACGATGATTTATCAACTAATTACTTACAATTTATCTTCTCAACTGGCTTTTTATCCAACAAGTCGAGCATGTTAGATCCATGACTCATTTTGAACCCAAATAATTGTAAGGTTATTCTTACCATTATTAATTACAAGTTGAACACACAGTCCATTTTGCTTTGCTTTGTCCGGGCGCCGTAAGATAATAAATGACAAATGAATTTTGATAAAATGATATAATAAAAAAAATCTTAATCACAACAACAATAATAATTACTAAATTGTCCTGTTAAACACCTAACCAACTCTTCTCACAAAATACTAAAATACATTTAAATACAGTTCTATCGACATAACAAAAAAAAAAAAAAAAAAAAAACTCATCCAATTTTCACAAACATGTTTACACTTTAACTGCCTGCACACATGTGGCCACTCACATCCTGTTCCCTCCAAAACACTGTTCCCTCTCTCTCCTATTCTATGTATTGCCAACTAAATTTATTATACAAATTAAATTTTAAACAAATTATACTTTTTCTTTAGATGTTATCAATATAATTTACATTATTCTTACCCACAATTATAAATAAAATTAATTATAAACAAAAAATTATATAACAGTTGACTCAGTTATATGTAACAATTTTTCATTATTTATACAAATTTAATTTACTAAATAATTTTCTTAAATTTATTTATTTTGAATTATTTAAAATTTCCATATGAAGATAGACCAAAATTTAGACCCTTTACATATTCCCCCTCTTTGCTAAAAAAAAATTTGAAATTAATGAAGAGGTTTAAAAATTTTTTTTTTTTTATATTAACATTAAAACAGTAAGTTCACTTTCTACTTGACACATCCGGTGGTTCATCTATACATTCAGTATATGTTTCCCTGCTAAAGTACTTCTTTAAAAGGGATGCATGAAAAATTCCTCTGATGGTATCAGATGTGAGGTCACCCAATAGGTATATGTTAGTTCCCACTTTGTGTTTTATTTTGTACGGACCTTCAAATTTCTTTGACAGTTTTCCTACTATTTGGTTTTCGGCATTGCTAACAATATTTGATCTGACCAGTACCAAGTCTGCTATTTTTAATTTGCTGTTCTTTTTATGATTGAAATTGGTATGATATTTCTTCAAGTGTTCCTCATTCAATCGTTTAATATTATGTAGGATTTCACAGTGTTCCTCTCGTGATAACTTCAAATTCTGGCTTTGTACTTTCTCCCATGGTCTTGGTGCATTAAGCCCCCACATAGCGGTATAGGGAAGATTTTCTATGCTGGAATGGTAAGTACAGTTCATGCAGTCTTCTATTCCCTTCAGGTATTTTACCCAACCATTGTGTTTTTCATCTAACATGACTCGGAGGTACTGTGCAATTTCTTTATTCACTCTCTCAGCTAGGTTACTTTTGGGTCTTCGTATAGCAGTAAGAATTCTTTTTATTCCTTTTGATGTTAAGAATTCATTCCATTTCTCGGTGGTGAAAGTGGTCGCATTATCTGTGAGAATTTTGTTAATTTGACCAATCTCACTGGTATGTCCTATGTATAGAAGTACTTTCTTTTTTGTTTCTTTTAAATTTGCTTTAGTTGTAGGGTACAACTTTGTGTACTTTGTATAATTGTCTATAATCACCAGAATGTATCTGTATCTGTATTGTCCTGTAGGAAAAGGTCCCATATAGTCAATCGACACTAAGTCCAGTGGATGGTCTGATCTTATGACACCTAATTGAGCTCTCTCACATGGGGATGATTTGCTAAGCTGGCATTCATGACATGTTTTAATGAATCCCTTTATCAATTTTTTTAGATTTTTCATGTAGTAGTTTTCTTTAATTAATTTCCATGTCTTTATATATCCTATGTGGTAGTACCCTTCGTGAATTTCTTTAATTAGTTCATTTATGCAATCTATTGGTATTTCTGTTAACCATTTGTCATTTACCTTAACATATTTGACTCCATTTTGAATTTTAACTCTATCCATGCTGTTATTTTGTGCATCCATTGGATGTTTGTTGTAGTAATTCTCAATAGATAGTGGGGCTTTGAACTGTTTTATGCCACTTATATTCCGACTAAGTGCATCAGCTATTTGGTTCTCTTTTCCTGGCACATAGTTGAAGTTAAGGTTCAGTCCTTGTAGATATATTATCCATCTCTGTATCCGAGGTGGTGGATTTTTACAAGCAAATAAGTGGCATAGGGCTTGATGATCAGAGAACACATTTATTCTATATCCTGCGATGGTGTCGTAGAATTTTTTAATTGCAATTATAATAGAAAATAATTCCTTTTCTGTAACTGTGTACACTCTTTTTTCTCGTTCATTTAACTTTTTACTGTAAAAAGCAATTGGTAGCTTATTATTTTTTTCATCATATTGGTATAATACTCCTCCAACAGCTAAATCAGAAGCATCACATTGTAGAAAGAATTCTTTCTCGAAATTAGGGTAATTCAAGTTAACATAATTACACATTTCTTCCTTTAATCTGATGAAGGCTCTTTCTTGTTCCTCCTCCCACTTCCAAGGTGAATTGATTCTTATATTGTCTGTCAAGGGTATAGACAATTCAGAGAATTTAGACGTAAAATGATTGTAAAAATTTACCATTCCCAAAAATGATTGTATCTCTTTTTTATTCGAAGGCCGTTTGAAATTTCTTATAGCCATTGTTTTATCTGGGTCCTTGGTTATACCCTCTCTGCTAATAATGTGTCCCACAAATTTAATTTGAGTTTGTATAAATTTGCATTTTTCAAAATTTAATGTTGCTCCCGCCCTAAGCAAATGTTCAAACATTATTTCCAAATGTGACATATGGTCATTGAAAGTTTCTGAAAAAATGATGATATCATCCACATAATTTTTTATATTGTTTTCATATCCTATGGGTATCACTGGTGTGATGGCTTTGATAAATGATGATAAGGAGTTAATCAGGCCAAAAGGTACCCGTGTAAATTGGTATACATTATTTCCAAATTTAAAGGCAGTGTAAATTCTAGAATTAGAGTGCAAATTTACTTGTAAAAAACTGCTCCGCAAATCCAATATACTGATATAGTTTACCTTATTCATCTTCCTCAATATATTGTGTATTTTCTCTGGGGTAGTATATTCCGGAAATGTGCGTTCATTTATTTTACGAGCATCAATGCATGGTCGCAGTTCCCCATTTGGTTTCTTAATAAATACAAGAGTATTTACATAAGGAGAGTTTGAAAGTTCTATTAATCCTTGTTTCAGCCAAGTTTCTATAATATTTTTTGCCATTGAGAAATCAGTTGGTTTAATCGGATAAGCCTTACAACAATATGGACTATCATTCTTGACTTTTATTTCATGGGTGTATGTGTTGAGTAATCCTATTTCATCTCTTCCTAGCTTCTTATATTTATTTAAAAGACAATTAATGGCATTCAATTCCTCTTCTGTGCCAATTGTAGTGGATTGGATTCCTTTTTCTTCAGCTTCGTCCTCCTCATTCTCCTCTCTTCCTTCGGACATCATCACATTTAATCTCATCGTCTTATTATATCCTTTTATTTGTACTTCGTCTATCTGTGTTTTATATTCAAACTTTATTAATTTTTTTCTTAAAATTAATTTCTGCGTTAAGTTGGTTAAAGGCCTCAGTCCCTAAAATGACCTTGTGAATTAAATTTGCCACTATAAGAAAATTTAATTTGATTTTTATACTGTTAATTTGAACTTCCATATGTACTTGTTCTTTAATTCTTTGTGTTTTGTTTCCGCAAGCCGTTACAATTATCATACCTTGACAAGGTAGTATGTTTATGTTATTGTTACATTTAAAATTATCAACAAAAAATTTTTCATTCACTACGTTCACCTCACTTCCAGTGTCAATAAGAGCAACGGTTTTTATTTTTTCTATTTTGATATTTATTTTGGGGGTTTCATAAAAATTTTCTGAAAATGTCTGTTCACTTAACAATGACTCATTATCATAAATATTACAAAGTTCTTTTTTAGGGACCTGGCCAATTTCCTATCTATCATATGTTGGGTGTTTATATATGGTTTTTTCTCCTGATTCTCCTATTTCCTCTATATGACTGGTTATCGTTTTATCATTTCTCTGCTGTTCCAGATGAGCTTCATTTGCCTCACATTGGCACTCATCAGCCATTTCCCAACATGTATTTTTCGATTTTTGCATACAATCAATCATTCTTTGATTAGTCGGGTTTTGAATAAGGTGCTCTTGTCCTCGATTTCTCCAACTTTGTCCCTGTTGGACATTCTTGTTATCTCCATACCGGTTATATCCTATTTTTTCATTTGGGCCTTTATATAATCGTCCAATATTGGCCTCTCTGTCCCGATTCTGAAAACTGGCCTGTCCTGCCTGTATTATTGGTTGTTGTGCCCTCAATCCAGTACTAAAATACAGATCTTGCCTGTTTTCAATCTGATTGACGTATGTTGACAAGTCTCGAAATCTTGATATTCTAGTCAAATTGACCATCCTTAAAATTTGCGGGTGGAAATGACCAGCAATCAATTTAACCCATTCACTCTCACTTCCCTTTTCATCGAATACCCCAGCTTCTTTTAGTGTAGATACCCACTGAGTTATATATTCCATGGGGCCCATACGCGCATTTTCATTATATTTTTCAAGATACAATTTATTCATTATATAGTTCTTGTAGTTGGTCCCTCCAAATTCCGACAAAAATTCCCTTTCAAAATCATTAAACTTCTCCACTACAAAATTTTTGGTTGTCCACCAATTCAAAGCTTCTCCCCCCAACTTACTGCTGATGAATTTCTCTAAGTTCTTCCCGGTTTGATATTGATAGTAATCTTTTAAATCTTCTAAAAATTGATTTGGGAACTGGTTTTTGAAATTGTAAAATTTTTTAATCTCTGCATCCTTCATTGGTGAGCACCAACCGGTACTTTCCTTGCACAATCTATTTTTTTCTATATTATCTACTCTGGTCACCATTTTGTTTAATTTATCTTCATGATAATTTTTCAATTCTTTTAACATATTTTCATTTTCCTCAAATTTTTTATTTGAAATTATTTCAGTTTCCTTCTTCACTTCTCTCAACTTTTCATCTATTTCTCTTTCATCTTCTTTTCTATATTCTTCCACTTTTATTAACATTTTGTTTTCAACTTCTTCAATTTTTTTATTTGAAATCATTTCAATTTCCTTCTTCACTTCTCTCAACTTTTCATCTACTTCTCTTTTATCTTCCTTTCTATATTCTTCCATTTTTTTTATTATCTCATTCTTATTCTTTTCATTTATTCTATTCATTTCTATCCTATCTTCTTCAATTTTTTTAATAATTTCTTCCATCGATTTTCTGTTTGCTTCTATTATCATTTTAATAATTTCATTATCTATTGTCTTCTGGGGAATTGATTTCGGAACTACTCCTATTATTTTATTTACCTCCTTCTGGTTATATTCAAGCATGTTTCCTGATGCTGTTATTTCTTTTGATTTGGTTTCCATCATTTAATTGAATAATACAGACTTTTGTTAGGGTACAAGGGTAATATATACATCTATCTATATGTATATTTTTTATAAATCGTGTCCCTGTTCACGGCGACATTTGTAAGGTTATTCTTACCATTATTAATTACAAGTTGAACACACAGTCCATTTTGCTTTGCTTTGTCCGGGCGCCGTAAGATAATAAATGACAAATGAATTTTGATAAAATGATATAATAAAAAAAATCTTAATCACAACAACAATAATAATTACTAAATTGTCCTGTTAAACACCTAACCAACTCTTCTCACAAAATACTAAAATACATTTAAATACAGTTCTATCGACATAACAAAAAAAAAACAAAAAAAAAAAAAAAAAAAAAAACACTCATCCAATTTTCACAAACATGTTTACACTTTAACTGCCTGCACACATGTGGCCACTCACATCCTGTTCCCTCCAAAAACACTGTTCCCTCTCTCTCTCCTATTCTATGTATTGCCAACTAAATTTATTATACAAATTAAATTTTAAACAAATTATACTTTTTCTTTAGATGTTATCAATATAATTTACATTATTCTTACCCACAATTATAAATAAAATTAATTATAAACAAAAAATTATATAACAGTTGACTCAGTTATATGTAACAATTTTTCATTATTTATACAAATTTAATTTACTAAATAATTTTCTTAAATTTATTTATTTTGAATTATTTAAAATTTCCATATGAAGATAGACCAAAATTTAGACCCTTTACATATTCCCCCTCTTTGCTAAAAAAAAAAATTGAAATTAATGAAGAGGTTTGAAAATTTTTTTTTTTTTTTTTTTATATTAACATTAAAACAGTAAGTTCACTTTCTACTTGACACATCCGGTGGTTCATCTATACATTCAGTATATGTTTCCCTGCTAAAGTACTTCTTTAAAAGGGATGCATGAAAAATTCCTCTGATGGTATCAGATGTGAGGTCACCCAATAGGTATATGTTAGTTCCCACTTTGTGTTTTATTTTGTACGGACCTTCAAATTTCTTTGACAGTTTTCCTACTATTTGGTTTTCGGCATTGCTAACAATATTTGATCTGACCAGTACCAAGTCTGCTATTTTTAATTTGCTGTTCTTTTTATGATTGAAATTGGTATGATATTTCTTCAAGTGTTCCTCATTCAATCGTTTAATATTATGTAGGATTTCACAGTGTTCCTACATAATAGTGTATTGCCAACTAAATTTATTATACAAATTAAATTTTAAACAAATTATACTTTTTCTTTAGATGTTATCAATATAATTTACATTATTCTTACCCACAATTATAAATAAAATTAATTATAAACAAAAAATTATATAACAGTTGACTCAGTTATATGTAACAATTTTTCATTATTTATACAAATTTAATTTACTAAATAATTTTCTTAAATTTATTTATTTTGAATTATTTAAAATTTCCATATGAAGATAGACCAAAATTTAGACCCTTTACATAATCATTAATCAATTGAAAGAAATTAGAAAATTTGCTTAGTAAAATGTCACAAATAAACTGCACGAGAGATAATTCAGTACAAATCTCCCAATATCCTGGCCACCTGCATCCGTTTTACTTAGAAACCGAATATTCTTATTCGCAAATGTCCTAAACTCAGCTATGCTGAGATTCAGTGATGATAGTTAAATTCTGACGAACTTATTATCTATTATTATCTATCCTCAATTGAGGAAATGGTGGATTGCCTCACATCGAACCTTTATACTGTCCTTAATCATCTTGCCCCTCTCAAAACCTCAATTATCCGACGACTGCCAGCTCCATGGATAAACCCCGACATTAGAAATCTGATGACCTGCAAATATATTTATCCTTTCATCCTTCATCTATGCTAGAGGCGACTTGAAAGCTACAGAAAGACATAGATAGCATTAACCTTTGGGCAGTAGAGAATAAATTAAGTCTGAATCCAGAAAAAACGAAGGCTATCCTCATTGGGTCAAAACCTCACCTAAAAGCTCTTCCCCACTATCCACTGCTTTTCCTCAAAAACCATCCAATTCATTTCAAAAATTCCATTAAAAATCTGGGAATAACTTTCGATCAACATCTTGCTTGGAATAACCATATCTCTCAAATCACGAGGAAATCTATTTTTATTCTTAAGCAACTCTCACATTACCATGATTTATTACCATTAATTACTCAAAAACTTTTAGTATCATCACTCATTTTTCCATACTTTGACTACGGATGCATAGTATAATATGGAGGACTATCTGATGAGCTCGAGATGAGATGTAAAAGAGTAATGAACTGTTTTATTAGATTTATTTTCGGGATCTCCAGACGTTCTCACATATCTCACAGGTATTCTGAAATTGGGTGGCTTTACCCCAGTTTTTGACGTCAATACTTCCTCGGTGCTCTCATATTTCAAACCTTGAAAACCAAAAAACCCACCTATATCCATGAGCTCCTTACTCTGCGCTCCTCTATTCACCTCTTAAATACTTGAACCCAACCCATCAACCTATACACTCTGGCGCATCGAACTGCATCCTTCGAGAAATCCTTTATTATCCGTGATTCCTCTTTATGGAATTCATTGCCCATCACAATTCGAAAAAGCTCCACTCTTACTTCCTTTAAACATCATCTATTTCTTTACCTCCTGTATCTTCAATATTCCGAGCAAATGTAAAACATGAATATTTATGTTAAATACATTATAATAGTAGACATAAGATGTATCCTATTACAAGTTTCCTTAATTTATTTTGTAACTCATAATTTAATTATTAATCAATTTTTATTATTATTTATTATTATCATTTATTATAATTAATTATCATAGCCAGACGATGGTTCTATGTATTGTACTCGTTTGTTATTCTTAGGAGACAAGTTGTCCCAGAATAAAGTTCATTTTTCTTCTTTCATCTTCTTCTTATTAAATATTTTTTAAAAGGGTGAGGGAAATTAATATTAATATTGTGTTTGTTTTGATGAAAGTTGGATCAACTACTTTACGGTTTTTTGTAACATAAAAACAACTAAGCACAAATAAAACAAAGGTTTGAACAAACTGCTACTGGATCAGAAAAGTCTTGGTTTTAATATCATTTTATATCATATTAGTCCGATCTGACATATCCTTACATAAATTAAACCACTTTAATTAAGTTTTATAACGTGTTTTCTTTTTGCCTTATATTTTTGTTTTTTAATTGTCTTTTTATTGTTTCTCATTTCAACAAAATAAGTTACTTAAACATGAGTTTGTACTTTTGTATATGTATGTATTGAGAGTTTTTAATTTTTCTAAATTATGTAGATAAATGCATATTTTTGGTATTTAATTGCATATTTTACCCAATATATTTGGATATATAAGTGTATATTTCTGTCTGGTGAGCTAGAAATGTGCCTGAATAGATTAAATAATTCCTTTATAAGATTCATTTTTATGATCCCCAGGCATTCTCAAATCATGTACTGGTATTCTGAGTTAAGGTTGCTTTATCCAAGTTTTCTTTACCCAGAAAGTATTGCCATCGGAATTTAGGAAAAAGCCATCCAAGCTCAGAGTATCGGCAAGTAACGTGTGACCGCCTGGGGATCCCGAAGATAAATCTAATGAAACAGTTTATTAGTCTCTCCAGCTTCATCTCGAGATCCTCAGACAGACCCCCATAAACCAAGCAACCGTAATCAAAGCAAGAAAAAACAAGAGTGGACACTAGAAGTTGACGGGTATTCTGGGAAAAGGAATCTCGAACTCTATAGAGTTGTTTAAGGATTATGATTGTTCCAGGATAAGTCTTGTTCAAAGGTAACTCCTAAATTTTTAATAGAGTTTTGGAACTGAATAGGAAGGTTATTGAGGTAAGGCAATGGATAGTGAGGAAGGGTGTTGATGGGTTTTGAACTGATGAGGATAGCCTTAGTTTTCTTTGGATTCAGATATAACTTATTCTTCACTGCCCAACGGTTGATGTTATCAATGTTCTCCTGAAGTTTACGAGATGACTCGAGCATACCTGAAGGTAGATCTGAAGGTCGTCTGCATATAGGTGGTACTTGGAATAATGGATAAAGCTAGGTAAATCATTGATATAGATAGAAAATAGGATTTGTGACAAGGAGGATCCTTGTGGAACACCTTGGGTTAAAGGTAGGGAAGATGAAGGAGGATTGTTGGGTATGATGACTGTATGAGAACGATGAGATAAGAAGAAAAATCAAACAAGACAAGGATCGTAATTTGTTGTTGGTCCATGGAGGAACAAAGGTCCTGTGTGATTTTTAACAAAGCTAACTGAGTGGAATAACCGAAATGGAAACCTGACAGGAATTAATTAAGGAGGGTATTATGCTCTAGGAAGGAGATAATTTGGACATTGACCAATCTTTCAAGTGGCTTTGATAAATTTGAGAGAATGGAAATAGGCCTAAAGTCTGATGCATTTGATGGAGATAGGACTTTATTTAACAGGCGGACTAAGTCCTTTCTCCACTCAGTTTAAACATCAGATCTCAGCCTATTGATTTGTATATCCTTTCTCATTGAACAGCCTTATTTTTAAATTCCTTACCCATGTTAATTTGCAATTCTTCTTCTCTCAATTTCTTTTAACATAATTTATTCATTCATTACCTCAATTATCAATCTTCTGAAATTATTTAATAATATGTTAGAGTACGAATGTTTTGCCTATGAACTCGAAGATTACATTTTAATTTTAAATTTCTATCGTATATATTTATAAGTATATAAGTTATAATTAAACACCGGATTTTCGTGCAATTGCATCTTTTTTTTGCTAACTTCAAATTCATTAAAAGTTGAATAGAAATTCGAATCATGAAAACCACGTTATTTCTATACTAGTTTTATATTGCACGTTTTGACATTAATGCACGGAATTGCACGTTTTAAGGTTTCATTATTAAATTTGTCTGTTATTAAAAAAATATCAGTCAACAAAGCGGATAAAACATTAAAATTAATCACTTTAATATAAACAAACACTAAACGTTTATAGACACTGTCCTTGTTTATTCCCAAAATATGGATAGGTATGCAGAGTTAATAGAACATTTGGAAGAAGATGCTCTTATTATCACCAAATTAAAAATCATTGTAAAAAACAATTCAGTTGAGTCCGAATTGGTATTCATAAGGTCCCATTTTAGCCCAATACCCGTTGCAATAAAACGTTTAGAGGCGAAAAATCTATCGTTAGATGAACAAATCAATATCGTTCAAAGTATTGAAGAGACACTCAAAAAAGTAAATAACGACAAAGGAATTTATGAAAAATTTCAAAACCGTATTTGAAAAAAATCTTGGCTTTAAAATTTTACAAACATTTAACGACGTTTTAAATGGCAAATGTTCTGATGTAGATGTGGCAACAGACATTTTAAGTTCCTATAAAAAATGCCCAATTACGAGTATTGATGTAAAAAGAGCTTTTTCTCTTTTAAAACATATCCTCGATGACAGGAGGTATAATTTAACAGAAAAAAAAATTTATAAATGTATATTGTAGTAAATTTTAACGAAAAAAAAATTGATTTCTTTATTTTGTTTTTGTCTTATTGAATTGTTTATATCCTCTAATTAATTGATTCTTGTCCTAGAGAATGTTCCTATTGTTTTCATCTTTTATAGTTTAAAAGATAGATTTAAAATATATTCTTTTAAAACATAATATATATCTACTTGATGGTAATTAATAGAATTTTGTCTTACTGTTAATGCTTTTTTAAACCGCGCTTATAATTATTGTTCCTTAGAGTGTTTTTTATTTAATTTTATTAATACAAAATATAGTTTAAGTAAAGGGAAATTATTAATTGTATTGTATTCAACATTTTACTTCATTTTATGATGCCTAATTGGTGCTAATAAAAAATAAAAACGAAAATATTTTTATTTAGTACACCTATTTGCACGTTTTGATTTTTTTAATGCACGTTTTGAAGTTTTTGTTACATGTTTCAATGGTTTATACTGCACGAAAATCCGGTCTTTAGTTATAATCTATTGAAGTTGCTGTCTGTTATGTACACAGCCAGACAATAATACCTTGGTATTGCAAGGTCATTTTTATTCTTAGGGAACTAGGAGACCCAGAATAAAGATTACTTTTCTTTCTTTCTATATTTTTCAGTTTTTATTGCATATTATTCACAGCCTTAATTATTATATATTATACATTTTAAAGAATAAGTAATACATTTTTTTGCAGATAATTCTAGCTGTTTCACAAATTATGTGGGCTAGGAACGTTCATTTAATATTGACCCCTGATAACGAAGATGTATTGAAAGCTGTGTCAAATTTTGAAAAGAAATGTTTCAGCGATTTAAATGATCTTGCATCGCTCGTCCGAGGAAGTTTAAAGCCTGTTCATCGAACGACACTAGGTGCATTAATTACTATTGATGTTCATGCTAGGGATATTATCAGTGGCCTTGTCCAAATGAAAGTTGAAACTGGGTAATAAAATTTTAATGTTACTTATAAGTAGAATTTTTATTTCATTTTTTGTAATTATATTATATTTTGTAATTATAGCACAGTGGGCCGAATGGCACTTCTAACTGGAAAAAAATGTTTTGTTCCCAATTTCTATTTTTCTTTTAGTCACAGTGTTTTGGAAAAATGTTTAGAACATTTTAGGACAACGGATTCCCAATATTTTGGAAAAATAATGGTATTTTTGTAAAAAAAATAATAATAATTTTTTAAAACAATCTCCTATGAACTTCTACTCATTACAATAAAATAAAATAAGCCACGAATCAATAATCCAGACAAATAATTAAGATTTATTGTTGTCAACAAATTATCAAATTTAAAATTTCATTATTTGCATAAATATTTGGATTAATCTGGGATGATACCTAGATACTTCGGTATGAATTTTTTTCATTGGAATGTGTTCACAAAAATTTGCAGTTTTGTGGTAAAACGATTATTTATATTTATTAAAAGAATCAGAGTGAGAATGTTCTAATAATTAAGTTCTATTAACAATCTCTGAGCCATGGAATGGTAACTTATGCACTGTTACAGGCATATAAAACCAAAGATAGAGGTTAAGGTACAAATCTATTGTCACTTCCAGATATGATTCGAATTTGTCAAAATCTACTCTTAAATCTAGAATTAATCGCACTAAGAATATAATAAAACATCTGCAGAATTTACTTGTCGGTAAGGGGGTAGCGGGATAAGAAAAAAAAAATTTTTTTTTTGGCCCTCTTCAAGGTTTTGGGGGGTCGATAGAATAAAATCCGTGGGGGCCGCCAGACCTATCTAATCCCGCTACCCCCTTTAAAAAAAAAATCTTCTTGCCGTATTTCCGTCATTCGAGGTCCCAAAACCAGGTTTTGGCCTATCCACAATCAACCCAATTTATCTTTTAAAATATAATTGAATTTCTTCTTTTCTTTTTTTTCAATTCGGTTTTCTCAGATTCACTACTTCTTTCTTATAGGGCAGAATATGAGGGATATATTTTGTAACTTAAACTCATCGCACGTTTTTGCGTCAAGTTATATTTGCACATAGTTAATTTGAAGTCAATTTAACATGCTGAGGACTCATCATGTGCTAGTGGTCTCTTTTTTGCAGAATCTAATCTTAAATTTTTTAATTGTCTGGCGGTCTGGCCAGTAGTTAGTTTTTTTTTTAAATATTTGCAGTGTCTCGCTTTCCACATGATCGCAGGGCAACCTCAGCTGCAAATGTGATTTCTGAGTAGCTTCTGGTTTCTTGCAAATCTTGGATCTTCTTTTTTTTTCCCTTTGTCACCACATTCTTCAAAACTTTTTTAAGGTCGACCTGGAGGCACCAAATTGTGCATTGGTCCTGGTGAATCTTAATGATAATGTTCAAATGAAAGTATAATATCGGATTTTGAGAACCATTCTTGAACTTTCTTCAAAAATAACTCCCCATTTCTTCGGCACTTTTGTCATTTGCCCATAATATTGGCCGTAAAACACCACAATGTATTTTTCATTGTCGTGTTTTACGGCCAATATTTTATTTTCATTAGAACTCTTCCATAAGGTAAATATTTCCAATCGATGAACTGTTAACGTTGTACCGGAAAAGGAAAATCCATCAAATTGTTAACATAGCAGACCATTGTGCTGGTAAAGTTAGTATACAATACAAGTGTTAACAACAATTATGGTACCGGTGACATGTGGTGTCGTGTTAAAAATATTGTAATGAAATTAAAATTACACTTTAAATTGATTTATTTAAAACAATGAAATTGATAAATAAAATCCAGTATTAACAAATAGTGACATATTCCATGTTTAATAAATAAAAAACTATTTCAGTCCCTATGGCTCAAACAATACCAGCATAGACACTGAAAACAGTAACGCAATGGTTAGTATATAGATGCATTTTCTTTTGATTAGAGCTTCTAAGGAATTAAGGCAATGATATTTATAAAATCCTCTAACTAGATATTGTTCTTTTCAACAGTGAACGGGATTCAGTGATATGTAATTTTTAGCTATGATTTATTTCCACTGAAAATTCTTTTTTCCTTATACTGTAGAGGTTAACAATGTAGTTAAATCTGGAAGAAAAATCGATATAATTACTAAAATGGCAGTTATTAGCAGCTGATTTTTGCTGGAAAAGTTAATATAGATACTATTGTCTGTAATCAAAAAGGTTTGAAGACGGTGTCACGCGGTGGCATTTCAAAAATATATTAATGAAGTTAAAATTAAGCGTTAAATTTGTTTATTTAAAACAGTAACATTTGTAAATATAGTTAACTATTACAAATGAAAACCACTACTTATGTGCAATAATATCGTTCAACCATAATATTGGATTATATCGTTGGATTTCCAAAAAAAATTTTTTGAGTTACATTAGATCTGGACTCTATTGGGTCTTCATTTATTTTTCTCTGGAGCTGCAGAGCGATTAAGCTAATAATATTAATGGAATCCTTTAATTGAAGATCATTCTTATTAACAGTGAACCAAAATTGATGATTCGTTGATATGACTTTTTTCACTTAAAATACGTATTTGTTCCACTGTGCACAGGGGTTTTTTAATTTAACCATAGATTTATTTACAAAGAATATAAGATTTAATTCAGACAAATATACCAAACAAAATCATTGGACATTAGTACATTAATAAACTAATGAATCGTTTGACATTTCAGTAATAGTTTCGATTGGATGAAGCAGCTAAGATATTACTGGGACCCAGTTGCTGATACCTGTATCGCCTGTATGGCTAGTGCGAGGCATGTCTATGGCTATGAGTATCTTGGAGTGACGCCCAGATTAGTTATTACACCACTAACGGACAAGTGTTACCTTTGCCTCATGGGTGCTTTGCAGTTGGATTTAGGTATTCACGAATTTTCTATTCTTTGGCTATCAATCTACTAAATGTTGGGTCATATTTATAAACATTTTATTTTTATATTCTTTTCTCAATCAGTTTCTTACAGGTTTTAACCCTTTGGCTGTGGTATACCCATGCGGTGGGAGGATACAGTGGTGCAGGATAGTCTAGGTACCTGCAGTGCCCCGTGTACGATACTTTTTACACTTAGCGTTTTCGTTTTCTTTATTAATTCTACATTTTCTATTAATTTTCTTATTTTTACATTTCTATTCTGATTCTCTTCTATTTGATATTCCACTAGTTCCCGGCATTTCTCCAATAATACCGAATTGGTAAAAAAAATCCTCTTCATGATCTGAAAAAGATTCTCCTTCACTTTCAATTGCAGTTCTAATAATTCTTCTTCAGAATAAACTTTTTTAGACATATCAACGCACTTAATTATTCTCTACAAAAGCAGAAAATATACTGAAGAATATGCAGGCCTCATTTCAAGTAAAGAGAAACGATACATGGAAGTAAAAAATGGTCGAAGCAGGTATACAGAATGTCCCTAAAATTGACAAAAGTGAAGTTGTATGCCATCTATTGGCTTTAAGAGGCACTGCAGCTTCTATAAACAGTCCACAGATGGTGATAGAAAAAGAACTACAATATGAGTTAGTAGCGGTCTGGCGTCAAACCAGCCGGACTCACATAGTAGTCTGTAGCATCCTGGGCACTGCAACCTCCGGACTCATATAGTAGTCAGTAGCAGCCAAAGGATTAATAATGTTTAACAACAACAATAAAATCCCAACAAAGTACAAGGACTTAATAAGTATTAATAAGACTGATTTTCTTAAAAATTCCAGTGGGCTTAGAGACATAGAGAAAATTTTGATACACAGTTATCCTATACTGTTAGGAAGAACTGATCTCCAAATCTTAACTCTCTCGGATCCTTTAAGTACCAACAGAAACGAGGTAGAAGTATTAACAAGATGCTTGGATCCATGGAGTAGTGGATTATCATTAAGTTTTTGACCAAGAAGTTTGCAGTGATTTGGGGACAACATCCTGTAGTAGCGCAATCAATTTTCTGGAGAGCGTGAAAAGGTCAAAAAAAGGTATCTATCAAATTATGAAGGTTAACAGATCAGCAGTGCAAAATGTGCAAAACCTGTTCAAAGTACCTAGGCCACTTTTAAAAAAAATATTGATCAAAAGTCAATAGGAATCAGAAATCTATACTATTATACAGGGTGTTCAATATTCGATGGCCACCCCCTTTTTTTTCCACAGTTTTTGAAATTTTGAAACAAAACTCTCAGGGTCTTAACTGTGTCAAATAAAGTTTCTTTTAATGTCATAGTCTACTCTCTAACCTTCTCCAGTTCTTCTCCAGCAACGATGGATTTCGATAGAAAATCAAATTTTTAATCGATTTTTTTATCCGGGGCACCGTTTTGCCGCAAATCGTGAAAAATCATTTTAAGAAAATAAGCAGTCTAAAACTGGGATAGCAAAAAGAAAATAAAAGCCCTTCCTGTGTCTGGTACGATGAGCAGCGAGAATAGGTCGACTTGAAAGGTTTCACCTGAGAGGTTCAAATCTTTGACAGGCCCGTGATGAAACTAATATCATTTATCTACTGGCTACGGTGGAAGCGTATCCTCATCGGAGCATTAAAGACATAGCCTGGGATATCCACATAATGACAGAACTTTAGCCTCAGTCTCCCAGGTGGCAAATGCCATTCTGTTGGGTTGGAAAATAAGTTTGTTCGGTTTTTGAGAGTGAAATAAAACTCTGTGTATAATAGACATAAAATTTATTTAAATGTATAATATATTCTCATTATTTAGTATAACTTGTTCCCATCTTTATACCTATTACATAATGCCCTATTCCTAGAACGTCTGGGGTTTATTGTCTAAAAACTGATCCAAGTGGTTTTTGATGTCCTGTTTGTTTTGGAATTGCTTTCCATTCACGGAGTTCTGCCGAGATTGGAATAAGTGGTAGTCACTTGTAGCTAGATCTGTTACTCCCATACGGAGGATGGGGCAAACGGCTCCATCCAAAGGTTAATAATTTATTGTGAGTGACCAACGAGGTGTGTGGCCTTGCGTTGTCTTGATGGGAAACAACACCCTTTCGATTTGCCAGTTATGGGCGCTTTTTTAAAATTGATTGATCAAACTTTGTTAATTGCAAACAGTATAGTTGCAGAACTGTATTGAGAATGAGGATTGTGTTTAAGTGACGGTTCTAAATGACACTCTTTCTCTATAGGAGGTGCTCCAGCCGGGCCTGCAGGGACAGGAAAAACAGAAACCACCAAAGACTTAGCCAAAGCATTAGCTATTCAATGTGTGGTTTTCAATTGTTCTGAACAAATTGATTATAAGGTAAATAATCTGTTAAAGTTTGTGATAAATGTTTGTTTCTTTTAATTATCAAGCCCTATTATTCGAACAGCTCCAAAGAACTATATTTATCAGTAAAAAAAAAAATTTATGATCCAAGGACTCTGGAGTTGATTATTAAACTTAATGGGGTGTATACAAAAAAAAAAAAAAAAAAAATGACCATTTTTGAAATAAATATTTGTATTATTATTTCTTTGATATAAAATACAATTAATACTCAAAGTATAGTCCATTGTTATCAACCGTCTTTACCCATCTGCTAGCCAATTGCTCGATGCCACGCTGATACCATTCCTTGGGATGGCTGTCAAAGAACTCTTGGACAGCATTTCCAGCATCCGAAAAATTATCAAATTTTTTCCCTTGAAGAAAATGGGCCATGGATCGAAACAAGTAGTAATCCGAAGGTGCAAGGTCTGGACTATATGGTAGATGAGGCAGGAGTTCAAACCCATGAAGTTCTGTAAACTTTTCAGCTGATTGTTGAGGAGTAAGTTCTTGAGGGACCAGTCTACAGGTCTTTTTCACCTTCTCCATGGAGAGAAGATGGCGACTAACAGTATCTTTCAATACACCACACTCCCTGGCAAGTTCCTGAGTACTTGTGGACGGATTTGACTCAACAGCTTCCTTCAGAACCTCTTTAATATCCATATTTGGCCGCCCGGAGCTCTTCTTCCTTTCCAACGTCGTATCTCCACTTCTAATTTTTTCAAACCAACGCCACGCAGTGCGCTCTTCAAGGTTCCTCTTTATATTTAATAATTTGACGAGTTGCTTCAGTGGCTGTGAAATTTTTTTTCCACTAATGTCTTAAAATTACGAGAATTTCATAGGGCACTATCATGTTTCTTCTTTGAAATAAATAACTGAACTGAGGGTTTTTTTTTTTAAGAAGTCCAGTGTTAGAAACAAGCTTAGGGAATGCTCTTAAGGAATTATTAAGTATTGGTGAATAATAAATAGCATTAAGATATTAACAGACTTTTGAACTCTGGACTTTGATAAAACGGTCATTTTTTTTTGTACGCCCTATTATTATAGAAGCTGTTATTCATTCACTTCTGAAAGTACATTATTTAAATAATATAGGTTTATCATTTAGATATTTTTTTCTATTTTTAGATGATGGGACGATTTTTTTCTGGGCTGGCTCAATGTGGTGCTTGGTGCTGTTTTGACGAATTTAACCGAATTGACATCGAGGTTTTGTCAGTTATAGCTCAACAGTTGATAACCATCAGAAACGCTAAAGCAGCCAAGCTTAGTAGGTAAGTGTTCATTTATTATGTTACTGTATGAAACAAATTACATGTTACTAATGAATCTATAGATTTATGTTTGAGGGTCGCGAGATCAAACTTATCCCGCAGTGTGCAACATTTATAACTATGAACCCTGGTTACGCTGGCAGAACAGAACTTCCCGATAATTTAAAATCTGTTTTTCGTCCTTTCGCTATGATGGTTCCTGATTATGGGCTCATTGCTGAAGTGAGCCTTTATTCAGAAGGATTTGAATCGTCGAAGGGACTAGCTCAGAAAATGGTTAATATGTATAAGCTTTGCAGCGAACAATTATCCCAGCAGGATCATTATGATTTTGGAATGCGGTAAGAATGCTTGAAACTTTTAGTTGAACTTTTTTTTAGTGTTAGTATGTTTATATATTTACTTACAAAATAAATAAAGAAACATAAAATAAAATCATTAACTTATCTTGACATGGATGTGTCTTTTGGCTGGAGGTCTATAGTTTTCTTGCATAATGTTGTTTTTTTTTCACCCTCAAAAAAAAAAGAAACGTTTTGACACGTTCTAGCTATTTTGGTGTTGCTCGGATCGAAAATTTGATGAAAGTTTCCTGATCAGAAATTTAATGGAAAATATTTTTGTTATCTAACATTTGTGTCATCTAGTTGCAAAACCAGCCATCTTCAAAAAACAATATTTTTCAGGGAAGTTGATTTTCTGTTTCACGCCAAAGCGAAGTAGGAACAAATTCTCTTCGGTTTTTAGTGGTACAAAGGTAGTGTGTTTGAAAGCACTTTTTGAAATGAAAGGGGCAAGTGGAGGGGGTGAGTTACCCAATTTTTTATTTTGGATTTGGCCACTTTTGCAACTCATTTTGGATTTGGCCACTTTTGCTTCTCATTTTGGAGTTGGCCGGTTTTGCAATGATTTAGAACTGAAAAATCACTAAATTTAATGCAAATGTTGGGTTTTTTGGGATGCAAATGAACCAAACTTTCTTGAATAAGTGAATATTATTTGAAAAAATTAAACTCTGAAATATTGTGGTGTTACTCAAGCATCTAGATGGAAAAAACTGTCGAGAATTGTTTTAAAAGTAATCAAGGTCCGAAAAAATTAGTTTAGAAAAATATAAACATTCAGAAACTTATACTCTTGCGGTATTACCGTCTTCAACAGGCTCACACATTTCTTCCTGATGTTCTTCTTCATCCCTCTCATCTACTCCTCTGCTTCCTCCTCCTTGAGCAGCTGATGCTACGACGTTCTTGTAAAAAATCAAACAGTCGCGAGTCTCCCAGTTGGACCCAAAATGTTTCACCAAATAAGTTTTGGACATTGCACGGTTTCAGAGGCTTCACCACAGTACCTGGAACCACGGCCGAAATTTTACTGGTCATGATGCTTCTCTTACTCTTTACGACACACTTGCTTGCTCCAATCTCAGACCTGTAGAAAACCTCCCCTTGAACTAGCACCTTTTAATTTTGTTTGGTTATGAAGAATCTCTTCGTTGGGGTGAATTTGAAGTCCCATAGTGCAGGGGGTTTGAGGAGGGCATTACTGGGACTCTTCCAATCAAGATTTGTGTAGTCTCTTCCTGGCTTGAACACTGTTCCACTTTCTGAGAGAATGCTGTCGAACTCTGATGACTGAACAAGAGTCTCAATTGTCCTTAACTTCTCAATTTGGGCAAAAAGTCAATCTGGGGGGGTTTGTTTCTTCTCCATGTTGCAGGGTCTCTTTGTCTCTTTCTTGATAAATTAGCTGTAACTTCTTCTACAAACTTCTCCATAAAGATTGAAAACAAAGTGCACTGAAAAATGAAAGCATAAATGTTAACTACAGGAAAAGCAGGAGCATACTGATAGTTGACTGATAGGAGGCCTTCTTGATCTGGAACTACAGCACGGTCTAGCGGATGTGGAGATGGCCAGCTTTGAAACTCACTGATGGAAGCAGCACACTGTGATTTTCAAACGCAGGTTTAACAAGGATTTGACGGGTTTTTGCGAGGTTTCTTGCTTCTAATAGGTGGAACATGTATATTAGGACTCAGAAAACAGAAAAAAACGTATTGAGGAGTTGGCCAATTTTGCAACTAGACGACACATTTGTCACTTGAACCTTTTTTTTAGGAGTTATATTGGTTTAATCGAAAAAAACTAACATTTTGCCTTAATGTTTTAAGTTTTGGAGCTTTTTTGACACATGCTAGCTAGCTCTGTTGATGTTGCTCAGTTCCTTTACTTTACTTTACTGACAGTTTCCTTATCAGAAGCAGTATATTATATATAGAGATATCAATGATATGAGGCGTGGAGATGCAAAGGGGGTAAATCCACTTTTTATCATTTTTAATTTTTTTTAGTTAGCGTCCTCAATATGGTGGTAAATCGTCCACCCTTCAAAGTTTGGGTTGAGTGAATGTGTATGTGTATTTTGAAGTCATCATGGGTTCAAACTTTGAAGGGTGGACGATTTACCACCTTATTGAGGACGCTAACTAAAAAAATTAAAAATTAAAAAAGTGGATTTACCCCCTTTTGCATCTCCACGCCTCATATATTGTTTTTCCTTCTCTGGGAGAAATTGAGTTTTTTTTTTTGTTTTTTTTTACAATATCAATTATTAATTACTAGCTTAACCCATTGTGCGTTGCTACGAGCTTAACAAAAAAATTTTTTTTAAAAAACTCACTGCAACAATTATTGTAGTATTGTTTGATTTATTTTTTGTTTTATTTAAAAAAAAAAAAAAAAAAAAAAATTTGAAAGAATTAAATTTTTTATTTTTTTTCATTTTATTGAAATGCTGGTAGATATACAATATTTTTCGTTTTTCCATCTGTTGTGTATACAAATAAATCAGATGGTTTTCCAAAACATGAGCAGGCCACATATAACTGTCCATGATAGAAGCATGGATTTTACAAATTTAGTCCGCAAACTTATAGTGATTGCCCCTGTGCCTTGTTGATGGTCATAGCAAAAGTGAGTTGTGCTGGAAATTATACATCCAATCAATATACCAATAGGCCTAAAGGACACACAAACATACATTGATTTTTTATATATATAGATTGTATTGTCTCTCGTTCTTATTTTTAATCATCTGGTTACTCTTTCTTCCACAATAAAAAACATGGGAATGACTCTGCTATTAGAAATACACCTATGTGTTGAAGCAATTTTTATTAAATCACGATTTTTACATTTTGGTCCATAACTTGTCACCTATGCATCCAATCAATATACCAATAGACCTATAATCTTCCCCTGAATATGTGGCCGGCTCACATGGAGCATTATCTCTTACCGTTTCAAAGCTTATAAAGGACACATTCACATACATTGCTTTTTATATATATATATATTTAGATTGTCAGACTTAGGCAAGGGCTTACAGAACTTATCTTTTTTTTCCTGGTTTGCTGCTTTTAAAAGGATTTGAATTCATACTGATATTGAGTCATGCCATTCCTCATTTGCCTTTTCATTGACAAATAAATTTAAAAAAAACCATAAAGTTCATTTGCCATCCTTCACTAAATTTTTTAAGTTAAAGACAACTTTTTCAAAACTCGTTCAAGCCTTTTCTTTAGTGAGATGCAGAATTAACATTTCCTCTTAGTCGGTTTCTGTCAAATCAAAAAGAAATATTTGTCATACAATGCAGTAGGCTACCTTCTCACAATCTTTCCCAAAAAAATTCTGTAACCCTTAGCTCTTCTCTGAAGTAGACAGCAGCTGTACACAAAGGATAGTTTTTTGTACCAGTGCTTTACTTCATAATATTTTGTGTAAACACTTCGGCCAAACACAGATCGATAAATCTTAAGTTAACTTCTAGCCTGAAACTACCAAGAAATCAGTAGGCATGTTGGTTAGACCTTTTAGGGTTGGGACGATGCTTCATAAAGTGCTGGAAAAATATTTTCAAGGGCTTCTCTTCTTGTGTCTTGTCCTTCTGAGCTGGCCTTGTAGGTCTGTCTTGTTTTTCCCGCTCTTATTGCTATGTGAACTTGGAGTCTTTGTCATCTCCTAATAACTCCTTACCGATGATTTCCACCAACGATGCCTTACCCACATCATAGCATCTTTCATCCATTGAGATAAGTCTAGATTAAGTTTCTTTTGTTACTAAGTAAGATACTAAACTAAGTTTTGATCTCTACTTCTAATTGTGATTTTTATTTGTCAACTCTTTGTTTGAATATATTATTATGATTTTATTAACTTTAATGTTATTTTTTATTTAATTGTCCTTGTTTGGGCTCCATATGTTCTGATTTAATTATCTTTATTCTTTAAATTTAAAAATTGTTTACATGATTGGAAGGGTTCTTGCTAATATAGACAAGGAAATTTGGCTAAAAACATTATTTATTTTATTTTAAACTAATGATTTACAAATAATAATTCCACAGCGCTATAAATTACACAACAATACATACATCTGTCTCCTATCTCTACCAGGTGGTACACCTCAAATCCAATTATATCAGATCAATCACCTTTCACTTATCCATTCATTCACCTTCAAATGCTCATTTCAATATCTAATATTTTATTGTGTCAAACATTTTAAAATCAAATATCATTTTACTTTTAAACATCTAGTATAATCCTAGCAGGCTTCAGTTGAATAGATGCCACAGATCTCTCCCCTCCTGCCGTGTCCGTTGACCAGGCCTCTATAACCTCTTCCAATGCCACCTGTATTATTCTCTTCTTCCGCTCACTAATTTTAAACTAAAATCCATCACAGCTCAAAATATTACAATATATTGATTTTCATTTATCAACCGTAAAATTTGTTACCATGACGCATGTCACCCGTCCAATTAATTCCTTTGGATTACTTTTTATTTATAATTAACATACCTTAATTATTTGGCCCTACAAAACCTTTGAAAGAATAATAATTCTAATTAGTTAATCATTTTTAAAATATTTATAAGGCATTTAGATAAATGCTGTGACCCGGATGCGAAAGAGCAGGACGGACGTAGCAACTCTTATTTGGTTTTATCTGTTCAAAGCCATCCCTTCCTGTTCTCTTCGCAACTTCATCAAATCGTAGTCTATTGGAGTATTTAATGTTTGGAAGGTACTGAACTAATCCCAGTTAGTATAGTGGAAAAACGTTCCTCTATCCCAATAGTAAGTCATGGGAAAGCCAAGGTCTTGTCTATTGTGGAGGCCTGGTTATTTCTCTCGCTTTAAAGGAGGAGAATGTTCAGCCCTTACTTCCACCTCTTTTCCAAATCTGGTAAAGATAATTCTCTGAACATCAAAATTTTAATTTTTTTTAGGGCTGTCAAAAGTGTCCTTGTAATGGCTGGTTCTTTGAAGCGGCAAAATCCTGATAAAAGAGAAGACATTGTCCTCATTAGAGCATTACGAGATTCCAATCTCCCGAAATTTCTCGCTGATGATGCTGTTTTGTTTAAGGTATTTTTAACTACTTTTTTAAAAGAAAAAACAAGTTTCTGTTTGATTCACCCCAGTAATATAAAAATTATTCTCTATCTGAACTGATGATTATTTTTTAAAATACTTTTTAGGGGATTTTAAACGATTTATTTCCCGGTGTGACATTACCTGAACATGATTATGGCCTCTTTCAAAAAGCAATGGAGGCAGTTGTGGAAGCGAGAGGTCTTCAACCAGTTCCGTGTACATTTACTAAAACTATTCAACTCTATGAAACAATGCTTGTAAGGCATGGTGTAATGACAGTGGGTCCCACAGGTGGTGGAAAAACCACCGTTTTAAATGTAGGGAAAGTATTAATTTAAGTTTTAATCATACATATAGACATTTATGAATATGATTTTTTTTTTATGTTTATCTTTACTAATTATCATTGAGGTCATATAAATTAACTATTAATGATTATAAAATAAAAAAATGTTTTAATGAGTTTTGATTTAATCTTTTCTGTATATATATATATTTTTTTTTTTCATTCAAGGTTTTGAAAGATACCCTCACAACATTACACCTGCAAAGAATAGAGGGAGCTTACTATCGACCTGTCCTTATTAACACACTAAACCCCAAAGCGGTCGCTATGGGAGAGCTCTACGGTGAAGTTAATCTTTCAACAATGGAATGGAAAGATGGATTATTAGGAATATTTGTGAGGAAAGCTGTCAGGGTAATGAAGTTTAATCTTTTTTTTTTTTTTTTTTTCACGAAAAGGCCATAAAGACCACGCGAATATTACGAAGATGGATTTTTAATTCTGTTCCTTCTCATCATCCATATCTCCTTCCTGTCCACAAGAACCGCTATTCCTTGTAGTTTCTTTCTATATTCTTCTCTATCAAGGCAGTCACAGTCCTCAATCCCCAGTTTGCTGGTCTCCTCTTTTAGCTGTTTTATGTATCCTTGTGCACTTTTGTAATCCCAAATTTTCATTTTTTTATATAATAAAATAATGAAAAAATATTATAAATGAAATACAAAATAAAATATTATATTGTTTGTTTATGAAACATCTGAGGGAAGATTATGAACCAATTACATATGAGGCTATGAGAGCAAAAGTGGCCTAACCCACAAAATATAAAAAAATCTGATTTAGTAATTTTTTGCAACTATAACGCCATCTGGTGGTGTTAATGTGTTTGAAAAATTGCACATGGTGGTTCAATTTTTCAAACAAACACCACCAGATGGCGTTATAGTTGCAAAAAATTACTGAATCAGATTTTTTTATATTTTGTGGGTTAGGCCACTTTTGCTCTCAAATAAAAGTAAAAAAAAAAACTTATAAAAGCAGTGTATAAAAAATATTCCAAAATTACTTATTTGTACTAAAAAAAAAAATTAAAACATCAAACAAATATTACATCTGCACAAACTGAATACATTGCAGCAATTAAACCAAAACTATATTTAACGCTAATATACATCAATTTGAAAATTAAATGTTTTTTGTAAATTTGCTTAAAATAGCTTCTTGGTAATGTTGCCTTGGGCCCAAATTATATTCTTCACATCAACTCTAAGTGCACAATTAAATATGTTTCTCAATTATAAGTGACTCTTCTTCAGCAAACTCTTCTCTCCTTTCCTTCACTGCCTTCTTAATCTTGTGTCGAATCACTAATTATTTCTAGTAAACCACACAATCTCATAAAATGTAGTTTATTCTTTACATTGCAAATCCAATTTTTACATATTTTATTCTATCACGAATAAATTAAATTATTAGTACAAGTTATATAATTATGTATGATATATTTTCATAATTACGTGAAGGATATATACAGACAGCATTTGGTATTAAACCAGTTCATCGATAAAGGCTTGGGCACACAGAAAGCGGTCTGTCGCTGCGGTTAGCGATCCAGTAGCTGTCGCAGCGGTCTGCGATATAGGGACGTCACACATTCTGGTGAGCGGTCTGGTCTGGTCTATTTCCTCTCGTGGCGTTGTCCGTGGTCCTGCGTTTTTTATATTGAGTTTGAGCTCAGACAAAGAAATTCTCCTTCTGCTATTTGCATTGCAAAGGCAAAAGAGGAAAAGACGATGCTGGGTGCATAAAATTAATAAGAAAAGAAAACAACTAGGGGAATATCACCGTTTATGCATCGAACTAGAGTCACATGAAGATAGGTTTTTCAAATATTTCTGGATGTCACGACAATGTTTCGAGGAAATGCATGATTTGATAAAATGCAGGATTGGAAAGTGTACAACGAACTGGAGAAAACCAATTGAAACAAGGGAAAGGCTAGGCTAGCTGTTTGTTTAAGGTAAGTTATGAAATGTATTATTAACAAATAATATTGCACAAGTTTATTATTATAATATAATACATTATTAATAGAAGTCAAAAATTATTAGGATTATAATTTTTTAACACATCCCGTGCATTAAAGAATGCATTGTCACCAGTGGAAGGCGTTTCTGCGTTGTCGTCTCGGTAATTCAAAACTTCAAATTCTCTCGAACTTGTATTAGAATCATGAGGTGAAGTTAAATATGCTCTCTCCTGTTCCTGATAACAGAGAATGGGCAGCTGTAGAAATTGAAGAAGAATGCGAGCCTACATCTGCATTTGCAGATACAGCAGTAACAAATCGAAGGTCGCCTAATACTGCTATCCAAATTCGAGAACGCATTGCTGATTACTTTCTTAGAATCAACACAACATGAAATAAATTAAAAGGAGCGAAACGAGCTCGTATGAGTAATTTTTTTACATAAATTTCATTTTAAAAATTTTAATTTATAATAATATTTGCAGGATCATACCGTATTAAATACTAAAATAATTGTAATGTTTATTAATTTAAAAAATGGTACTTACTTGTTGAATTTAATGCTTTTGCTATCGCATTCATTGCTTCCACCTTCATCAAAACATTTTTGTAATGCTCGTCGGCACTATCATACAAGCACTTATATTTTCAAACATTTTCAATCAATAATTCGATTTGTTCGGTCATTTTTTAATCACAGGTGGTAAGGCGGTCAGGTTTGAATTTGTAATTTTGTACTACTGGATCGCTTGTCGCCACGACGAAGACTGGACCGCGTGCTGTTTGACAGGGATGAGGCAATGTTGCTATTACAACAAGACCGCCTGACTGATTCGGTTGCTGATCGCTGACTTCCACGACAGACTGCTTCCTGTGTGCCCAAGCCTTAACATAGAAATATTTTGACATGCCACTTCCTTTGTAAATAATATGTGATAATTAAAATTATTAATTATAAAATTAAATTTATGCAGACGATCTGGCCTTAATGGCGGAGACTGAAAGCGAAGCAATAGAGCAGTTGAACGCTTTAAAAGAAATAGCTGAAAAGGCAAGTTTACGGATATCATTTGAGAAAACAGAATTAATGACTACAGAAAGAAACTTTCAAAAGAAAATACTATAACAAATTATATATAGCAATGGGTCGGAAAAGAAAAGTATAAAAGAGAAAATAAGTAAATTGGAAAGACTAAGCTTTGCAACAAGCAATTTATATAATAAAAGGAGCCTGTCAATAAAAGCGAAGATAAGACATTACAATACAGTCGTCAAACCGGCGATAGTAATGGAAACCACTTCCCCCCCTCAACCTAAGGAAAATGATAGAAAGAAGAATTTATGGCCTAAAGAAGACACCAGAAGGCTATAGGTTGAGACCTCGGTTGGTGTAAATACTCCTTAATATTTCCTTTTATTTTTTCATTTGTACAGATTCTGCCTAGGTCTCATACTTTGAGTTTTTGTAGGACTTAAAATAAAAATGTTGATAGTTTATCAATTTCATTTTAAAAGGCAGGTTTGTTACAATACTAATTAAACTGAAATTAAGAGTATATAAGACTGCCCTTCGCCCAGTTGTTATTTATGGTAGTGAATCTTGGACATTAACGAAGTATCAAGAGAGACGAATAAGTACGTGAGAGAGATGGGAGAGCCTAAGGAGGATATAGCTTCCGAAAATAAATAATGAACTGAGGAACTTATTCAAGGAACCTGATGTAGTTTCTTGTATAAAAGAAGGAAGAATAAAATGGTTGGGTCATGTATTTCGGATGAATCCTAAAAGACTCCCAAAAAAAATACTACAAGGGCGAAAGGGAATACTCCAGATGGAGAAAGGGGAAGAGGCAGACCCAGGCTGTGATGACTGGATGATGTGGAGGCTGACCTCCAATTCCTGGGTGTGCACACGTGGAGGAGAGCTGTGAATGGCCGTTCTGTGTGGAGGAAGATTGTTCAGGGAGCCAAGGTCCTTCATGGGTCGTAGCGCTGGAAGAGTTAGTTATATAACTTTTTTATATTACGTAATGTTATATATTTAAGATCAATATTAAAAAAAAAAAAAAAAAAAAGAAAGAAAGGAAATAGAAACATAGGTTATACCATTCTGATTCTAATATGTACATACATACGTGGTATTTTTTAAAGAAGGAAAATGAGGAATTTACAGAATATAAAGATTTTTCATTAAAAAATTATGTTATTATTTTTGTTTTTTGACTTAGTCCTGATTCCTGGGCTCTAGCAGCTGTATCTTGATATCTCTTCAGCTTCATAATATCAGGAGATCTGCAATCATAGTACACCTCAACGTAATACAATGCAATCTGAAAAGTGAGGTGTGACTCATTTTTGTTTAGTTTGAAAATTCCTCCTCATTTTCATCTTTTTCTTCTGGTGTTTTAGAAATGGCAGGTATAATTTTCATGTCCGTTAACCTCACAAATGTGGTCATTTCCTTCAGCATTTGCCATCAATTCATCAATACGTAGTGTAATAATTTTCTATAATCATAAATTTTTAATATTATAATTCAGTAATTAATTAACTTTAACTCATTATGGGGTTCTGTCAATATCCTTGAAAAAATTATGACTGGAATTATTTAACAACTTTTGTGCATACTTTTTATATTTATTATTTTACAATACAGAAAAACATATTTATATTTACCTCAGCTTAATTTAAATTCGACTAACCAATACTTAGAGAACCCACACACTCATACTGATCTCTGTCCAGTCCATTCTTCAAACCAACGCTTCCCTTCTATGCCTGGAGACACCAAGCTGCCTCAAGGCCCAAAGCTAACTGACTTCTCTCCCTCTTTTTTTTTTACCTGCTTCAAGGATTATTTATCCAAGGAGGGCTGCTACCTGATATGACGTTATTCCAATTGCTATCTTCCTTAACTTGAAATTTAAATGTCATAACAGTAGAAATCAATTATTGAGTCTAGGGATTCTATGAAAATATTGTTTCCTCCACTGAACTTCACGGGAATTATCCAGAGAGTCTTTCTAGAGGAAGGTAGATTAGTGAAGTTCTACTGTGTATTTTTTAAATAAGTTATCAATTTATTTTTGTTTTATTAACTAATCAGTTTTGATTATTTAAAAGACTAATTTGGTATATTTTGTTTAGTGTACCGAAGAAATGCATCAGTGGGTGGTATGCGATGGGCCAGTCGATGCTGTTTGGATAGAAAACATGAATACCGTACTCGATGATAACAAGATGCTATGCCTTGCAAATTCTGAGAGAATTAAATTAACACCTTGGGTGAATAATGCTAATGATTAAAATTTAATTTACAATTTTTTTGAATTTACTAATTTGTATATAAATCTGTTTCTTATTGTGAAAAGGTTCATATGCTTTTTGAAGTGCAAGACTTAGCACAAGCTTCTCCAGCGACAGTTTCCCGCTGCGGAATGGTCTATATTGACCCGAACGAATTGAGATGGAAGCCTTATGTGTTGACTTGGGCACAGAAACTTTTAGAAAAAAATGTTATAGAAGAAGCTATGTATACGATAATCACTAACATTTTTGATAAATATGTAGATAGTGCTTTTGATTTCGTTCGAAAACATTGCTCTGTAGGAATTCATCAGGTTTGAATCTTGCTTTATTAATTGTTTATTTTATCTTTTCTTAAAGAGTGTCACTATTCTAATATCGTTATTTTTTAAAAATCCCGAATAACTAATAGGTGGAAATAAGCAAGATCACTATGCTCTGCTCTATGATGCAGAGTATTTTGAAGACTCCAAAACTTTGGACGACAAAAGAGGAAGCAGAAATGAGAAAAGTCATATCCGAAAGTTTTCTTTTTGCATTAGTATGGTCTATCGGAGGAAACTTAGTCGAGAGTTCAAGAGAGGCATTCAGCTCTTTTGTTAAATCCACGTTTGATAAAGTTAAAGATGTGAGGTAAGGAATTTTTCAAGAGATTGCCTAATAAGTCAAAACCTTGTGCTTATAGTTTTTTTTAACATGGAACATGTTTTACCGGTGACCTACTTTGTCATAAGCGAAACGTCTTTGGGGAACACAATGTCATTTTGTGTAGTTTGATATTAGGAGAATAAGAATAGTTAGGATCTCAACTCTTCTTATACAAAATAACAATCTTGACTAGATGGCAGGTTCTAATGAGCTTCTTTATAAATAAATAAAAAAAATAAAAATAAAAATTTTTAACATGGATTTGACCTATCTTGCTCGATCCCTCTCGGCTGTTAAAAATTTTGGTTTGAGTAAAAAACGTCACATTTGAAAACTCTATTTTTGTTATATTACATTTTGAATGGATAAGGTGAACAAAAACTCTAAGCGTAAAAAGTGTGCTGTACACGGGGCCACTGCAGGTGCCTAGAATATCCCGCACCACTGTATCCTCCCACTGCACGAACATACCACAGCCAAAGGGTTAAGAGAATAATGTTAACATTATCCCGGAATAAAGTTTTCTTTCTATTCTATTCTACTTTTGATTAAAAAATAGTAACAATTATATTCCATTTCCTGAAAAGATCTAAAACTATATTGCAAATTAAACCGCTTGACTGTTGCAGATTACCTCAGAGCAGTACTATGTGGGATATTTACTTCTCAGCAGAGCTAACTATGTTAAGGAGTTGGACCAATATTATGCCGCATTTCAAATACAATCCAGACATCCGTTTTTTTGATATGCTAGTTCCTACAATGGATACGGTGTGTTTTGGATTTATTATGGAGATGCTGCTCGAAGAAAATCATCCCGTATTCTTCACCGGCACCACAGGTTTCTTAAAAATAATTTATCTTGACCATTTATTTTTTGTTATTCCTCTGTATAATCTAGGTACCAATTCCCACTAAAGCAACAAGGCGTAGGCCCACACTTTTTTGTCTCACAGTGCATCAGTATCTTTTTTATATGGAGAAGAAGTTTATTATAAATATTCTTCCCTCAACTGCTTTATCACTGCCTGTAGCCACTTTGGTTTTTATCTGGTGTAAAAGTCAATAAGAGCAATTTTTTTCCAAATTCAACAAAAAGTCATTGTATGTTGATATTATCATTTCCTCTAAGTACAAAAAGTCACCAAGTGAATATAACTGCTATATATGCACCTTAGAAAATGATAAAATTAACTATATTCCTACCTACCTGAGAAATGTTTAATGAGCATATTCCCATTTTTTTTTTGCTCTCAAAAAATTTGATTTTTTTACTCAATGACTTTTACCTCAAAGGAAATAATATTGCACTTGAACCAAAGGGTTAAAATCTGTCACATACAAAATATTCTCTCAAATGCTTGTTAATAGGTTAGAACCATAAAATTGAGCGGTTGTTAGGGTCGAGAGACTATCTCCAACCTCCCGATGAACACATTAGACAAGGACCAAATCCCAAGGATTAAATGGGAAGAGAGAGTGTCCTTTGTAAAAAACATAATAATTAATTCAAATTTCAAAAAGGACAGCAATAGCGAAATATCCTTCCACTATCTTGAATTCATTAAATCCTGGAAGATTTAAAAAAAATAGTATCCTTGAGGACGAAAATTAATTATTAATCAGGAAGGAGAGTGGTCCAGGATATCTTTCCACCATCTTTAAATCATTAAATCCTGGAAGATTTTAATGAAAAATAGTATTTTTAAGGACGAAAACCAATTTGTCGGGAAGAAGAGTGGCCACGGAGATCCTTCACTGGCTTTAAAGTCAGTTAAGGATACTGGTTCCCATTATTGTCTTTTTAAAGAAAAACTGTTTTGAAATATTGCAGGATTTAACGACTTTAAAGGTTAAGTTTACCTTAAGGTTTACTTAAGGCGGAAGTATCCTTGGCCTCCCTCCTTCCCGACAAATCAGTTTTCATCCTTAAGGATACTATTTTAGACAGGACTAGAAATCTTCTTCCAAAAAACAAATGATGACCACCAAGAAAAAGTAGATCAAGAAAACACTGAAGACTACATACCGTGCCGACAAAAGTCACAAAATAATTCTGGTATTTAGGAGAGGTCATCTGGGACAACGGATTGGATAGGACTACAATGGAAGAGAAGATCTTCAAATCAGAAAAACTAAATTTCCTCTCGAAAAGATATCTTAATATATATAAATTATATATCACGTTCTTGGGCCACGCTGACACCTAAACTAATGAACCGATTTTAATCAAATTTGCACAGTCTGTGCAGTTTGATCCAACAAGAAAGATAGGATAGCTTATATCTTAATTTATAGTCGCAATATTATTTATATATTATCTGCAAGTCAGTAACACATTTCGGATAATGCTACGATTCAAGACAGTGGTGTCTGATTTAAAAATATTTTAATTTATTTAAACGATATTAAAAATGTTTTTTAAAAATCGTTTATTTTAAAAAAAATAATAAATGGCAATGGGATTAGGAGTAATGTTTATGTGATATTGAAAGAATTATCTTTATTAAAACTGACAATGCCTGTGTATTCTTTTTAATAAAGTCGGACTTTTGTATTTTGGTTGTCAAATTATTAGATTCAATGGTAATAATGTAAAAAGATCATTCAAATTATGATTTTATTTCACAGTAATTATTCTGTCCGATTTATGGTTTTAATTAATATTTTTGAAAGTCAACTATTATATTATTAGAATACTATTATTTGTCCTTGAAATATTATTGTGGATTGGATTCATTTGAAAACAGTAGTATTTTATTTTGGAAATTATGATTGAATGGTAATTATTGGAAGTATGGTAAAGGGTGTTTGAAGTAGTATATTTGATTTTAAAATATTATTATTTTAAATTCAATTATCTGTTAGCTCTATACGATTCGAACATATGGCGGTATAATGCTTCTTCTTCCCTTGGAACATTCAAAACACTACTCTTTCACCATCTTCTTTCCTTCCAACCCGACGCTCTCTAATTATAAGGATGTATGTACTTTGTATGTAATCATCTAATTTAATTACTAAGACCGTCAGGTATAAAACATTAGCAAAAATTATAGTTTGACTATGATAATGTTTTGATTTCTTGTAATGATAATTTTTGATTTTCTATCTTTTATTTTTCTTTAAGTTTCTGTTTGGTTTTTTTCTCTTCTGCAGTTTTGTTTACAATATTAACCTCTATTTTGTATATTTGTTTTTTCACTCTCTTTTTATCAATAGTTTTTTATTTTTCTAGGTTTTCTCTGTATTTTTTTTACATACGTATTTGTATTTAATTTTACCTTTGTTGTTTTATTTTTAACAGCCTCTCGCCCAGTTATGATCTTACTTCGTATTATTTAAAGTTATTCTTAATGGACTTTGTCCCAGAATAAAGTTTTCTTTCTGTTCTATAAGGTTATACTATTATACGAAAGGACAAGCCATTTTTCGTTTGTGATCACTAACCGCCTAAAACTACAGAACCAATCTCTACCAAATTTTGACTACATCATCTTTATAGGATGGTTTAGCAATAGTAAAATCTAATTCTTTATTGAAAAATGTATAATAAGTGGATAACAGTGAAGTTCAAAAATGGCAGCAATTGCCATCTACATGAAAGGTTTGATAATAAAATTTACTTTTTTTCAATTAAATTGTTATTAAAACAGCTATATGGAGTGAAATATACCAAATTTTAACTAGATCATTTTCGTAGTTCTAGGTTTAGCAACAATAAAAATTTAAATGTATAATGTTGAGTGTTAGAAACGGGTTTTGCCACACTATCACATACTTTTATGGTTAGAAATTAAAATCCAACCAGATCAAATCAATAAAATTATTCCTGTTGAATGAAAATTATTACAAATCAAAATGCCGATCCTCAGCTGTTTAATAATCTGTGTAAAAATATGAATTTTGAACCTTTAGTTGTAAGCACTGATAATGCAGTCCATTATATGCGACAGTTTCTTAATAGTCTCTGTCCATCTGGATTTCCAACTCATATATTAAAATTGAAAATTGGATGTCTAATTATGCTTTATGTTGTCTTCAAAAATCTGATCAATCTAGATTTAATGCATGAAAATATTATCAAAAATATAATTTTCAATTGTTCACTTTAATACAAGATTGTTATTGATAAACATAAAAAAAATCAATTATGAGTTAAAATTATCTAAGATCTAAGGGCGAAGCCTCGACGGGGGAGGTTAGGTTGATTGTTTTTGGGCACTCAACTTCTATGGTCTTTAGTGTCCTGGTTCCTTAGTTTTTCTGTTGTTTTTTTTTTTTAAATTATATTTTTTCAAAAAAATTATGTAGTTTCAAAAATGTGATTATTTTGTCAATATTGTATTTGTTATCTCCTAGCATTACCGAGAGTCTTCTTTCCAGCCATTCCTGCTCAAAAAAAGTTTCGTACAGCAGGCATTCCTCGAGAATATGTCTGATCGTTAGTTGACACTGGCAGTATAAACATTTCGGTAAGCCTTCTCTCATTATAAGGTAGCCATGCGTAAGGCGAGTATGGCCAATCCTTAATCTTGTGATCACCACTTCTTCTCTTCTGTTTCTCCGATTTGATGTATACCATTGTTTGATGTCACTTTTAATTATTTTTAATTTATTATCTGCCTGGGTTTCATGCCACGACGGGGGATGATGAAGTTATATATAAAAGGACAAGCCATTTCCGTTCATGATCACTAACCGCGAAAATTATAGAACTATTCTACATCATCTTCATAGTTCAAGGAAGGTTTAGCAATAATAAAATTTACACATTTTCTATTTAATAACTATTTAAAAAGCGATAAATATGTGGTGTGCTGTAAAGCGAGCGCCATTCAAGAGAGGTTACAATGATCCGGTGTTAAATATAGCTAGAAATTGATAATAAAATTACTTAATTCAATTAAATTGTTATCCAAATAGCTATAAATATGTGGCAAGCAACAATAGCGTTTTAGTAAAACTAATGAACCAAATTTTAACTACCCCATCTTCATAGTTCTTGAAACATTTACAATTAGAAAATTTACTATAATAATAATCTATCTTAATATATATAAATTACGTGTCGCATTCTTTGGCCACGCTGACACCTAAACTACTGAACCGATTTCAATCAAATTTGCCCGCAGTTTGCAGTTTGATCCAACATGAAAGATTGGATAGCAACATCCTACCAGATGGAACCAATAAAGTTATTTCTGGCGAATACAAATTATTACTAAATCAAAATGTTGATCCTTTGCTTTTTTATATTGTCTGTAAAAATATGATCCATGGGCCTTCTGTCGTGAGCACTGATAATGCAGTTTATTTTCCGCAAGAGTTTCTTAATAGTCTTTATCCATCTTGATTACCAATTCATACATTAAATTAAAAATTTTATGTCTAATGGTGCTTTTACATAATCTTCAACCACTTAATCAGTGCAATTATAACTAGATTAATAATTACTGCTATGCGTAAAAAAATCATTGAAGAAATAATGGTTGAGCATTATTATGATTTTTAGTTGAAATTATCTTTACTTATGAGGGCGGGTGAATCCACGACGGGGATGCTAGTTTATTATAAAAAGAATTTGTCCACCAGTGCGAAAATAAGGCACTGCAATGCTGTGGTAAGGCCACTGATTTCGTATTGTGTGGAAACAGTAAAACTCTCAAGCTTGAGAAAGTTCCTGAAGATATAAAGGTGAATAAATATTAAGAAGAATTGATGGCCCAAGAAAATCATAAGGAAGCAACAGACTTAGATCGAATGAAGAAATTTATGAAAGGATTGAGGTCTTTGGAACATTTGTGAGGAAAAGATGCCTGCGTTTCTATGGGCACATAGTTAGGATGTGTCCCAAAAGGTTGAATAAGCAGATACACGATAAGATGTACCATCTGAAAATCCAGAATGGTTATGCTAAGTAGATGAAGGAAGAACTTAATTAAGGGACTTGGGATCACTGATGGAGGCTTGCCGGTACAGAGAGTCTCAGGAACTGACTTAAAAACATGAGGGTTCTTGTGGAAGAGAGAAGACTGCAGAAGTCAGAGAGGATGTAGGATTATTGAAGGAGGAGAAAGAATGAGTGTTGCTATTGTATCTGTGAGTGTTGATATTATATCTGTGTTTCCTTTGTTGGCCGGTTTGTAAAAAAATTGTTGGAAGTAAGTTAGTAAGTACAAGTTTAGTAGTATATACATTTCCGAGATCCTTGAACAGTATTATTCTTTTAATTTTTTTAAACTAAATTATTATTATGTTCTTTTCATATATTATTTAATGAGTATTTTCTTTTTGTAGGTGTTGGGAAGTCTGTCATTGCTAAAGCAGTTTTAGACTCGATGAGCGCTAAAGGAAAGTGGGTCGTCAATATATTAAACTTTTCTGCTCAAACTTCATCACTTCGAACGCAAGAAATGATCGAGTTAAAGATGGAAAAAAAGAAAAGGACCATGCTAGGACCTCCGTTTGGGAAAAAACTTGCACTATTCGTTGACGATGTAAATATGCCGAAACTTGAAACGTATGGGGCCCAAGCACCTGTGGAATTACTAAGGTGGTTTTCACTGAATATAATTTATAACCCTACATAACTAAATGAAGGAATCTTCTCAAAGCCCAGTATTTTACCAAGATAACTGTTGAATGACATTGTATATCGACGTAGATATATCTTTTAGCTGGGGGTCAATACTTTTTTGATGTAAAGTTTTTTCCACAATAAAAAATGTGACAATTTGAAAAGTTCTAGCTCTGTTGGTATTGCTCGGATTGAAAATTTGTTGATAGTTTTCTAATCATAAATTTTTTTTTTTTTTTTTTTTTTTTAAACATAATAACTTTATTCACAACTGTACACAATGGACAACCAGTGAATGTGAAATTTACATTGATACAACAGACATGATCAGGCATGAGGGAGTCAGCACCCAGTGGTACAATCTCCAGGCGTGAAACTAAATTATTAGCGATTAGACTAGGAGATCCCTCATCCACTTCCTTTTCAGCCTCCGTCGAGTTATGTCTGGTATCTGTACTGTTGCCATATTATGTATCTGTTTGTTAGTATGTCCACGTAGTTTCTCATGAAATTGTCGATAAAGTTTATGAATATGGTTCTTAACTGTCGGAATACGTAAGTCTGTATGTAGTATATCGTTTGACACATAAGGAGGGGAGTCTGTTATCAGTCTTAGGAATTTAGATTGAAATGTCTGTATTTTCTGAATATGTGTTCTTTTGGCCGGTCCATAAATTTGCGATGCATACGTCCAGATGGGTTTAATCAAGTAACTGTAAATGTTAAGTTTTTGTTTTAAAGGTAGTTTTGAGCGTCTGTGAAGTACTGAGTATAGAAGTCGCAGTCTTAACTGTAACGTCTGTTTTTTTGTCTTGACGTGTGGGCCCCATGTCAGTCTTCTATCAAGCGTAAGTCCTAAGTATGTCACTTTTTCAGTTTGGTGTAAAGGTTGGTTGTCAATGTAAACAGGCGGGCAGGTCTTGCGTCGCAGTGTAAATGTAATATGAAGAGATTTGTCATAATTAAGTTTTATTTTCCATTTCTTACACCAAGTTTGAATCTCGTTGAGGTTGTGTTGAAGTGTTAAGGTGGCTTGTGTAGGGTCCGCGTCTCTAGTCATGATTGCAGTGTCATCTGCGTAAGTAGCAGTTAATACGTTATTGTTCGTCGGTATGTCATAGGTATATACTAAGTATAGAAAAGGTGCTAAAATTGAGCCTTGAGGGACTCCTGCTAAAATAGGTTTGATGGAGGAGATATCTGAGCCCTGGCGAACAGAGAAAAAGCGGTCTGAAAGAAAAGATTTTAAGATAAGGTAGTAAGTGTGTGGTAGTAATGGTTTCAATTTTACTAGTAACCCCTGGTGCCATACTCTATCAAAAGCCTGGGAAACGTCCAAAAACGCCCCAGAAACGTAAAGTTTTAGTTCTAAAGCAGCGGATATGTAATCTGTGACTCTATGTAACTGTTGTGTTGTTGAATGATATGAGCGGAATCCAAATTGGTGATCAGGTATTGTATTTAATTCAGTCAGTAATTTAGTAATACGGTCCAGTAGTAATTTTTCAAGTATTTTAGAACAGAGCGGTAAAAGACTAATAGGTCTGTAGGAAGAAGGTGTGTATTTGTCTTTGTTCGGCTTATTAATCATTAATAACAAGGAATGTTTCCATTGTATGGGAAATTTTGTTGTTCTGAGAATGGCGTTATAAAGGGTTGTAAGAAAAACTAATGATTTTCTGGGTAGTTTTTGGAGTACCTCAGCTGTGATGAGATCTAAACCAGGAGCTTTATTTTTTGGTAATTGCTTGATATGGTTTTGCACTTGAGTAGGAGTGAAAGGTTTGGGAGGAAGTGACATTGGTAGGGGTGAGTCTAAGATTGTCTCTAAATGTTCCTCATGGAGTGCGTCAGTTAAGTCATCATGTGGTCTAAATACAGTTGAAAGATAATCGGCAAAAATTTCTGACTTTTCTCTGTCCGAGACATGGTTTGGTATGATTCCATAGACTGTTATCATCGGTTGTCAAGTTTGAAAAATAATTGTCATAGTTATTTTGTTTAAATTTTCGTATTTGGTGTTTAAGGTCATTATTGAGTTTATTATACGTCTGTCTGTCAGAAGGGAATCGGTCTTTTTGCCATTTTTTGCGCGCTTGTCTCTTGGCTCTAATAAGATCCCTAATATGTTGAGGGTAGTTAGGTAAATGGATAGTTTCTTTATACCTTGGTGTTTGCGAAGACCATGCAGCTTCTTGTACTGATGTTGTAAAGAGTTCAACTGCCTCTTCCAATTCTTTTTCTGTTTTGAGAGCAGTTGGGATGGACAGTTTAGAATTTAGTTGCTCTCTAAATTGGTCCCAATCCATAATACCACCTGTTAATGAAGGCCTCTTTTCCTTAAGAAATGTTTCGACGCCCATTATCAGGTTTACAGGGGAATGATCAGAGCCAAGATCCGCTTCAGTTTTCACTGAACAGGGTACGGTCCTTAATCCTTTCGTCACAAATATGTCTAATATGTCAGGCTTCTTGTGTCTAGAATTTGGTAAGTAAGTTGGTTGGTTTGGACCAAGCACGTCTAATGACAGTCGATGAATAACAGATCTAAGGTTCCTACCTCTTGGAGTGCACAGTCGCGAACCCCAGTACTGATGTTTTGCATTATAGTCCCCTCCAGCTAAAAACGAACTACCAAGAGCTTCAAAGATTTTTGTAAACATTTGCTCTGTAATTATGTACTTTGGGGGGCAATAAATTGCAGCTATCATCACGTTCTTGTGTTTGGTCTGTAAGTGTATTCCTGTGATTTGTATCTGAGGAGTAGAGTCAAGATGAATGGAAAAATGTTTCAGTGTCGATTTGATTGCAATGGCAGTACCCCCGTGTGCAGTGTTGTCAGGATGGTCTGTTCTGTATAAAGTATAACCAGAGATGCTAAGTTTATTTTGAGGTGTCAGATGTGTTTCCGTCAGTAAGGCTATGTCTATGCGTTTGTGATGGAGGTGTATTTCTAATTCAGTCTTTCGTTGTATAAGTCCGTTAACATTCCATAGTAGGATTGATAAGGAGCCCACAGTCAGAGAATTAGGGGCCATATTGGGGGCATATGGTGTCTGTGTTATTTGGTTTAATTTAGTAATGAGGCTGATAAGAGGTCGGACAAGGTTGTTAAGATTATTTAGGGCAGAAATAAGTTCTGATGGATCAAAATTAGTAGGCGGTGCTTGAACTGTACTTACATGATTCATGCCTGACCAAGTCTGTTGTGGCTGTACCATAATATTTGAATGAACATGATCTTGATAGTTCGGTTCTGGAACACTGGGCTGCTGTTGTAGAGGACGATTTTGCAAAGGTGGAAACTGCCTTGGCTCAGGAGGCTCTACAACCACCGGCTGAGGACGATTTCTGTTGCTGCGTTGAGCTCGTAATTCTCTGAAGGTCTGACATCCTCTGTAGTTAGCTGGATGAGCTCCTTCGCAATTTGCACATTTCGCGGGTGTTTCTCTGGTTTTTTGGCATACTGATGTCTCATGGGCTTGGCCACATCGCACGCACCGAGCCTGATGGTTACAATAGCTTTTCGTGTGACCAAAGCCCTGACATCTTGTACATTGTGGAATATCTCGTTTTTTTCTTGGTTCTTCTATCTTTACATGAGTATAATATAGAAATTCAATTTCATAAATTTTTTCATTGTATGAATTTTTTGATATATCAACGAAAAACATTTGTAGTGGGGTTTTTGTTCTTGTTGAAATAGCATTTGTAATATTTATTGCTTCGTATCCATTTCTCAACAACTCATCTTTTATAATGGAAGGAGGAGTAGAGTGGTGTAAACCTTTTATAACTATTCGGGCATTTTTTTCTTCAGCCAGCTGAAATGTGTGAAAGTCTGCGTTCACTTGTCTTAGGCTTCTGACTGCACTCCTGTAGCTGTCAGCTGTTTTCGGAAGTAATGTTACTATGGCCTTATTTGTTGTTTTTAAAGTTAAATTATTAATGCCTACCTCTTTTTCTAGAAATGAGACAAAGGCTGGATAGTTTTCAATACCACGTACATATATTGGAGGTGGCTTCTTACTAACAGGAGTTATATTAGTTTGCTGTACTTGAGTATTTTGTTTTTCTGATGGGAACAAAACTTCGAACTGATTTGATAATTTTATATCACTGACCTTTTTAGCCTGTTTTCTGGGTTCTACTGTAGCTACTGGTCTTTTTTTTTTTTTCCGATGACAACTTCCCATGAATCATGGTTAAGGGCACCAGTAGGCGTATCATCAATTGGCATCTCCGTATCTCGGGATGCTTCAGCCATACCCGAAATTTTAACTAACTTCTTCGCTACGGTACACTACAGTTTTAGATTAACACTTTTTGCCTAAAAATTACCTGTTTTTACCACTGAAAACTGTTATATTAGGCGGACACAATTTAAAAACAATCACCTTTCACTAATTCGATCAGCTGTTCCTCTCAAATCATAAATTTAATGGAGAATATTTTTGTTTTATAACATTTGTCGCTAGGACGTACCGTTTTGGAGCTATATTGGTTTGAATGATAAAAGTCATGCATGTATATTTTTTTTAATTGTTGGGGCTTTTTTGGCATGTTCTAGCTCTGTTGGTATTGCTCGTATTGGAAATTTGACAACAGTTCTCTAGTCAGAAATTTAATGGAGTATATATTTTGTTATATAATATTTGTTGCTAGGACTTAGGCGCGGTGCACACAGGAGAAACCGGTTTCTCTAGTGTGCACCGCGCCTCACTGTTCGGGAACTATATTGGTTTGAATGAAAAAAATTGCTTTTTGCCTAGATTTTTTCAATTGTTGAGGCTTTCTTGACACGCTCTAGCTCTGTTGGTATTGTTTGGATCGAAAATTTGCCGATAGTTTCCCTATCAGAAATTTAATGGAGTATATTTTTTGTTATAATGCTGTTTTCTTTGACAATGTTTATTTCAAATAAACAGCCTTTGATTTTAAATTGAGTGAAATATGGTTTTATGTATCACAAAAATAGATGTACACCTTCTAACCAAAATCACAATAAAATACAACTTTAAATTAAAACAACTATTTAAAACATTGACCTTAAAAAACAATTTATTTTCCTGACACTTCAGATTCAAGTAATGCCCCTGATTAGGGACTCTATACAGAAAGAACAAACACACCTTAAATTTGTAAACAAAAGAAAAAGTGATAACCTTGCCAGTTATAGGTTAAATTGTCTTGGTAAAATGATTCACCATTCTTCTTACTTGATAATTTCTGGATCATACCTTCAGATCTCCTAATCCCAAAAAAAATTCAGCATATCATATCATAAAACACACACACACTGATGCCGACATGTGCACCTACATTTCCTATTCCCTCCAAAAAACTGTCTCTCCCACTCCTCTATTCTATGTATAACCAACTAAATTTATTGAATAAATTAATTTTTAGCAAACTTTATTCATAATTAATTAAAATGAGATTAAAACAAATTATTTTTTTAAATACAATCCCTTATCCATTTAAACTTCACAAATTACAATTTTTTCAGATGTTATCCAATACAACTTACACCATTCTCAATTACAATCACATAAATAAAAAACTAAGAACAAATAAAATATATGTACCTACTAAACACAATGAAATTAATATAAACAACAGTTAACTCAAATTTATATGCAACCATTTTTCATTCTTTAATTAATTTTAAGTTATTAAACAAGTTTTCTTAAATTTATTTAAAAATTCCATGTGAAAATGGACAACAAAATTTTAGATCCATTACACTCTGTTGGTATTGCTTGGATCGAAAATTTGCCGATAGTTTCCCTATCAGAAATTTAATGGAGTATATTTTTTGTTATAATGCTGTTTTCTTTGACAATGTTTATTTGAAATAATGATTAATTGTTAATTTAATTAATTTGATTATTTTAATTCTAAAATGTTAATTGGGAAAAGCAATAGATTATAGATTGACATACATATCCATGATCTTTTGTTATTCCTAGTTTGGGAAAAATTGAATTTTATCAGATGGTTTTTATTTTATATATTGTGTACCTAGAATAAAAGATCCTACTTTAAAAGTTCATTTACGTTTGACCCAGTATAGTCTACATATTTATGAGCCTGCTGTATCATTTTCCTGTTACAACAGTTGTTGGATTACTATAGGTATCAATTATTTTAGCAAAATATTTAAATGGTGTTTGCCTTAGTGACAAATGTCCTAATAAAAAAAAATGAGTATGAGTTGTGATTTTTTTTTCCATTCTGTATGGGTGATATGTTTTGATTATGTCTGATCAGCCCCCTACCTCCAAGAGATTGGTATCAAAATTGCTTTTGGTCCTTACATGTTTGAACAAATATCAGAATTTGTATAACATGGCTCACAAGTGATGTGCGACAACAGAATTTCAGCAGATAAAATGATCTCAGCGAATCGTTGTTATTATGGACTGGACTCTGCTTATACCTATCTAGCCGATATCTCGAAGCACACCAAGGTCATCCTCTACAAAACCGTCATTCGTCCTGTTTTAGTTTATGGTTCTGAGATTTGGACCACTGCAAAGGCTGATGAAGAGCTTATCTCTGAAAGGAAAATACTAATTATAATCTATGAGAATGGACTGTGGATAAGATTTAGAAATAGAGGAAACTTTAGTTAATAATGAGTATGATACAATAGCAATTATAAAGATAGGGAGGTTAAGGTGGGCAGGGCAACTCGTGCAGATTTCGACTGGGTCAATACTGAAGAAAATTCTAATCGAACAAATGTTCGGCTGGCACAGAGTTGGGCGATTCAGACTGCAGTGGTCGGACTTTGAGGAAAGTGATAATAGGTCCATCCGAGTTAGGAGTTGGATGGCAGTAGCATAGAATAGAGACTTTTGGCGATTGCTGCTGAAGGAATCTAAGACTCCCTTGCAGGTTGCATTAAATTAATAATGATAATGATATGTTTTAATTAAGAATTGCGGGTTACACTTTCTGTTAACATGCTTTTGGAACCAATTTTGCATTGAGGATCTTTTACAATAGTATAGGAATAATATTTTAAATAGTAATAGTACTACAATTCTAAGCTGTATTTTTATATTTTAACAGGCAGTTCCTAGATTTCAAAGGTCTTTACGATAGGGAAAAACTATTTTGGAAGGACTATGAAGGAATGGTATTATGTTGTGCCTGCGCACCTCCAGGAGGTGGTAGAAATCCATTGACACCTCGTTATGTCCGCCACTTTGGGATGCTCTACATTCCTGCCCCATCAACTGTTGCCCTAAAGATTATATTTTCTGTAAGTTTTTAATTGAATTTGACAGTTACTACTTTAATTTATAATAAATACATTCTCATGAATAGTAAATGAATTTCTTTATTTATACTATTATTTATTGATTCAGTGCAACAGTCCTTAGAGCAGGACCAGGATCTCCTCAATAAGTTTTCTCCATCCATTCTCTATGTGGCCTTGCGCCATCCTCTCACTTCTGCCTCACAGAGGTCTTGGTCTACGTCATCTCATCTAGCCATCTCAATCGTGGCCGCCCTTTAATTCTGAAACCTTCTGGCTTTAAGACATCTTGATCTTGCTTTCTTTATTTGGGAGACTATATCTGGCTCTCCAAACAATGCCATTAGTTCTTCATTTTTTCTTAACTTCCATTCACCATTTAGACACTTTAGGCTAAATATCTTTCTAAATATTTTCCTCTTCAAAACCCAGAGTAGTGTTTCACTTTTTTTTATAAGCACCCATGTCTCACTTGCTTATGTAACAACAGGTCTAATAATGGTTTTATAGGCTGTTATTTTAGCCTTATGCAATTAATCTTTAAACCTAAGAACTTTTTGAACTGCAAACAGGCATTTTTCCCTGCCGCTTGTAAGGTTATTCTTACCATTATTAAAAATAAGGTGAACATATAATTAATTTTACTTTATTTTGTCTGGGCGCTGTAATATAATTAATGAAAAATGGCTTTTCATAAAATGATATAATTAAAAAAAAATACAATTTCAATCCAAAATTAGTTAAAGTAAAGTTTACACACAAAAATTCAATATTTAAATAAGCTTTTTTTTATATAATTCAAATTTAATCAACTCCCTGTCCAAAGAATCTTAATACAAAATGTACAAACATACCTCTTAATCACCATAAAAATAATAATTGTTAAATTGTCTTGTTAAATACATCACCAATTCTTCTCATAAACTAACTTTAAGTACATTTCAATCAACATAAAAAAAAAAACATTCATCTTATTATCACAAACATGTTTCACTATAACTGCTGCACACCATGTGGCCCCACCCACACATCCTCTTCCCTCCAAAACACTGTCCCCCCACCCCCTATTCTATGTATTGCCAACTAAATTTATTGTACAAATTAAATTTTAAACAAATTTTACAAATTACACTTTTTCTTTAGATGTTATCAATATAATTTACATTATTCTTACCCACAATTATATATAAAATTAATCATAAACAAAAATTTATATAACAGTTAACTCAGTTATATGCAACCATTTTTCATTATTTAAACACTTTTAATTTACTAAATAATTTTCTTAAATTTATTTATTTTGAATTATTTAAAATTTCCATATGAAAATAGACAAAATTTTAGACCCTTTACACACTATTCGTCCTTTGATTTCTGCAATGACATTATTATTTGTTACAAGTGACCCTAAGTATTTAAATTTTCATTCACTGGTAAGCTGTATTCTTTGAACTGGATTTGTTCTACTTGTGACTGGGTTCGCAACATTAACATATATTTAGTTTTGCTTCGTTTATTGGCAAACTACGTTTTTTACAAGCTACTTCCACTTCTTGAAAAATTCCTCCAAGGCTTATTTATACTATAGGTTTAATGAGAATTAACCCTTATACATATGCTAAATTGTCACATTTTCTTAAATGAATAACTACTTAATTTTATTTTTATTTCCATTATATCTTTTCAGAGTATAATGAAAGGATTTTTGGCAGATTTTTCCAAATCTATTTTGGAAATCGCTGATGATCTGGTTAATGCTGCTGTATTTCTGTATCAAAGGATAGCTATAGACTTGCTTCCGACTCCTGCTAAGTCACATTACGTATTTAACTTGAGGGATCTGAGCAAATGTATTCAAGGGGTTCTTCAAGCTGACAGTGGAACCATGAGAGAAAAGATAGAAATGTTCAGGTATAGTTTTAATAACCAATGCAAGTAATTAAATTATTTGTAAGAAGTTATTGTCGGATTTGAATGTCTTCTTTTAATATATTTATATTTTGTTACAGAGCATTAAGCCTTTTGACACATATTTATTAAGATTTCCAATGAAATTATATGTTGTTTCCTCCCATGTCTCTATCAGAGATGTTAGTTCCTAAAAGTATAATAGACAATCCTTATAATACAGGCCAATGGAAAATGAAAACACCTGTGTTATAGGGGAAACTGCTATTTGTGCAAATAGACTGTCTACAGAGACAGGAATTTATAACTAAATTTGAAAAGTTTGAAAGTGCCCTTTCAAATGTTTTATTAGCCACTGCCACCCTTAATTATTTTCTGCAAGTAATTATTCCCCCTTTTCCCTGATTTTATTTTTTAACAGTCATTGCTAATCAAGCGTTCATCTAGACTACAATCAGTAAGTCCATTTATTTTAATTTCTCATATTTCCCCAACCTCTTCCTTCATTTATTGTTATGCCAACATTATTATTTTGCTTACCTTTCTATCTTACCATTTTCCTTTTCATATAGATCCCTTATACCTTTTTTTTAAATTCCTATTAAAAACATCTGTTAATAAAATTGTTGCGTTGTATTAGTTTACAAAATTTAAAATTTGTATTATTCAATTTAAATTATTAATTATTTTACTACAACTGTATCTTTGACTAGACTTTGCTACTATTTTGTATTCAAATATCTAATTAACTACAGATATTTTTCTTGTTTCTTTTTCATTTTTAAATTATTTTTATTATTTATTTATTTATTTTTTTAATGTTTGTATCACCTTGGTCACATCCAATTTTTGTTATTTTAGCCCTGATGAAGACCTGCAAGGCAGGTCGAAACGTTGGCACGCCAAAATATAAATTTTTCATTTAAAAACTGGCAGTGTTTATTCATCCTGACTGCACCCCTGACCATTTCTTCTCCTTAGTAAAACCTCACAGTCAACAATACAATCATCATCGTTATTTATTTAGAGCTGATTTTACGAACATTACACCTTATCATCTTAACCTATGGTTGTCCTACTCATCTATACTATTATTTAAAAGGACAAGCCATTATTTGTTTGTGATTACTAACCGCAAAAACTATAGAACTAATCTGTACTAAATATTAACCACATCATCTTCTAAGTTCCAGGAAGGTTTAGCAATAATAAAATCTACAATGAATTTGTTATTAAAAAAGCAATAATATATGGATAATAGTGAAGTTTGAAAATTGACGGAGAGGTTACAAAGGTGTTATACTAAGCTTGATAATGATAATATAATTTATTTATAATCAATTAAATTATAAAAATAAGCTATAAATATGTGGTAGGACATTTAGATCCCAGTGAACTTAAAAAAAAATCGTCTGATGTGTGGACCCATTTGTTCCAAATTTTAATTATATAATTTTCTCCTAGGAAGGCTTAGCCATAGTAAAATTTAAATGTAGAATGCCAAGTAGTAGAAAGGAAGTTTACCACACTGTCATATACTTTCATTTTTAGAAATTTAAATCCAAACAGATTAAATCAATAACATTATTTCTGTCAAACAAAAACGATTGCCAATACAAAATATTGATCATTTGCTTTTTGATATTGTGTGTAAAAATATGATTCATGGGCCTTTAGCTGTACGCACGGATAATGCAGTCCATTAGAGTTTCTTAGTAGTCTTTGTCTATCTATACCAGCTCATACATTAAAATTAAAAATTGGTTGGATATTTTTATGGGGAGTTTAGCCAGGTAATAAATTACTGAGAAATAATACTTAATTGCATACTTCAATACATGATTTTAATCCATAAACAAATATAACTTCAGTTATAAGTTAAAATGATCTAAGTTCTTTAGTTATGAGAGCGGGCGAAGCCACAACGGGGAATTCTAGTATCTTAAAATTTCATAAACATCAACTGCTGCACAATATATTATATTACATAGATCTTATTCCATATTTTTAATTTCTGTTGTGAATGATTTATATGATGTATGAATATCATTATTATTATTATTTTTAGACTATTCTTTCACGAATGCTTAAGAACTTTTCATGACCGTTTGATTGATAACAAAGATAAAAGCTACTTTTGGTTTCTACTAAGAGATATCTGTAGTAAGTATTTACAAGACCCAGTTGTCACACTTCCCGAAGGTGGTGGTGAACTTAAAACACCTCCGATTCTATTATTCGGTGATTTCATGAATCCTACCGCTGAAAAAAAAGATAGAATCTATGAGGAAATAAGAAATATTGAAAGGCTAAAAGGTGTATTGCAGGTATGTATTCATATGATTATGTTAAAAATAAATTTTGTTTTGATTTAATTAAAAATGTGGAAAAAGGCTAGTTTTGAAACAATATGATGTATCAAATGTAATATTATTTTGGGTCATGAATAAAATAATAGAAATGTTTTTTTCTTTTTTTTCCCCTTCCTACCCTTACTTTTTCAGGAAAATAATTTTCCTTAATGGAAAGGGGAGCAGGGTATTAATTGCTTTTGAGCTCAATTGCCTTGGTTCTACCTAGATTCGAACTGACAACTTTTTTTTTTATCCTGTTGATAAGGTAGCACACTTTTTTGCGAGTGTGTATCTTCTAGGCTAACCTTCCTCCTTGTGTAAAAGTAAACTAATGGTGTTTATTTTTCAACAAATTTTCAGTAAGTCTCTTGTGGTTTAGTGAATAATCTTTAAAGAAATTGAGATCTTTTGATCCTTACTCAATTAACTCTTAATCTGTTTTGCTATACTTCTAATCACACAGTAGGGTTTCACCGGCTTTAAGGCGAACATCATCTTGACTACTGCATAGTATAAAAAACTCAGACTGATGGTAATATTATTTTTTGACCCAAGAATTCCATTGAAGTCCTATATGGACTACTGGCCTGGGTGGGAAAGTCAAGATTCATTTTGTGGGTCACACGAAAAAAATTTTAACTCGCCCAGGTGGGATTTGAACCCATGACCTTCTGGTTAGGAGCGCGCTGAGACCCTTGCCCCAATACACTTGGCCATTGAGTCCATTTTTTTTCTGTCGCTTTTACCCTTAATATGTCTCCTACTCTTATTTTTTTCTTATCATCCCAATATTACCGACTTTTAAATATAAACGTAAATAAGTTAAATACATTGCTCTTTTTCCAAATATCAATAGTTAAATAAAACTATCAACAGATTTGCATTTCAATAGGGGTTAGCTATAGGTGTGTATTTGAGCCCTTTAATAAATTTTATGAAGAGTTCTAATTCAATTCAATTTCATTCTATTAGCTTTTATTTGTTTTGTTTTTCTTTGTTCCGCTTTCACTGGAGAAGCAACTGCCATTAAGGAAGCACTTCTGCACTGCCTGGAAGCCGAGTATGAGAAGTCAGTCATTGTCACAGATTCAATAAGCGTGTTTCTGGCAATAATGAAGGATCAGTGTTCATGTGACAATATTATAAATTATAAAATACAACAGAAGACAAATATGATTATTTTCATTTGGGTTCTATCCTATTACAGCATAATATAAAAAAAACTCAGATTGATGATAATATTTAGAATAGAATAGAAAGAAAACTTTATACTGGGACAAAGTCTCTTAAAAATAACATTACATAACAAGAAGAAATCTCATATCTGGCTTAGAGAATTTAAAAATAAAACAAAATAAATAAAAGTGAATCAAATCACATGATAATGAATCACCTGGCCAACCTAAAAGAAGAGTCTCTCTCTATGAATGCCAAACTCAAACACTACTATTCCGTTGTTAAACCAGAAGCAACTTACGCTAGTGAAACACTATTCAAACTAAATACCAAATCAATAACTGCAGAAGGCAGACCAAAGAATTATTAGGAAAATCATCCAAAAGAAACACTAAGTAGATAGACAATGGAGATTGTTGCCTATTGAAGTGGTATATCAGAAGAGTGAGTCAATAGTAGACGCTATGAGGAAAAGAAGAACTACCTTTTTCGGGCAGATATCAAGATTAACGGAAGCCAGGCTACTGAAACAACTATTTGACTACTTTTGGAAGAATAAAAGTAAAAACAATTGGTTCATAGAAGTCCAGGATGACTCTTCTGAGTTAAAAATAACAATAAAACAAATTAAAAACAGAGAAGAGAAGAAGATTCTGAAGGACATAGTCATAAGACTTAAACTCAAAACATTTAAACTGAGACAATACACTATAAAGGGCAGCCAGGTCAGAAAGAATGAAACATCTTGGGGGGGAGGGGGAAGAAAAGTAGTCAATACAGAAAATAAATATTGTATACAAAATTGTACAAAGAAATGAATGAAATAAGAAAATCAAATAGAAAATAAAAAATTATCTATTCAAAAATGAAAACATTATCATAGGAAAGCTATAAAATTAGGCTAATGTTTTATGTCTGACATACTAGAATGACATAAATTAGGGGCATTTATATAATTAGAGAGCTTCAGTTTGGAAAGAAAGAAGATGATGAAAGAAGAGTGTTTTGAATGTTCCGAGGGAGGATGCATTGCTAATACCAGGAGGGAAAAAAATCCAGAGAATTTTGGATCAGGCAAGAAAGGAATTTTGGAATGCAGTAGTTCTATAGGATGTAATATAGAGATTGGAAAGATGAGATCTTGTATGTAGTGATTGGATTGCGGACTTGAATTGCAGAATACTATAAATAAACGAAGGGTGATGGGTGTTGATAATTTGGAAAAGGCATATACTAAGGAAGTATTCTCTGTGGAAGAAAGGAGAAAACCATTAACTCAGTGTAAAGATGAGAAACATGGGAACGTCTTGAGGTTCCGAAGAAAAACCTTATAAAGCAATTCATGATCCATTTTAATTTTTTAAGGTCCTCAAGAACCGTTGAAAGCCTATCATATATTACACAACCATAACAAAATTGGGGGAAGATGGGGTAGCATACTAGGAGTTTACGTGTGGATTAGTAAAGGAGGTGGCGGGAGCAGCGGAATAGTTTTTAGGATACTAATTGACCTTCAGGAGATTTTTGCAATATGGAGTTTCCAGTAAAGGGTTTGATCAATGAAAATATGCATATAGGGGAATATTTATGTATGAAAATGAAATAAAATTATGATAAAATATTAATTTTATTTAAACATAGTGTAACAGAAAGACAACTTTAAAATCATCTCAAGAGGGAGGTACAAATAGATAGTGGGCAGAGTTGGGCAAAATTTAACCATAGCTATTTTACAAATAAGTTCCTGGAATTAGTCACGTAATTTAGTAATGATTAAATCTTTCAGTAATTTTTTAGTGAACTAATGATTATTTAACTGAAAGATTTAATCATTATTAGATTAGGTGATTGGTTACGGGAAATTAGTTGTCAAATAGCTATGATTAAATTTTGCCCAACTCTGGTAGTGGAACATCATGCCTCTAATGTCATTGCTAATCATTTCCTTTTTGTATCCAAGCGTGTTAGCTTACTGTTCTTATTTTGAGACGGTTGTGAATCAACTATATACAGTTTATGATTTACTAGTTCCACCCTGGATATCATATGGAAAAACTTTCCTTTAAAGGAATTACTAGATAATTAATTATGAACAAATTACTCCTCAGCTGATAGCTTCTATGAAAGATAACTATTTGCTAGTCATTAGTACATTTATTATTATTTAAAAAAAAAATTTTTTTTGTTCTGTTGTTGAATGCAGGATACACTAGTAGATTACAATTTGATCAAAGCACAAGACGTAAAATTAATCTTCTTCATGGATGCCATGGAACATATTTGTCGACTTGCTCGTATTTTAAGAACTGAGCGAGGGAATGGACTGCTAGTAGGAGTTGGAGGAATGGGAAAACAATCTTTAACAAAGTTGGGTTCACATGTGAATCTCTGCAAGTAAGTTACTTCTTTATTTTAAAATAATAATATATATATATATATATATATATATATATATATATATATATATATATATATATATATATATTTGTTATCCTCTCACCGCACTTTGGTAGCTTACAATCCTGTGTGGACCTTCCTCAATAAGTCTTCCCAAGTTTTGTGCAGTTGGTTTCTCCATTTATTTAATCTATAAAATAATGAATTGAAAATCTTTAATTAGAAAATTTTTATCTTGTATACTATAGATTTAAAAAAAAAAAAAAAAAAAAAATTTTTTTTGAAAAAATATTAAATTGAACTAAACTTATATGACTAAAACATATTAATATTTAATAAAATAAAAACAAAATTAATGTTAAAATTTATATTTATTACAAATAATTAGATTTTTAGCACTTTAGAGCCTAAAATAGTCTATTCTTGTGATATTAATATTGGGTTGGTGCAGGTTTTGAATATTCTTTTTGTTTAGACTAGTGTTTTTGCCAAGTAAACAAAGATAATCGTCCAGTCCAGCTAATGGATTATAAACAACAGTTATTAATGTTACTTTTCCCCATAGATTAGTTTGTGTTACATTTTCTAAGTAAATTTCTATTTTTATTCAAGTTCAAACTTGAAAGCATCAGTGAAGGTACATTGCAGCAATGGTTCCAAAAATTTCGTCTTGGAGATAGTTTCAGAAACAATATTATTTTAAAGTAAATCATTGGATTGAATAAGTTAAATTTTTTTTTTTTTTTTTTTTTTTTCTCATTTATTGATATTTACAACTGTACAAATAATATACAACAAGTAAATGTGTTGACAGTGGATACAATGGCATGTAAATAACTTGTGAAGAACTACTCACTAGTAGCACTTCAATAAATCTACACTAAAAGGTCTCTAGGCCATCTTCTTTTCAGACGCCTCGGAGGATTATCGGGAATGGAGGAGGAAGCAAGTTGGGAGACTAGTGGATTGGAGTGGTTATGGAGCTTACTATGGAAGGATAGGTATCTGGTTTGGGCTAAATCAGAAACATATGGAACATTGAGGTCTTTATGGATAAGTTTATTCGTGACAAAGTAAGGAGCATTAAGGATTTTTCGAAGGATTTTAGATTGTAGGGATTGGATTCGAGAAGAGTTGGATGGTTTAGTGGAGCCCCAAAGCTCAACTCCGTATGTCCATATAGGTCTAATAACCGTCATGTAAATGAGTCTCTTGTAATTTAGTGGAAGCTTTGATCGTTTGTCTAGTAAATGTTGGAGTAGTCTATAACGACGGGCCGTTTCTTGTCGTTTTAGTCTTGTATGTGGATTCCAAGTGAGACGTTTGTCCAAATGGAGTCCCAGGTAGCGGATTTGTTCAACAGGGATTAGAGGAATATCATTAAAGGATACCGTAGGGCAGGATGTCGTAGGTTTACGACGGAGGGAAGTTAAATTTAAAATTAAATAAAATGAAATCACTTTTAATTTACTTTCAAAGTAACTCATTATTTTTATTTGTTTTTTTAAATATAATTATATTCGGATTAAAGGTTTACTTTTTTTCAATTGTATTTAATTATTGGATTTAAATTTTATTTCAAATAAATAAGAAGACAACTAATAATGCAATAGGAACGGAATGTAAATTGCTTATATACTAGTGTAATCAAGGGTCGGACAATACTGCCAATGACTTTCTTCAGTATAAGACCAATGCTGTCTCAACTGTTGATCGAGTAAGAGGATCGTCGTACTTGACTGAAGTCGACGAATATTTTCACCGTTGTATTTTTTTTCTTCTCAATCTTTTCTAACATCTGTAGATTCACCCAGGGTGTCTCTCTAGTAAAATGTCGATGCGAGTGACCTTCAGGGAGAAGACTGAAGACAACAAACATTCACGTACCCAATGTACACCGTATCACAACTGATCAGGTCAGTCAACAATATATATTTTAGCAATGGCAATTCCTCGAAGAACATTCATAAAAACTTTAAAATTAAACGTCCGATTCCAACATTTGTAAGAATACTATTGGTCGATAAATTTGTTTATTTTAGTTAATCCAAGAAACAATCATAATTTCTAAATGAGGACTATTGTAATTATTATTTTAACAAAGTGCACTGTGAATAGTTTTCTTTGAGTTTTATTTTTATTTTATTGCAATTAATAAATTGTTCTCAATAGAATTTTTTTTTTTTTAACAATTTATTTTTTCCCATTATTTGTCTGCAGCTGCTGGGGAAATTTATTTGTTTATATAAAACAATAATTTCATATTATAAATGTATATATTATTAATTTATTTTTATTTTCCTCTCTCTAAATGTTAATACATAATATTTTTTTGTTTAATCTTCCAGAAAATCGTTCTTTCTTATTTATTTCCTTATTTTGTAGTAAAATTAATTTGGCATATGAACTATAAACAACTGCGCATCTTCACAGAACGGATTCAGATTTTTACTGCTGAAATCTATCATGCATGAACAGAGATTTTGATCTCGAAAACAATAATAATTTTTTATTTTTTTTTTTTTTTTTTTTGCCACATATTAAAACCGCAGTATTTTTACACCAACCCAATATTTTAAATCTGGAGTCCTAGACCTATCAATGGGTCATGGAAAAATGTGACAGTTGAAAGTGTATACTTACCCACTTACTTTAAGTGGGTTTACCATATTAAACTTCCCTTTGGTCATAAAATAGTATTTCCTTATCAAGTACCAAACAATCCTTCATTGGTACTTACATCCTTCATACCTAGTTGTCAATATGTAGTTGTGATGTACAATATTCTTTTACTTTCTGTAGTAATCATTTGTAACCTTGGATTTCTTTGGTTCAAGTTGTTTTCAAATAGAACTAACAAGAACATATGATTACAATTCTTTTCACGAAGATCTTCGTAAATTATACTTCAATGCCGGGGCTTTGAATCAAGACATGGTTTTCCTTTTTACGGATACTCAGATTGTCGTTGAAGAATTTTTAGAAGATATTAACAATATTTTGAATTCAGGTTAGTATTATTACATTTTTATACATTCTTATTGTTATTTTGTGTAATTAGTGTTTTTAAAGGTACATTAATCAAATGTGATAATTTTTAAATAACTGTTTTGTTGTGCCATTGGTAATAATAACTTTAGGATTGATGAATTAATTGCCACTTCTATTAGGATTATTTTATTAGAATACTAGTTTCAAATGCTAATGCTAATAGGAGATCTAAGAGATATCTGAAAAATATCCATCATGGAAAGGGAAAGGGGGCAGGTAGATTAAATTTTTGGGGGTTTAATATGGGATTTCCCTTATAACTCATTGAATTTTTCTGTACCTGGAAACAAACAAATTTAAAATGTAGCTATTGGAAATGTTTATCTGGTCATTTAAACGAAAATCTGGATCGGTTTTAAACAATTTTATTATTTCTAATGATTCATAAATATTTAATTTTAGGCTATTTTTTACTTGATGTATTATTTTTACTCCCTAGTCTTTATTAAATTTATGGTATTTTTTCGATATCTCTATGGATATTTTTCAGATATCTCTTAGATCTCCTCAAGTGAGTTCCAATGTTTGATTTCTTGTCTTACATTTTTGAAAACGTTAGTATATATAATCCATGTAACATAGTACCTACCGATGTGTAGAAAATTTTGTATGTTTTAGAACTGGAGATGAATGTTTAGTATTTGAAGCTAGTATTCTAATAAAATAATCCCAATAGAAGTGGAAATTAATTCATCAATCCTAATTGTATTGATCCTTCTATACCATCATGATGAACCTCAAGTGAATAGTAATAACTTTGTTTATTTGTTCTGGAACTGGTCTGTTTAGAAAGAAAATACAATTTTTAATAAAAATGCGGTCTTCAGTCTTTGAGTGAAAAAATTGGAATTATTTCAAAATAAAAAAAAAATTTCTATGATTAAAATGGAAAAGACATTTAATCATTTTCAAAGTGAACTGAAAAAGAAAAGATAATATTGTAAAAAAAAAAAAATGATAATACTGTATTTGTGTGCGCGCATTTGCCATCTTGAATAGAGGTTGTTTAAAATCTTCTAGGAAGATTATTATTATGATTATTATATTATAATAATTTATTTGTATGAACTTTTCCTGCTGTTTTTATTAGTGTTATAAAAAAAGAAAGAATATTACAAAACAATAATGTTATTTTCAGGAGAAGTACCTAATTTATTCGAAGGTGATGACTTAGAAAAATGTATAATTGCTACTCGTCCATATGCAAAAGCTGCAGGAGTCGCTGAAAGTAATAGAGATGCCATTTTTACTTTTTTTATTCAAAAAGTTCGAATGTCTTTGCATGTTGTTTTGTGTATGAGCCCTGTCGGAGATGCATTTAGGTAATATTAATATTTTTTTTTTTTTTTTTTCCTCTTTTCTGATCTAAATTACTTATGATTATATGATTTGAAATTTTAAAGGAGACGTTGTCGAATGTTTCCATCTTTGGTTAATTGCTGCACGATAGATTGGTTTATGCCTTGGCCACAAGAAGCTTTAATATCAGTCGCTGAAGATTCTTTAAGTCAGTGTGTTGATTCAAAATTAGTTGATAAAATGTCTTCAACGTGTTATGTAATGCATTCTGTAAGTTATGAAATTTTATTCTATCTTTTTATAGCAATGTAATGTAGATCTTATATTAGGTCAATAAATAAAGATTCAGTAGAACTCCCGTTATCCGGGGTAATATAGAGCACTTCATCCTTTAAGGCTCATTGTGCTTGCCATAGCTCCTGCTAATGCAGTCCCAGTGCTTTGAGGAACTTCCATGATTATGATTGTTCCTAGATCCATATTCTCAGTGTTGCTTGGATTCACCCTGGGTTCTTCACCGAAGTATAATAATCTCTACCACATATCCGTCGATTTTCCAACTTCCCTGGGATCCACATGTCCCACCACTTATTTAAATCTTTCTTAATAATTTAGTTGAATATAAGTAAGTTTTATTATCAATTTCAAACACTATATAACTCTGTAGCTTTTTAACCTCTCATGTAGAATGGTGCTCGCCACCTATCAGTCAAATTTCACTAATATTCACATATCTGTTTTTTAAATAGCAAATCAATTGAAAATTAGTAGATTTTATTATTGCTCAACCTTCCTGGAACTATAAAGATGATGTGATTAACATTTGATACAGATTGGTTCAGTAGTTCGTAAGTTTTTTTTTTTATTTATATATTAAATACCTTTACTTTGTAAACACAACAAAAACAAAAAGTTAAATTGTCTTGATAAATGATTTACCAATTCTTCTCACTGAATAACTTCCGGATCACTCCTTTAGATCTCCAAATCAACATAAAATATTCATTATATCACAACACACATTGAACTCAGACTGCTGCACACCATGTGGCCCTACACATCCTGTTCCCTCCAAAAAAACGGTCTCTCCCACTCCTCTATTCTATGTATTACCAACTAAATTTATTTGATAAATAATTTTTAACAAACTTCACAAATTACACTTTTTTCAGATGTTACTTACACTACTCTCAATTACAATTATATATAAAAACTAAAAAATAAAATAAAATAAATGTACATACAAAACATTAAATTAAATTAATATAAACCACAGCTAACTCTGTTATATGCAACCATTTTTCATTCTTTAACTACTTTTAATTTACTAAACAAGTTTTCTTAAATTTAATTATTTTGAATTTATTTAAAATTTCCATGTGAATATGGAAAAAATTTTAGACCCCTTACAAGTTTTTGGGGTTAGTGATCACAAACGAAAAATGGCTTTTCCTTTTATAAAATAGTATTAACATCCCCCGTCACGGCTAGGCCCGCTCTCTCTCATAAGTAAATAACATAGATAATTTTAACTAACAATTGAAATTTTACTTGTTTATCGATACAAATCTTGTATTGAAGTATGCAATTGATCATTGTTTCCTCAATGATATTTTAATGCATAAATAAAAGCATAATATAACGTAAAAGCATAATTTGGCATCTAATTTTTAATTTTAATGTAAAAGTTGGTAATCCAGATGGACAGAGGCTATTAAGAATCTCCTGCAGATAATGAACCTCATTATCAGTGCTTACATCTAAAGGCCCATGAATCATATTTTTACACTCAATATCAAAAAGTAAAGGATTAACATTTTGTATTGGTTATTATTTTATTGATTTCATCTGAGACTAGGTTCTAATTTCTAACCATAAAATTATATAGCAGTGGGGCAATTCACGTTTCTGACATTCAATATTGTGAATTTAAATTATGATTATAGTACTCTGCTTCTAAACCTTCCTTCAAAATTTTTAATAATCAATAAAAATTTTCTTTATCAATAAACAAATAAGACTTCAATTATTAGTTTAAATTATCTAAATTCTTTACTTACGAGAGTGGGCTAAGCCGTGATAGGGGATGCTTGTTTTACATATGATTGGATCGACTAAAGGGTATTTAAGGTTTTTGTTGAGCTCATAATTAAGATATAAATATACATTAATGTTTTTTGTTTTTTTTTTCAGAGTGTTGAGGCTATGACTGCTAGATTTTATAATGAAATGAAGAGATATTATTATGTAACACCTAGCAGCTATCTGGATTTGCTTAAATTGTATCAAAATATGTTGGAATCTCGGAAGAAACATATTACTCAAACAAAAGATAGAATCAATAATGGTTTAATGGTAAGTATAATTTTATTTGAATTATGACAGAAAGTTTCTATAAAATAAGTAAATGTTTATCACTCTAATACACTCGTCCTCTGAATGTATATTAACACACATGATATATCTGAGAGATACAAAATAAATTATAGGTGGAGAAATGGTCAGGTATGCAGTCAACATGGTGTCTACCAATTTCAGCTATCAAAATTCCCGACATATTCCTGACTTTTTCAAGAATTTTTCTAGAAATTCCCGACTTTTTCAAAGAATATTTTAGAAATTCTAGCCAATCGATATTTTAATGGTGTTTCAATAATAATCTAAACAAATCAATCTATGCATACTTTGCTACTTAGCATATCATAGTTAAACAATATAAAAAAAAAAAAAAAAAAAAAAAAAAAACAATTGTTTTTATATTTCAGATTACTCTAGATAAATTTCAAGAAACACATCAATGTCGAGTATTGCCATTCGGTTGGAAAATAGTTACGTGGTTACACGACACTGGAGGATAAAATAACTCCAAAAACATATTTCTGATCAGAATATTCTTTTTTTTCCATCAGAAAGCTGGTTAAATTTACTATGAGAAATTTTGATCAAGTCCCATGATATACTCACGCCATCATGCTGAGAACCCCATACTTTTGTGAAATCCACTTTTTTTTTTTTAGTATATTTCTCGCTATAACTAAGAAACTATTTACGAGAATTGTACTGAAAAAAAGTGTTTTTCACAACAATATGGGATTCTCAACATGCTGGAGTGGGTATTTCATGGGATTTAAAACAAATTTCATATAAGAGGTCTCTTGTAAATTTGACCAGTTTTCAGATGAAATAAAGAAATTTCGGATCGGACTAATAATTTTGGAGTTATAGCCAAAAGAGTACCAACAAACATATTTTCGCGATGTGTTATTTACCGCAACATAGCCAATCTTTAGACTTTGGTGGTGGCCAAACTGCTGAACCGATTTTTAATGTAATATTATTAAAAAGTAAGTTTAATGTGACGTTTTACAGTTTTCAACAAAATATTGTATTTTTCCCTTCCCCACTATTGACAGCGCAAAAAAATGTGTTGATGTCAAACTTTGAATGATTATTTTTCTTTATTATATAATTAACTTTTTAATAATAATTACTTAGTACACGAAGATATTTTCGTTATTATTGTTTGATTTGTAAACATTTAAATAAAAGTTATAACTGTGAAAAATGTTGAACTTTTTGAGATCCAGTTAAAAATAAAGTAGCAAAGTTATACATCAAATTAAATTAAATTTAATGCTCTATCAATTTGTATTGTCTGACTATTCTTCTGAGAAACGGTCGTGGCCGGCACTAGAAGCAAACGTTTGGTGAAAAGTGTGGTGAAAATGATTTTTTTTCAAAAATTATTTGCAATAACGTGTATCTCAAATACCGTTAAAAGTATGACAAATACGTATAAGAAACAATTTTGAAGGAAATTTAATTAGCTTTAGTTTTTATTCAAATTATATTTTTCTAGAGTCCACCGTACCGAGATATCGAAAAACCCAAAACTGGGACCTTTTCCCCTCCACTCCACCGTATCCTCACCCCCCATGGGTGAGGACTTTTAGTATGTTTATCTTCTAACTACTCCTAACAAAGCCCTGAAGTAAAAAATTATTGCATATTTCATGCACTCTACAACATGTTTATTGACTGGACTAAACTGTACGAGGTTCTCAGTGTGCTGGCATGGGTGTTTTACGGAACTTGTTCAAAATTTCATATATAGATCGGATAGTAAATTTAACCAGCGTTTGGACGAAAAATATTTTTAATCGGACAAATAGTTTCGGAGTTGGAGTAAAAAAAGGACAGAAAAACGTGTTTTCAGTGCGTTGTTCCCTACAGCTTTAAAACTATTGATTTGAGAAAAAAAAATTCATAGGATCAATTTTTTTCCAAAAGTACTACAAATAACTAATTCCGAGTTATTTGATCAAACGGCTGTGAACTTATGATTTTCAACCTTTTCCCCCTCTCCCCCATGCGATGACCTGAGGTATACGATATATATATGATGTTTGTTTAAGCATTTTACTATATAGATATATAAAACAATGTTCGCTGATGACGTAATTCCTGATTATGCTTTTTTCTTTGTCATCAATCAATTATTTAACAATAACAAAAATAAATAAATTTTGATTAATAAATAAACCATAAAAAGACAGAACAGTATTTTTCCCCAAAACCCAATTTTAACAATTTTTTGTTATCTGCCATATTTGAGAGAACCGCTGGGCCCACAGGTACCATTCTGGTCTCAAATGATGTATTTCAGGAGATATTTCACAAAATAAGTGACCATATCGAAAAAGCATCACTTTTGGGGGGAAAAAAATGGCCTCTTTTCGAAGATAATATCCGTGTATCTTGGGAACCAATGGCTATATAGAGCTCACCCTGATCTCAAATTGTAGGAAATTTAGTTACTTTAAAAGTATGTGGAGTGACTGTACCAATCAGACGCTTCATTAACTGACAAATTGAGCAAAAACTGAAAAAAATGTGAAGCTTTTAGCATTAACGACGACTTTTTCCAGACTTTCGTAAATTTTCTGTTAATTCCTGAACTTTTCCCGACCACAAGAAATTCCCGACATATTCTCGAATTTTCCGACTAGTAGACACCCTGAGTCTAGTAAATAAACACATCCAAGTCTTTAAATAAATAAACTTTATATTTGGAGTGCCGACAGTTCGACCTGCCTTGCAGGTTGTCTTCAGGGCTAAAATAACAAAAATTGGAGTGACCAAGATGATTCAAAAAAATAAAATAAAATAAAAAAAATAATAATAATAATAAAAGTAAATTAGTTTACCAAAGAATTAATAGATGTTTACATAATTAGAAGAATATCTGAAGTTGTAACAAATTAATTTCAATTGAATAATTCAAATTTTAAATTGTGTAAACTAATATAATGCTACAATTGTATTAGCAGATTTTTTTTTTTTTTTTTTTAAATTAAAAGGTATTATAGCAGTAGCTACTACGCAACTAATATTAGTTTTACTAATTATGTTTTGCCTTTAACGGACTATTTTATGTGTTGTGATGGCAACCAGTTTTGTTAAAATAAATTAAAATAAATTGACTTTCTGGTTGTAGTCTGGTTGAAGACTTGACTAACAATGACTGTTAAAAAATAAAATCAAAGAAAGGGGGGAATAATGACTTGCAGAAAATAATTAATAAAAGGAAGGGGTGGCAGTGGCTAATATGACGTATGGGCGCATAGTGGATGAAAACCGAACTATTTTTAAAAAAACATCCCTGACTATTTCTCCACTTACATTACATCCTACAGTCAACCATAGAATCCTCATTTAGATTATAAATTATACTCTATTAATCATTTTATTTTAAGACTTTTTAGGTAAAAAATGTGTAAACAGCTCAAATTAATAATTCTCTTTATTGAAAAAGGAAGAAAAATAATTGATTACACATAAAAAAAAAAAAAAAATTAATAAATCCATAAACTCTTAAAATTAACTGTCCTCAGAACTATGGAATTTAACATAATTTATTAGGAACTCGACTTGAGAATGGAACATTTTCTTTGGAATGAATGTTACTCAATTATAGTAACTAATTATTATTAGTAATTATAGTAACACATACAATAGTTGTTGCCGATGTAATGACACTATGTTTCAGTCAAAAATTAAAGCTATGACTAGTGAAATAAGAAACAAGAACCAGACTAGTAAATAAAGACTAGTAAAATTATATAAAACTATTAAAGCAAGTAAAACTAAACCAAACATGGGGAAATTTAGTAACACAGACAATAAATCAGTTTTTTCATGAAGGCACTTAGTCAAAAATTAAAATTTAGACAAGAAAAATTAAGTAAATTAGTAAAAGACAAAGAAAATTAAATGAGACAAATAAAACTAAACCAAAAATTTAACATGTAAAACTAATAGGGTGAATCACTAGTTATGGTCACCACACCAGTTATGGGCAGGATAATATAATTATCGCAAGAATAAGGGTCTAATCCATTTATTTGTGATATCACCAGGAGGTATAGTTCTGAAAAAGATTTAAGATTCATGTACTTATGAAACTCTTCCTCCTATCCCTTTCCAGTAAATATTAAAAAATATTTTCCTCAAATAGTGTCCTGAAATATCTCTTCTTTTTTTTTAGTAAGATTGTTGTTTAAAGTGAGGATTCTTAAGGAATTATAGTGAGATTGCTTCATTAATTTTTAGTTTTTGAGTTATGTAACTTTCATCATACAAGCTCCATTATGTTGAACTATCTAATTTTAATTAACAATAATTTTGAACTCAACATAGCCTGTGTATAAAAATACGGGATATGAGTTATGGTCACCAGTATCAGTTTCAATTTTCTTTGGATTTACAAATGTTCTATCTGTTAATAAAGAAAAAATAGAATTTCCTTCATTTGATTGTCGTTTTAAAACCTATATACTACATCCCTTCCTAGTAGTGGTCATGTTTGACCTTACGCCCTTAAGGTTAAGTGTTAACTTAACTTTAATTAACTTAACTAGTTAATGTAGTTAGTTATATTCTGTACTTCGTAGATGGCTACTGCTGTTAAGAAAACTGGAAATATTGAAAGAAGATAATTTACAAAAATACATTCCAGTTTCTTTTAATCCATTAATTTTTTTTGGGGGGGGGATGGGGTGATTACTATATTGAATGCCATCACTGCTTAAGTAGAAAAATCAACGAGAAATATGGCTATAAATTATACTCAGAGAAATAGTTGTTTTAATTCATTTTCGACTATGATTTCATGGTGATTTTCTAAACTAATAAGTAACTACAAAGTTTGTGAATAATTGCATCAAGTGATTGGGTTTTTAAGTATATATTTTCCTTTTTTGTTTGACCGCATTCTATTAGTATTTAGATTATTTTTATAGTTCTAGTTGTTCATTAATTATTACTCATTTTTAAATTTCTAAAAACATTGGTTTAAAGATTATTTTGCCACATGACCATAACTAGTTTTGGCTATGACCATAATTGGTACACCATGCCCATAACTGGTATTTTTAGCTTTTTGTAAAAAACATATAAAAATTTATTTCAAAGAAAGCTTTAGTGTATTTGTCAATTTTACATTGAATAGAATAAACTTTTGAGAATGTAAATATATAAACAAAGATTTCATATCACAAACTGTAATAACTTCTTCTTCCTTGGCTCTACAACCCACGAGGGATCAAAGCCGCCCGAAGCAATCTCTGCCATTCACCCCGGTCCCGCACAGCCGCTCTCCAGTCTCGGATTCCCAGAATGGTGTGTGCATCACTTACCACACTGTCCACCCAGTGAAGTCTGGGGCGCCCCACGTCTTCTGGTGGAATGAATTTTCTCCTCGAGGATCCTTCTTTGTACAGAGTCAGTGATCATCCTGATCACATGACCAGCCCACCTGAGCCGACCAACTCTGATAAAACGCACAATGTCACAATCATTGAGCAGCTCAGAGATTTCAGAATTTGTCCTTATTGGCCAGGCTTGCACGTTGGTATCAAAAAACATTTTTCTCAACACTTTCCTTTCAAATCGGAGGAGTTGATTTCCCTGTGCCCTAGTAAGTGTCCAACTAAATGAAATCCAGATTAAGATTAGCACACAGGTTAAGCACCTGGGAGTCTATCTGGATAACAAACTAAAATGGGACAGACACATAGAGTATGTGTCGTCCAAAACCGTAAGGAGTCTATGGGCCTGTAAAAGGGCAGTAGGCAAATCGTGGGGAATGAAACCGAAGGTAGTCCACTGGATTTACACTATGGTAATCAGACCCTCAATATTGTATGCCACTATGGTATGGTGGCATATAGCGGGGTTGGAGAGATCCAAAGCCCAATTAAATAAAGTACAGAGATTGGCATGTCTCCTAATTACAGGAGCCATGAGAACCACTCCAACTGCGGCAATGGAGGTTATACTAAACCTCAGGCCACTACAATTGGAGGTAGAAGCAAGAGCTATGCTCTCTATGTATAAACTTGTTAAGCAAGGATTGCTCTTTGAACCATCTAGAAGAGATGGGCATAAGAAGCTATTAAACAAAATGGAGGGAATAGAGTTGCTCAAAATGAACTCAGACCTCCAGACAAAGAAACACATTGAAATTACCTTCAATGTGGTAATAGACATCGGGAAGCAACACCAAAAATGCAATGGCATCAATTGCTATACCGATGGCTCCCTAACCAAGAAAGGTTCAGGAGCAGGAATCTGGAGAGCAAGCGACAACAAGAGCACTTCTCTCCCCCTGGGGAAGTATACCTCGGTATTTCAGGCTGAGGTAATGGCAATCTGTTTCTGTGCACAACAACTAATAGAAGATAGAACACAGAACAGAACCATTAAGATTTACTCAGACAGTCAAGCTGCCCTGGGGGCTCTGAGGAATACTATAACCAGATCCAAGCTTGTCGAGGACTGTAAATTAAGCCTCAACAGGCTAGCTGTTGATAACAGAATCTGGATAGAATGGGTGAAAGGACACTCGAACATAACAGGTAATGAGAAGGCGGACAAACTGGCCAGACAGGGTTCGGACAGTATTCCTACTGCTCCCGAGCCTGTCTGTGGTATAGCCTGGAGCCTTGCGAAAAGTGAAATTGCAAGGCTCTATGACAGAATCGCCTCTCAAAACTGGCAAACAGAACAACTGAGACAGTCAAAACTGTTTCTGGGAGGGCACTGCAAGAAAAGAAGCACACAACTTCTTAATCTTGACAGAGTTAAGCTCAAATACCTGACAGAAATGTATACAGGGCATTGCAGACTAAACAAACATCTCTGCATAATGAAAATCAAGACCTCACCGATTTGCAGATTCTGCAATAGGGAGGATGAGACGCCTTACCACATTATATGCAAATGCGATATGTTGGCGAGGAGAAGGTTTCTTCACTTTGGGGAAGAAATCATCCTAGATCCTAGTGTGGACATAGACCCTATCAGTATTATAGGGTACATGAAAACACTAGGACTGTACTAACAATGGTACAGTATAAACGGCATAGGCACAATGAGCCATTGGGCTGAGGTGCCACAAAAGCCGGGGAAAAAAAAAAAAAAAAAAAAAAAAAAAAAAAAAAAAAAGTGTCCAACTCTCTGACCCATACATAAGCACCGGTCTAATTAGAGTTTTGTATAGATGCAATTTGGTAGCGCGAGACAATGTACAGCTCTTCAACTCTCGCACCAGCCCAAAATAGCATCTATTAGCTGTCAAGATTCTTGTTTGCATTTCTTTTCCAATATTGTTGTCGTGTGTCATCAAGGAACCAAGATATACAAACTCCTCGACTCTCTCAAATGAACAACCGTCAATATGTATATATGAAGGAAGAATCCCATGTGAGTTTGTCACCATGTATTTGGTTTTTGCTTGGTTGACTTCAAGACCTATCCTCACAGCTGCCACTTTGTGAACGCTGCTGCCATATTGGCCTGACAACCTGGATCCCCTACTCCCTTACTGCGCCCTCTAGTGCAAAATTGAAGAGAAGGCACGCCAGACCATCATCCTGCAGTAATCCCCTAAAAGTCTGAAAATAGCTTGAGAGCTTGCCATCAATGCGTACGGAACATTGAAAAAACTGTAATAACGAAAGTTCCTTTTAAATCGACAAGTTCCTTTAACTATGACCATAACTAGTGATTTACCCTAAAAAAAAAAATCTGAAGCAGTAAAACTAAAAAAATCTAAGCAAAACTAAAAAATCTAAAGGGTGGAGTTGTAGTCCAGTCAATGAGTGCTGAAATGAGAGGTGTAGAGTGCATGAAATATGCGATAATTTTTTATTGGTCAGTGCTTCGTTAGGAGTAGTTAGAAGATAAACATACTAAAAGTCTCTGCCCCTTGGAGGGGAGGTAAGAAGGTCCCATTTTTTGGCTTTTTCGATTAGACCTCAAAAACGGTGGACTTAAGACAAATATGTTTCAAATAAAAAGCTAATTAGATTTCCTGCAAGATTGTTCATATACATATTTGTTGAACTTCCAACGTTTTTTCGAGATATACGTTATTAAAATTGATAATTTTTACAAAAAAATATTTTTTCACCTGATTTTTGGTTAAACATTTGCTTTTAGTGCCTTCCACAATCGTTTCTCAGAAAAATGTCAGAATCAAAGTTGTAGAAAATTAAATTTACTTTAATTTTATATATCCGTTCCTGGCACTTGAAACAAATGTTTGATAAAAAATGGGGTAAACATTTTTCTTTTTCCGCCGATCAATAATTAGTAAAAATAACACTCCAATACACGCACTGTATCTGAGAGATACATGGGCTGAGTTTTATATGGCAGAATTGTGAAATTTTCACGGACTTCATTCTCACCACTTCTATTCCTTCAGCACAGTTCCTTTTACCTATAGTCCAGTAAATAAACATATTGTAGAGTGCATGAAGTATGCAATTATTTATGACCTCAGGGTTTCATTAGGAATGGTTAGAAGGTAAACATACTGAAAGCCCCCGCCCCTGGGGGGTGAGCTTACGTTGAGGGGAGGGGAGAAGGTCCCATTATTGGGTTTTTCGATTATATCTCCAAAACAGTGGACTCTAGGAAAATAGCTAATTAAATTTCCTATAAAATTTTTTATATATATATATTTGTCGAACTTTCAACAGTTTTCGAGGTATACGTTATTAAAATAAATAATTTTTGGGGGAAAAAAAAAATGTTTTCCTCACTTCTTGTCAAACATTTGCTTTAATTGTCAGAAAGTATACATGAAATTAAAGTTAATTTAATGCTCTACAACTTTGATTTAGTCATTTTTTCTGAGAAACGATTTTGGAACGCACTAGAAGCAACTGTTTGACAAAAAGTGAGCTAAAAATATTTTTATTTTTTTTTCCAAAATGATGTTTAATTATATAAACTATTGATCAGTGGATTCTCAAGAGGGCCTTATTATGTGGGGTGTCAGGCCATGGAAGGGCTAGATTATTGTGATTGTACTGTTGTTTACTCTGTAGCTTAGACAATGAGCCAATTCATTATCTTTGGCTTTTTAACAATGATTTTTGCAGAAATTATTTGAAACCAATGACTTAGTAGCTACTATGAAAGTTGAACTTGCAAAATTAAGACCTCTATTAGCTAAGAAAAATCATGAAACGACGAAACTGGTCGAAACACTAGTTAAAGAAAAAGCAGCTGCTGATGAAGTACGGACCGTTGTCCTGGCTGATGAAGCACTAGCTAAGGTATTGATTACTTCAAATATTTTTTTAATTTTCTTATGGTTGAAATAAAAATTTCCGATGTTATTTTTATTATGTTTTGTAAAATAGGGAAGGATTTTAATTTTTCTTGCAATCTTCCACCTAACTTTATTATACAGTTGACTTTTGATAATTTGAAATTAGAGTGTCTTTTAAAAAAAACATCAAGGTAAGGAGAGTTATAAATTCCAAACATATGGAGGGTTATAATTCCAATAAAAAAAGCAAATTAAAATGATTATTTCAAAATCAACAATCAAACAAATCATGAAAGTACTCTGGTACATAACTCATCATACTGACCTTCGAATGCCAACTGTTAATGAACAAAGATGGATCCTCTACTAATGATTTCAAGAAAGATTAAAATCTACTGGATTGATCATTTTAACATGTAGATTTTTATATTTTAAAATAATGACTATTACAGGATTTTTTTTTTGTGCTATATTTATTTTGTATTGAATATTGTCAGATGTCTTTAGATTGATAAAGTATACTATGTATTTAGCAACCTATTTGAAATGGGTAGCACCACTTAATAGTGTTTCTCTCTTATTTGAACAATTAACTTTAATCGTTCTTTTCTATGACCTTTCAAATATTAAAATAGTATTCTGTGGCTATTGATAATTTAAATTTTATGATGAATTATTCAAAATGCTTGTAAATGTATAATTTTTTTTTTTATTTATTCAACACTCGGCCGGTTGTAACATGGCCGGTCGCGCCCTGACCCTCTTGTAACAGGGCCGGTCGTGCACTGTAAAAAGTGCGTGTTCCCTGGTTTCTATATTTTTTTCACCAGTAGCGGGTTTTTTCTTTCAGAATATTTTTTAAATGCATGTAAGGTTATTTTGAGTATATTATACCTAATAATAAACTTTGAAAAAACTACGGAAGTAATGAAGTTTTATTTTTTTAATGTGTAAATAATTTGCTTTTAGAACAAATCATTTAGATATACAGGGTGTCCCAGACATAGTGTAAAAAAAAAAAAAGGGTAATACTACATACTAAACGGGATAGAATAGCGCAGAAACTAGTTTCATATCTCAATCTGTTGAGGAGATAGAATTTTTTTTGTTTTTATTTTTAAAATCTTTATTTTTTTTTTCTGAAAAATGGCAGTTTTCTCTACTTTGGTTTAGCGTAGAAACAAAAACGATGATATTTTCTTAATCAACATTAAATTTTCTAAAATATGACATAGGTCTTGTTATTTTAAATTCACTTTTAGAGGGCCTTTTAGAGGGAGTGAGAAATTAAAAAAAAAAAAAATTAAAAATTTAAGTTTTAATAAATGTTTTGTGTTTTGAGCGTAAAAAGGCCCTCTAAAAGTGAATTTAAAATAACAAGACCTATGTCATATTTTATAAAATTTAATGTTGATTAAGAAAATATCATCGTTTTTGTTTCTACGCTAAACCAAAGTAGAGAAAACTGCCATTTTTCAGAAGAAATAAAGATTTTAAAAATAAAAACAAAAAAAATTCTATCTCCTCAACAGATTGAGATTTGAAACTAGTTTTGCGCCATTCTATCCCGTTTAGTATGCAGTATTACCCAATTTTTTTTGTTTACACTATGTCTGGGACACCCTGTATACAAACATGTAAAAAATAATAAATCATTGTATATAAAATTTTAATTCAATATTGATTATTCACTGTCTTCTGAAACGGTAACTTCTGTTGATGGATTAATACAATTTTACAAATAAAACTATTACACTTACACATAATTTTGTTATATTACCTTTTTTCTTATAATGGCACAACTTGCAAGCTCCACGCATCTTCTTTGCAGCAGTGTCTTCTAACGCATAGATAGCAGAAAACTGACTGAGATGTATAGAATAGACAATGCCTTTGTCCCAGTAGTGACCCTTTTCAACTTGTCAGATAGAGCTCTCAATACCTAGTCGCAACACTTTGTAATGATGTACTGTTATTTTTAACTACTTGATGCTGTGATCCTTCGTAAAACCCTCCTCTTATATGTTCTGTGATGATTTATTGCTCAGGAGAAAAAATGTAACACAGCCGGTCGCGCACTGCAATTTGTGTGGGTTGGGTGTTTTTTCTATTTCGACCACACAATTATTATAATATTTAAAGAAGAGAATTTTTTTTTTTTTACATTGTAGTTAAAAATGTCTAAATAAAGCATATCTAGCCGATTAAAGGGATTAAAATATTATTAAAGGAGTTATAATAACTTTTGTACCCAACCCGTACTTTCTACGGGTGTGCGACCGGCCGATTGTTAACATTATTTTATGAATATTCGTTATATCAATGAAACTTTTTTTTTTTTGACCAATGCTTCTGGTATTGTTAGGAAAAAGCTAGTGAGTGCCAAGTGCTCAAAGATGACGCCCAGGCCGATCTTGATCTAGCCCTTCCAGCGATGGACGCAGCTGTGAAAGCACTAGAAGCGCTAAATAAGAATGACATCAATGAGGTCCGAGTTTTCATAAAGCCGCCATACCTGGTGAAGTTTGTAATGGAAGCTGTATGTTTATTGCTTGGAACTAAGTATGAACTATTTTTATTTGTAATGAGATTATGTCTATGTTTTTATCTGTTATCAACATGTATTGCATCTACACTTCTTTTCAAACTTATTAACCTCAAAGAATTTTTAGATTTGGAGTCTATCCCGATTTTTTGTTTTTAATTAATAATAATATGATTAGTGTTAAGTAATATTCAGTAATAAGTTAGTGGAGAGGCAAGGGTTGTAATATATTAATAACGTAATAAAACTCAATTTCTCCTTAACTGGGAAAAACAATGAATCATGGATATGTCTATCTACAATCTACTGCTTTTCCAAATTTACATTTTAGAATTAAAAGCATCAAATTACTTAAACTAAATTAACCCGGCGTCGGTCGCTAGCTGATCTGGTATACTGTTAGTCGCTAGGTGAGCATTTCCATCACCTCTTTGATTTTAATTAAAAATGCAGTTTTATGTTACCAAATATGTAGTTATAAATGGTAAATAAATGTCATGATAATGTATCGATAATTGTAGTACGGAGCATAAGGATAAAAAATATATTTTTACAAAGATTTATTGTTACTATTTACATAATAATGTGTTTTTCATCCGCTAGATCATTTTCTTCTATTTTTATGCAATTATTACAAGTATATTTAGTATGTGCATTGTGAATTGGAACATTACACTTTTTTTTTCGTTTTTCTTTTTTTATTTCTTTGGCACACCTATACCAGATCTATTTTGTATTGCCTCGAGCAGCCACAAACAAGAATTTATTTTCTCAACTGACTTTGAGATTATGATCCACGGCTCATTTTGAACCCAAATAATCACTAATCAATCGAAAGAAATTAGAAAACTCACTCAGTAAAATGTCAGGAATAAACTGCAAGAGAGTTAAGCTGATACTGAGGATTGTGGACGTGGCAATTTTCAGTAAAAATCTCCCAATATCCTGGCCACATGCCTCTGTTTTACTTAGAAACCAAATATTGTTATTCACAAATGTCCTAAACTCAGCTAAACTGAGGGTCAGCAATGAAAGTTAAATTCAGACGAAGTTATAAAATATTTTTTAGAAGGGTGAGGGAAATGCTCACCTAGAGACCAACACTGGGTTAACAGCCAATGATTATTCGAAATAAACAATGTTGATAGAAAATAGTGGCTTCAAACACAGACTTTTTTCATTTAAACCAATATAGCTCCTAAATGTTAGGTCCTAGCGACAAATGTTATATAACAAAAAATATTCTTCAGGGAACTGTCATCAAATTTTCTATTCCGAGCAACACCAATATAGCTTTAGGATGTAAATAAAGCCCTAAACATTTATAAAATGTTGACAAATGTGGCTTTTCTTTCAACACAATATAGCTTCTAAGCAGTAGGTCCCTGGGATAAATTTTATGTAACCAAAAATATACTCCATTAATTATACTATACAATATATTAATTACCAAGGGGAAATTGATATTAAGGTGTAATTTACAAAAGCAAGTTGAACATTGTACTTTTTTCATATTTTTATTTATTACGATTTTTATATTTATATTGTTTTTATTTGTTATTCATTAAGTTTTAATATATGTAGATATTGACATGATAGTGACAAGACTTTTAGTCGATTAAAGATTATATTGGAAATGGATCTTGTATTTTTGGACATTGTAAGGTAATTCATTAGTTATATATAATGTACATGGTCGAGTATAGATGCACATACCTTATTCGCAATTTGCCATGCATGTGTGTTTTTGCATGTTTCAGAGCTTGAAAATGTGGCAATGACCATGAAACGTCGCAAAAAATGAAATAAAATTATTTTTGGACAATCATGTAACATTATATGATTTTTAATAAATAAATATGGGAGAATAATTGCTTTTGTAAATTACACCTTAATACTCCATTAAATTTCTGACAAGGAAACTATCATCAAATTTTCGATTCGAGCAACACCAACAGAGCTAGAGCGTGCCAAAATGTTACATTTTTGAACGTGAAAAAATATATTTTCAAATATACTTTCAATTCTTTATATTCCTTATTAAATAGTTACATATTTGAACTAATTATTTATGAAAAGATTTTCATAATTATGTAAAGGGTCTAAAATTTGGTCTATCTTCATATGAAAATTTTAAATAATTCAAAATAAATAAATTTAAGAAAATTATTTAGTAAATTAAATTTGTATAAATAATGAAAAATTGTTACATATAACTGAGTCAACTGTTATATAATTTTTTGTTTATAATTAATTTTATTTATAATTGTGGGTAAGAATAATGTAAATTATATTGATAACATCTAAAGAAAAAGTATAATTTGTTTAAAATTTAATTTGTATAATAAATTTAGTTGGCAATACATAGAATAGGAGAGAGAGGGAACAGTGTTTTGGAGGGAACAGGATGTGAGTGGCCACATGTGTGCAGGCAGTTAAAGTGTAAACATGTTTGTGAAAATTGGATGAGTGTTTTTTTTTTTTTTTTTTTTTTTGTTATGTCGATAGAACTGTATTTAAATGTATTTTAGTATTTTGTGAGAAGAGTTGGTTAGGTGTTTAACAGGACAATTTAGTAATTATTATTGTTGTTGTGATAAAGATTTTTTTTTATTATATCATTTTATCAAAATTCATTTGTCATTTATTATCTTACGGCGCCCGGACAAAGCAAAGCAAAAAAAATGGACTGTGTGTTCAACTTGTAATTAATAATTGTAAGTATAACCTTACAAATGTCGCCGTGAACAGGGACACGATTTATAAAAAATATACATATAGATAGATGTATTATTCTGTCTGTATTATTCAATTAAATGATGGAAACCAAATCAAAAGAAATAACAGCATCAGGAAACATGCTTGAATATAACCAGAAGGAGGTAAATAAAATAATAGGAGTAGTTCCAGAATCAATTCCCCAGAAGACAATAGATAATGAAATTATTAAAATGATAATAGAAGCAAACAGAAAATCGATGGAAAAATTATTAAAAAACTTGAAGAAGATAGGATAGAAATGAATAGAACAAATGAAAAGAATAAGAATGAGATAATAAAAAAAAAATGGAAGAATATAGAAAGGAAGATGAAAGAGAAGTAGATGAAAAGTTGAGAGAAGTGAAGAAGGAAACTGAAATGATTTCAAATAAAAAAATTGAAGAAGTTGAAAACAAAATGTTAATTAAAGTGGAAGAATATAGAAAAGAAGATGAAAGAGAAGTAGATGAAAAGTTGAGAGAAGTGAAGAAGGAAACTGAAATGATTTCAAATAAAAAATTTGAGGAAAATGAAAATATATTAAAAGAATTGAAAAATAAAAAATTAATGGAATATGAAGAAAGTAAAATGAACAAAGAAAAAAGAATTAAAAGATGAAGAAATAATGGAATCTGAACAAAATTTTACAAGTGAGATAGTAGTGTGTGAAAGTAAAATTGTTGATAAATTAAATGAAGTGGAAAAAGAAGAAGTAATAAAAGAGGACATTGGTGAAAACATAAACAATGACTTTGATGAAAATGAAGAAGTGCTGAACTGTCAAATGGTTCGAATAAATAAATACACCAATATCATTCAATTTCAAAGGGTGGAGGGGTCTGGTTTCTTTGAGTGTGGTCAAGGATTGGAGTGTGCTTCAAATGAAGGTTTGAGTGGGCATGTGATGGAGTTTCGGGTTCCACTTGGTTGGGGCGGGTGTGCTTCGGAATGGTTATGGTGGTTATGTGGATTGGAATGTTCAAACAGCCATAAAGGGTTTAAAAAGAAATTTATATACGTCAAGAAAAGAATTAAAAATTTTTTTTCTTGGTGAAATTTAGTATATTGCTGACATAAAAAAAAAAAAAAAAAAAAAAAAATTTTCAAACCTCTTCATTAATTTCAAATTTTTTTTTAGCAAAGAGGGGGAATATGTAAAGGGTCTAAAATTTGGTCTATCTTCATATGAAAATTTTAAATAATTCAAAATAAATAAATTTAAGAAAATTATTTAGTAAATTAAATTTGTATAAATAATGAAAAATTGTTACATATAACTGAGTCAACTGTTATATAATTTTTTGTTTATAATTAATTTTATTTATAATTGTGGGTAAGAATAATGTAAATTATATTGATAACATCTAAAGAAAAAGTATAATTTGTTTAAAATTTAATTTGTATAATAAATTTAGTTGGCAATACATAGAATAGGAGAGAGAGGGAACAGTGTTTTGGAGGGAACAGGATGTGAGTGGCCACATGTGTGCAGGCAGTTAAAGTGTAAACATGTTTGTGAAAATTGGATGAGTGTTTTTTTTTTTTTTTGTTTTTGTTATGTCGATAGAACTGTATTTAAATGTATTTTAGTATTTTGTGAGAAGAGTTGGTTAGGTGTTTAACAGGACAATTTAGTAATTATTATTGTTGTTGTGATAAAGATTTTTTTTTATTATATCATTTTATCAAAATTCATTTGTCATTTATTATCTTACGGCGCCCGGACAAAGCAAAGCAAAATGGACTGTGTGTTCAACTTGTAATTAATAATTGTAAGTATAACCTTACAAATATATGAAGCATATGTACAGACAGCATTTATTACACCAGTTTATCAAAAACATTAAAATATTTTAACTATGCCAATGCCATTTTTAAATAATATTTGTAAAATATAATTATTAATTTCTGATGATATTAAAAAGAAACACCACGTCTAGGTAGAAATACTTTAATGCTTGCCAACGTTTCGACCTGCCTTGCAGGTCTTCTTCAGGGCCACCAGACCACACTGGAGGAGAAGAACATGACTCAGTAGGTCAAAACGTAGGCACGCATTAAAGTATTTCTACTTAGGCGTGGTGTTTCTCTTTGATTGCATCCCTGATTATCTTCTTCATTCATCTAAACAGTCAACTATACTTTTATAATTATTAATTTCAAAATTAAAAGTAAATTTTCATTTCTTTTACCAAATAAAATGTAATTAAACTTTTCACTCTTTTAAAAAAAAAAAAATTGTGAATGAAATGATAAAATATTGATTGTAAGATTGAGGTATATTGAATTTTATAATTATAATTTTCTCATCAAATTATACCTATCTATTCAAACAATTAAAATACCCATGTATCTTTTGATCAGTTACATATCTCCTCTAATTAAATTAATATTTATTTTTTTAAATTCATAATTTAATTTAATTTTACTTTATTCTATCTATGTCTGGTTAACCGAGAAGGTTGTATACTTCTTTTGTGGTATGTTTGTCTGATTTAAGCCTTATGTCCATACCAGGTATGCAAGTTTAAAATGTCGTTTTAATTCCAATAGAATGCGCTCTTAGCCTATTGAAGGATTTGCTTATCTCTAAACGCTATTTTGTTTGTTAGTCATTTGTTTACAAAAGTTAGTTGTTTTTAAGTCGTTTACGTGGACGTACTTTGGTGTTAAAAATGTCTAATTTTAAGCCAAATAAAGAGCATTTGCGGCATGTCATGATTTTCTTATTTAATCAAAAGAAAAAGGCATCTGAATGTCATCGAATTCTTGTTGAGACTTATGGCGATGTTGCTCCAACCGTCAGGACATGCGAACGTTGGTTTCAAAGTTTCAAACGTGGTGATTTTGATGTTACTGATCAAAAACGAGAAAAATCGACCAAAAAAGTTTGAGGACTTCGAATTGCAATCTTTATTAGACGAAGACAATACCCAAACCCAACAAATGATGGCAGAACAGTTGAATGTCACTAGGCAAGCCATTTCCAATCGCCTGAGAGCTATGGGAAAGATTCAAAAGGTTGGAAAATGGGTTCCACCTGAATTGGACGAACGACAGATGGAAAAACGAAAAACTGTGTGGGAAATGCTACTTTTACGCCACGAAAGAAAGGGTTTTTTGCATCGAGTTGTAACTGGCGATGAAAAATGGATTTATTTTCAGAATCCCAAACGAAAAAAAATCATGGGTAACGCCAGGACAACCATCCACATCGAGTGCAAGACCGGATCGTTTTGGGAAGAAGACAATGCTGTGTGTGTGGTGGGATCAGAAGGGAGTAGTCTACTACGAGCTTCTCAAACCCGGCGAAACAGTCAATACCGAGCGCTACCGACAACAAATGATCAATTTGAGTCACGCATTGATCTAAAAACGCCCAGAATGGGCTCACAGGCACGCCAAAGTCATTCTTCAGCATGATAACGCTCCTGCACATTCAGCCAGATTGACTAAGGAAACGATTTCTTCGCTTGGTTGGGAACTCCTACCCCACCCGCCGTATTCACCTGACCTGGCGCCTTCTGATTATCACCTCTGCTCATCGATGGGACACTCATTGGCGGAGCAACACTTCAACAATTTCGAAAACGTACGAAAATGGCTCGATGAATGGATTTCAAATAAAGATGAAGCATTCTTTTGGAATGGTATCCATATATTGCCCGAGAGATGGACAAAATGTGTAGAAAGCGAGGGTCAGTACTTTGAATAAAATATATTATACTTTTTTTTAAATTACTGTGTATATATTTTAAGAAATAAACGACATTTTAAACTTGCATACCTGGTAGGTATGTCAAAGAATTCTTTTTCTGAAAGCCTTAAGGCTTCTTTCGTCCAGTCAAGATATTAAAATAAATTAAATTAGTTATTATTATTTACTTACATTATTATTATTGTTACTTTAAGGCAACTTATTTATTTTTAGACAAGACTGGGCATCCGCCAAAATTGTCTTAGGAGACGGTAATTTCTTAAAAAAGCTTCAAGAATATGACAAAGATAATATTCCTGATTCTCTTTTGAAGAAACTTAAGAAGTATATCGAAGATCCTCAGTTTGTCCCCGATTTAGTCGCTTCTACTTCTAAAGCTTGCAAGTCTTTGTGCTTGTGGGTCAGGGCCATCGACAAGTATTCTAAAATATACAGGGTCGTTGAGCCGAAAAGAAAAAAGTAAGATCGATTAATATTTTATTTATTAGTTTAAATAGTATTACATTTTTTATTATGATAAACCTAAGATATCTTCATTTGTTTTTTATAAGTTTGAAGTCGTGTGCTGTATGTTGTCAGTCTTCCCACTGATCAATTGTAATATTTCCCTTATTCGGCGCCTGCAATTTAACTCGGTTCTGTGTAATATTGAAAATTGTTGTAATAAACTCAATTCCCCCCTGACAGGAAAAACAATAGATCATGGATTTATCTATCTATAATCTACTGTTTTTCCCAATTTACATTTTAGAATTAAAAGGATCAAATTACTTAAATTAATAATTAAATTAAATTAACAATCAAAAGAAAAATAATGGTTTTAAACATGACTTCATTTTTAGTTAAACTAATATAGCTCCTAAACAGTAGATCCTTGCGACAAATGTTATTTGGCAAGAAATATTCTCCTTTAAATTTCTGATAAGGAGGCTGTCCGCTAATTTCCAATCCAAGCAACACCAACAAAACTAGAGCATGTCAAAATGTTACATTTTTTGAGTGTGAAAAAAAGTTTCTCATTTGAGTTTGAAAAAAATGTTTCTCATTTGAGTGTGAAAAAAATGTAACACATTTGAGTGTGAAAAAAACGTTACACATTTGAGTATGAAAAAATGTTACACCGTCACTTTTTTCATCCAAACCAATATAGCTCCTAAATGTTAGGTCCTAGCAGCAAATGTTATATAACAAAAAATATTCTCCAGGGAACTGTCATCAAATTTTCGATTCTGAGGAACACCAATATAGCTATAGAATGTAAATAAAGCCCCAACACTTAAAAATTTATGCAAAACTTTGCTTTTGTCAATTTATACCAATATAGCTCTTAAACAGTGGTTCCTAGTGGCACATGCTATAAAAAAAAAATATATATATATATAATATATATATATTAATTACATCAAAAACTCATAAAGGGGCGCCAAATGGTTCGCAAAACAAAAAATTACTGGATAATTTTTATATTTATTATAATTGATTTCTGGAAAATATATTTTAAATTTAGTGCCAGTGTAATATAATAAATGTTAATTTATATTACTGTATTAACCTTCTCAGTTTCTTAACCTTTTTTAATTAATCAACCTTTCAATATTTACCTACATTATTATTTTGTTGGATGACTAAAAGAAAAGGAAAGTGGATAGGTACTAAATATAATATTAGGAATTATTAATAAAACAATTAATAGGTAAAAAATTTATATATTAATAACATCTAATTTGTTTAATTCAGACTTTTATTTATGATTTATCACAAACTGGCATAAATAAAGACTAATAAGAGGCAGACTAGTAAATATATCTATATTTTAAATAAATTATTTGTATTAAAAAAAACTAAAATTATTATCTTATTATCTAATATAATAATTAATCACTATTGCCTTTATTTTCAAGGATCACCAGTTATCATATTATCTAATATAGTTCTTAAAATAATGTCGTACATAAATACATGACAAAAGCCCCACTCAACCATTCAAGTGAGCATGGAAGAAAGGACAAGCGCTGGTGGCGGTACCTCACATTCATGTGGACATGAATGAATGAATGAAAAAATAAACTTTATTCTGGGACTTACTGTCCCCTAAGAATAAAAAATAATGCACAGTTAAAAATACATCCGAGGAACTGAACGGCTTTCATCCTCCTGATTGTCGTCGAAAACTGACTGACCTTTTCAATTCTTCCTTGACCGAAAAATATTACAATCGCTTTTGAACTTTTTGACGATAATTGTTTTTATCAATTTAGAAAAAGATAACGATTTAATGGGTATTAACATAATCAGTTATGGAAAGCAAAAATACCCGAAATTAGCCGTTTTTCGGAGATATCCGTTAAATTCCCGCCGATGCCAAACATTTCCCGATTTCGGGATAAAATACCCGCATCGGCAGCACTGGTCTCAACACAGGAACTGTGCGCCCAAAGCACGTTATGGACTAGTCTAGACGTTCACGGCCTTCGTCTTTACTACGTCTTAACGACTTATTGCTTAAAATACAATAGAACATAATTTTTACATTACAAAATCATTTAGAAATTTTATTCAATATTTTACATACCTTATTTCAAATTTATAAACAAATTACGTAATAATTAGATCGGCGGCGAACTCTCGCTGGCGCCAAATTCAAACTTAAATCATTTTACATACAATTTACCTCGACTCCGAAATATCACTACATTATATATTCTCCGTTATATTTTTTATTAGAAAACTGTCATAAAATTTTCAATTCGAGCAACAACAACAGAGCTAGAGCGTAAAAATTGAGTGTGAAAAAACATAACACCAAAAAAGTATAGATCCCAGCCCAAAGACATATCTATGTCAATAGAAATTTAATAAAGTACAAATTTGGATAATTTGTTATACATTTTTGTTTTTATATTCGTATGTTAATAATGAAGTTGACTGTTATTGTTTTTCTTATTTATGTATTTATCTTTTTTATGTATTTTGTTTCTTTATTTATGTGTTTACTCATTAACTTATCCACTTGTCTTTTATCCTAATATCTTTTTTATCCTTATAATAACAAAATATTTAATTTTTTTTTTTAAATTCAATTGTCTTCAAGTTATTTTTATATATTGTATTTATAAATTGTCTTTATTTTCATAATGTTATTCTTTCTTATCTTATTTAATGCTTAATGCAATTTTGTCATATCTTTTTGTTTGTTTTTCTTCTAGCCCTTATGAAGGCTTGACCATAAGTCGAAATGTCGGCACTATAAATTAAAATTTATTTTTAATTGCTGTGTATCTATGACTGCATACCCCAACAACCTACATCTTTATTAAATTGGTTTGATAGTGAAAGTGAATTAAAATAAATTTATTACTTTAGAGCATAGCTTGATTACCTGATGTGATAGTTCTGGCTTTGCTTATTTAAAAATTAAAAAATAAAATAAAAATACTTTAATGTAATTTTTTTTGTTTAAAAAATAAATTTAAAAAAAAAAATCAGTTTTTTTTACTTTATCATTTATTTTTGTATTTAGGCTCCAAGCTGCTGAAACTGAGTTAAATGCTATTATGGCCATTTTACGAGCGAAGCAAGCTCGTTTAGCAGATGTAGAATCTCAGATTGCCAAACTAGAAGAGACTTACGATGCAAATTTAAAAGAAAAAGCAAAACTTGAGTTTGTATTGGATCTTTGTAATACTAGAATGAATAGAGCTGGTAGGTTAACATCAGCCCTGTCTGATGAACAAGAGAGATGGGAAACTGGTGTAAAGGTTAGTTTGGCTGTTTTTCTTTTGTTTTTGTTTTTTTCCTATGACTTTCACAGCTTGGTAGAGCCTCTAACGATTTAATTTAGCCATCTTGATCAAGAACATGTAGATATTTTCATTTCTTTCTTGATTTAACACTCCTTTTCAAGTTATTGTATTCCAAGATATCTTTTCCTATTTTTTGATGAAAAAAAAAACAGAATTGTCTTTATCAGTATTATTATTTCTTTTCTTTTTATCATGTTTGCATTTACACAAAAGTTCTAGTTTAAATTGAAGAGTCCATCGGAGAAAAGAGAAGAGTCAATTTTTTTCTAAATGAAGTTATATGGGGTGAGTACCTGTTAGTGTAAAAAAAAAAAAAAATGTGTGAAACTAGATAAAAAATGTACAAAAATGCTGCAGACTTCACCTTTCTTTTCCAATCCATTGCAGATATACGATAAATCAAAGACTTTACAGTATCAGAGATCTTTCAGCTTTTATGGCAAAAGACGTGGTTTCCTCAAAAAATTATTTGATTTATCGTATATCTGCAACGGATTGGAATAAGTAAGGTCTGCGGCATTTTTCTACATTTTTGATCTAGTTTCACCAAATTTTTTTTTTTTTTTTACACTAAGAGGTACTCACCCTGTATAAATCATATTCATGTTGAGTAGAATATGATGGTGAAATGAATCAGCTAGAAATGTGGTTATATGTTAGTTACAAGTGGTTGAAAGATATTCATACACAGAAGAAAGGGAGAATGTCCGCACGGAGAAAGCTAGAAAAGGGGAGAGTTGTATTAGAACGAAATTTTGTTTGTTTACATTTTCAAAGTTAATCCTCTCCTGGTTTCCCACTCTTATCTCTATAATGCATATTTTCGATTCATATACAATAATATTTGTTGTAATCAGTGATTTGTTCTGTTCACATCTGAATCAACAAGTTATTTGCATTGTAACATCTCAACAATGGTTACGACAAAGAAAAAACCAGTTATCAGGAGGATGACTGATATGAAAAAACTTCCTGAATCGAGCCACGAAACAGGAGGACTGCCACTGCAAAAGGCACAAATGCTTTGCTAAAATAAATGAAAGTCAAAGAAAGAGAGCGAAATCGCTGGGGCCTGGGCTCTTGGAGGGCCCGTTCTAAGTGTTTCTTCTCACAAGTGTTTCTTTTCATAAACGATTCCTAGGTGATTTATCGCATTAGTAAATTAATCCAACATTGTAGTTAATTAGTCAAAAAGGAAATTATATTTTTTTTATTATTGTTGGGAGGGGGGAGCTTTTAGGAGGCCCGGGCAAATATATTTGCCCTGGGGCCTGAGTCGGCTCTCGTTGGCCCAGGGTAATTATACAACAATTTAGTTTATTAAATTACAATGAGCAAACCTTTTACCTCGCTGGGCTTTTACAGAGTGCTTTCAGAATTTAACAAATCAATTTTATTTTGCCTGTTTTTATTGTAGATCCTATACCAATCAGCAAAGAAAAATGTAAAGACCTACAGCTCATAAAAAGATTCTATGTGCCCAAAGTCCAAAAATGTTTTAAACATTTACCACATTGAAAGAGAAAAAAAAATAAGAAGATAATAATATTAATTTGTAATTAAATTAATTTATTCCAATATAAGTTTTTACTATTCAAAAATTCAATGAACCTATAGATCATTTCATCATTCAAACACCGCAGAAAGGAGGAACATACAGGGTTCTCTTTCCTTTTTTTTTGAAATTAATTTTAAATTGTTACACCAAAACTTTCTTTCTTAGATTATTAACTATCCGTTTTGGCCAAATTTCATATTTTAATTGCCAAAAGAAAATAAGGAAATGATATACAAAAATTACAATTAAAATTATGAAAACATACTGAAGTTATTATAGATTTAAAACTTAATTTTCTCGAAATGCATTTCCAATGATGTTCCCTCTATCTTCTGTGGACTCTTCAATTGTATTTACTATTTCCTATACTTATATAACCCTTTGTCTGAAATTATGGTAGCCAGAATATTGTATCTTCTAACAGAGAACATTTCTATTATTCTTAGGAGCAATATGTCCCAGAATAAAGATTTTTGAAGCGAATCTTCTTTAGTTTAGTGACTTTATATTATATATATACATACATATATTTTCCTAGAGTAAATCATGTAGAATGTAACAGAAATTGTAGTACCATGTCAACCAGCTGTTTCAAATATTTTTGTATATTTTGTTAATAACTTTTATTCAGGATGCATTTTATGTAAATAATATTTTTATATTGTGCATTACAATATCTTGTTTTTATTATTATGTTTAATGTTTTATATTTTCAAAACTTCTTTTTAAAAACAATTATAACCTCCAAATAACCTATTCATAATACAGACACTTGTTTTTTATTATTAGTTTGTTATTGATATTTTTTTTAAATTTCATTATTATATATGTATAATTATTATACATTTTTTTTTTTTCGTTAGGGCCATGTATGGACCACAGTGTTCGTGTTTTAGATGTTTCTTGATGTCATCATCGTTGTTTGCCATGATTGGTGTTCTTAGTGGTGGGTTCGGCAGCTGGTCTCTTGTTGGTACCTCGAGCTTTTCTGATGGCCCAATAGTCCTTCATTTTTCAGCTAAATTCAATCTTACATTCCTCAGACCATTTCCTGGTATCGTCTTTCGGTCTGTGGGTAACTTCTGTGAGGGATGTTATGAAGGATTTAGTTCCGAAAGATCCTTCTCCACTTACTTCATCCACAAGAATCCAGTAGCTTTGCCCTTGGTAGCAGCCTTGAAGATCCTATGGGATAGCCTTTTTGAGTCCATTCTGGATAGATGTCCGTAAAAAGCCAGTCGCCTTCTTCTGATGGCATCGATTAGATTTTCTTGGTGTTTATATAGCTCACGATTTGGTTGATACCATCAGCTTCCATCTGGTAGAATTCTTGGTCCTACTATCCGTCTCAGAAATTTTCTTTCTTGTACGTACCTCAAGGGCTCCATTATTATTTATATTATTTATAATAATATAATAGTTTATGTATTATTTATAATTTGTATATTAATATTATTTATAACACATGCATGCACCCACACACACGCGTGCCTACGCACGAGCACACACACACACACACACACACACACACACACACTCACACAAACAAACACACACATATTGGTGTAATTTGGTTGACTGTAATTATATAAGGAAGAAGATAATTGGGGTGTTGCCAACTAACCAGCAAAATTCTTTTTTCTTATTTACCTCCTTTCAAGCTTTTATTATATTATTTAGTCCTTCCATTTGTAGATTATTAAATTTTATATCACTAATGGCTATATAAAGTTTCTTTATTTGCCATATTAAAAATTAAATTTTCTTACACTCTTATTTTCTATATTATTGGGGGTCACCTGTGGTATAGTGGTTAGCATAGCAACCTACTAAACCCAAGATCGCGGGTTTGCTGCCCGGCAGATGACCTTAGGATTTTTTAAAGGGAGTAAAAAATCCTTAGCTATGCCGTCCTTCGGAAGGGAAATAAAATGGGGGTCCCGAGCCTGTGCGATGTCAGGTACTCGTTAAAGATCCCTATCCTAATTATACCTGGATTGGCAAAATTTAGGACTCTTACCATAGCATCGTCCAATTAGCCTAGCCATAGCAGCATAAAGTGACGTTAAACGAAATAAACAAACAAACTCTATATTATTGAAAAAAAAAACATTTTTTTTTGTAGGGTCTTACAACTGAATATAACAATCTTGTTGGAGACGTATTGGTAGCTGCTGCGTGCGTGGCATATCTAGGAGCTTTTACCAGTAACTATAGAGAGGAATTAAGTTCATTATGGCTTTCGGAAATAAGAAGATTGAAGATACCTGCCTCATCATCATTTAGGTTTGATATATTTTTATATATAATATTTATGAACTGTTATAATTAAATTATTGATACTGTCATAATACTAATCCTTTTAGTTTGATCCAAGTTCTCGCTGATCCGTATGAAATTCGAGTGTGGAATACGTGTGGGCTGCCTAGAGATAAAGTTTCTACTGAAAATGGTATTTATGTTACTAGAGCGAGCCGCTGGCCCTTGATGATCGATCCACAGGAACAAGTATTTTTTCATTTATTTATAAAATAATTTATTTAAATAATATAGTGTAATTCAAGTTTATATTTACACAAAACTTTTATTGTGCAAGCTATTGCTAATAGACCAGTCAATAAACACATTGTAGAGTGCTTAAAATATGTGATTATTTTTGACCTGAGGGATTTGTTAGGAGTAGTTAGAAGATAAACATACTACAAGTCCCCGTCTCTAAAGAAGGTCCGATTTTTCCCTGCTCCTGGGTTGTGAAGCTAACAGTGGGGAGGAGGGGAAAAGGTCCTATTATGGGTATTTTGATTATATCTCAGAAACGATGGACTCTAGAAAAATATGTTACAAATAAAAATTAAAGTCAATTAAATTTCCTGTATGTTACAAATAAAAATTAAAGTCAATTAAATCTACTATATATTTGTCAAATACCACTCACTCATTTAACACGAAATCTCAGAAACCACTGAACAGATTGGAATGAAATTCGATATGTAGCTTCCTCTAGGGCCGTAGGTGCTCGCTAAGAAAGGAATTTAAAAAAATCGGCCTGGATCGTGACTAATTCGCAAAATATGCGATTACAATTTTTATTGGGTGAATAATAATAGATTAATTGTCATATGGTATTTGGAGATAAGATAAGTTAAAAAATAGGTTAGATGTTTAAGCCGCACACATCGACCACTAATTAAGTTCCTTATAATTGTAAACAAACAAAAATACGATCGATGTCGAAACCTTATAATATGGTACTTTCTGTGAAATGGTGGCTGCTGAGGTGAACCCCTACAAGTTTGAGTTGTTTCATGACGAGAAGCTATTAAAAGACTTATGTTAAAGAGGAGGTTAAAAGACTTATGTTCTCTGGTGGTGACATGTAAGGCCAGTTCGATGTACATATTCCTTACGAGCAGCCCACCAACATTGCTTCACCAGTAGTTTCATCCTCAACTACCCTTCTTTCAGTTTTTCTGGTCACAATATAATCGGCTTTTCTTAACCAGGCCCAAGTTGCATTTTACAAGTTGTACCTAGCATTTCTGAATTTCATTCGTTGAACCTAGAATATATCTTTTTCTCAGTTCAGATGAGTCTATGGTTTCTATTAAATAGAACTCAACTATTTATAAATATATTTAATATCAGAGTCAGCCCAGCTGTACAGTGATTAAAATCGTCTCCCGTTCAATTATTTTTAACAGTGGTAAAAGTGAACCCAGAGTATCGGATTTTCTTCTAGTGTGTAGCGTGAACATCATTTATATCAAATATAAAATCTGAGAAGCATTGGACCAGCCAAAAAGATTATATTAGAAGATATTTCTTATAGTAACTTCAGGTAAATTTATCCTTATCTATCCTAGGACTTAAGATAACGCGCCCCACTTCGTCTAGCTCCGCCCACTCCCCTCCACTCTCACCTACTATAGACAGCTGTTCCTCAGAAACCAATACTTATGTTTTTTTTTTTTTTTTTTTTTTTTTTTTTTTTTTCATCCTTCGTTCCGCAATTATCATTCATTAAAAATGAGCTGCAAAGTGTGTAACAAAATAATCTCCAGAGATGACAAAACAAAATTGACCTGCACTGATTGTCAGTCTTTATACCATTCTAAATGTGTAAAGAGTGACAGCTTGAGTTCTGAGAGCTCTAAAAAATGGACATGTCCCGATTGCAAAACGGCATCTAAGACAAGTGAAGAAAACTCAATGACTGACCTCTTGAGAGGGCAAATAGAGGAGATAAAAGGGATGAAGACAAAGCTTCAAGGGATTGAGGAGTTGAAGGATATCAAAGATACGCTACAGAAACAATCCCAGCTTTCCTTTGATAACAATGAAAAACTTTTAAAAATTGAAACCCTTCTTGAAGAACAGAAGAGACAAATGGAACGATTAACCAATGAAAACTCTGCACTAAAGGTCAAGGTCTCTGACCTTGAAAGTAGACTCATAATTGCCGAACAGAAGCAATTAGAAAACTCAATTGAAATCAGAGGTATCCCTGAGAGGCAGGGTGAGACGGTTGAAGGCACCATTCTCACCGTTGGCGCAGGCCTAGGTATCAAACTGAGTCCCGAAGATCTGGACCACGCCGTACGGCTGAAGCCTAAACAAGAAGGCACTCCAGGTGCTATTATTGTAAGATTTGTTCGCAAATCCTTAAGGGACATTATCTTGCAAAAAAGGCGAACAAAAAGGGACTTTTCAACGCGGCACCTGGGCTGGGAAGAAAATGACTTGCATCGGATATACGTCGGCGAAGCGATGTCACCGGCCATTAAGCACCTCTATTGGCTGGCCAGGCAGAAAAAAAAATGGCTGCAAAAATTAAATACGTCTGGTTCAGCGGAGGTAGAGTGAGATGTAGGCAGAACGATGGCTTCCCAGCAGTTATAATCAGCAAGCCAAGTAACCTAGACGTCTTTGCCTGACTAACTTTTCGCCAACTCCCTCAATTACTTACTTATTTAAATATTTACTTATTTAGCGTTTTGTTTAATTTTATAATTATGTTCTACACAAGCTGGAATATTGTTTACTGTAAAACTAGGTTATTTTTCTTTTCATTTTTTTTTAATAACACGAGTAGGTATTATATCATTTTATTTTATTTCTATTTACTCTTTTATGTTGATAATATTTTAATAGTTACTCATTCTTCAACTTATCTTATGTATTTATTTTTCACAGATGAATTCACGAACGTGAATCCAGAATCTAGAGAATCTTTATTTTTCATTTTTTATTCCAGATTCTTTATTTTTCTTTTCAATTTGTTTAACAACACACGTAGGTATTATATTATTTTGTTCCATTTCTGTTTTTTAGTCTTATATTTTCATTTTTATTATATTTTAATAATATCCTATTTGTCAACCTATCTTAAGCATTTACTCTCTATAGACGATATCATCAATGTGAATCCAGAATCTAGAGGTATTATATCTTTACATTGTTCCATTTTCCCAGGCCACCAATCATGTACATTCTTGCTACCAACTCCTAATGAGTCCACCCAGCCATGAGTAATATCCTAATATCCTGTCACATCAACGCTCAGTCCCTTATTGCCCACTATGACGAATTCCTAAAATATTTCCATGATAATTTTTACCACATCATAGCAATATCCGAGACCTGGCTAAAACCGTTTATCCCTTCTTCCTATGTCTCCTTCCCAAATTACACATTTCTACGCCATGATAGATCTGACCGAAGGGGCGGGGGTGTAGGGGTATTTATAGTCTTAAAGCTAAAATCCTTCTCCAATCACCATCTTCAGATTTCCCTCATGTTGAATATCTATTCCTGGAAATATCATCCACTCCCTCCCCTTTACTATTTGCTGTGGTCTACCGACCTCCCCATGTTCCCTTTGATGATGCTTTCGAAACCTCTTTAGTCCAATTAACTTCAGCCTACTCCAACGTCATAATCTCCGGCGATTTTAACACCAACATGGTATCCGAATCCTATGATAAATCCTTCCTCATCAATTTGTTCCATTCCATAAATCTTTATCTGGTTCCTTTTCTTCCTACCCATCACACACAATACTCAGATACCTGGCTTGACCTGTTTATCACTGACTCCCCCGATAAAATTCTTTCATCATCTCAGCACCCGGTTCCTTTTCTCTCCTCACATGACCTAATCCAGATTTCGTATGATTTACCAACCAAATCTTTTGCCCCAACAGTTGTTTCCTTTCGAAATCTGGACCTCCTGTCATTTGAATCCGTACAATTTGACCTTGATTCCATCCAATGGGATATAATATATTCCTTTACCTCGATTGAGCCGATGATCTCTACCCTCACCGCAAACCTTCATTCAATTTCAAATACCCATGCTCCTCTGAAAACCCTAAAGATGCACCGTCCTTCTGCTCCATGGCTGACACCTGAGATTAGAGAGCTGATGAAAAAAAGGGAAGCAGCCAGACGCAAATTTCGTCGAACTCGATTGCCATCAGATTACACTACCTTCAAAATTTTACGTAACCAAACCCAATCCGCCATCCGATACTCTAAATCCAAATACATGCATAATTTCCTTTCTACCGCTCCCGATTCTAAATCCAAGTGGAAAATCCTAAGAAAAATAACCTTTCCTGACCCCAACTGCAACTCCTTTCCTGTTTCACCCGATGAACTAAACCAACATTTCATTTCATTAGCTCCAAACCCTCCACTCGATGCGGAAATAACTTACCCTAGCTTTGATCCAACCAACTTCTTCTTTTCCCATGTATCCTATGATGACATACTCTCGGTCATTAAGAAATCCCGCACAAATGATTATGGACCCGATAATATTCCATTTAAACTCATCAAAGCATGCCTTCCCGCACTTATTCCTATCCTTCACCACATTTACAACCTTTCCCTTCAAAATTCGATATTTTCTTCCTCTTGGAAATCAGCACTTGTCCGCCCCTTGAGTAAAATCCCCAATCCCGCCTCCCCTAGTGACTTCCGAACGATTTCCCTCCTCTCCAACCTATCCAAACCACTGGAACGGATCGTTCAGTCCCAACTCTCCGTTTTCCTAGAAGAATGCTCCCTCCTTACTCCATATCAATCCAGTTTCCGCCCCGGATACTCCACCCAATCTGCCCTCCTAAAAATAACGCAAGACTTACACTCCGCAATCGATCGTAAAGAGATTACCATCCTTATCCTTTTAGATTTCTCAAAGGCTTTCGATAATGTTGACCACAACATCCTTCTATTCAAACTCCGAAACCTTTCCTTGTCCAAATCTGCCTTACTTTGGTTTAAATCCTTCCTTTCCAGCAGATCACAGTATGTAGTCATTCCAAATAAACCTCCATCCAAGACCCTACCTGTTTCCCGTGGTGTTCCTCAGGGATCTTCACTTTCGCCCACACTCTTTTCTGTTTACATTAATGACCTTCCCCTTTCCATCCGTCACTGCCGGTATCACCTTTACGCAGATGATCTCCAAATCTATTTATCCTTTCCCAATTCTGACCTACTGCAAGCTACTAGAAAAATCCAGGAAGACTTGGATCGAATCTATAACTGGGTAGTGTCGAACAAGTTGAATTTAAATACTGAAAAGACCAAAGCGCTTGTAATAGGTTCGAGTTACCTCCTGAAAACCATACCTCCTATTCCCCCCATTTTCCTGAACAGTGATCCTATCAAATTCTACCCATCAGTCAAAAATCTCGGAGTCATTTTCGACCAAACCCTATCCTGGAAAAACCACGTATCTGAAATTTCCTGTCGCACCATCCCAATCCTAAAACGTCTCAATTACGTTCGCCATCTCCTTCCTTTCGAAACCCGCAAATTACTTGTTACTTCCCTTATCTTCCCCCACTTCGACTATTGCTGTGCTGTGTATGGGGTTGTTTCTGGTGATCTTGAGGCCAGACTCAAAAGACTATTTAACTGCTGCATTCATTTTATCTTCGGGATCCCCAGAAGCGCCCATGTTTCACAATTTTACGCGGAGTTTTTTTTTTTTTTTTTTATAAACCGGCTATAATGGCACCTCAGCCTAGAGGCTCATTGTGCCTGTGCCGTGTATTCTGCACTAATTAGTACAGTCCTAGTGTTTTCATGTACCCTATTATATTAATAGGGTTTTATGTCCACACTAGGATCTTGGATGATTGCTTCCCCAAAGTGAAGAAATCTCCTCCTTGCCAATATCTCGCATTCGCATATGATATGGTAAGGCGTCTCATCCTCCCTATTGCAGAATCTGCACGTCGGTGAGGTCTTAATTTTCATTGTACAGAGGTGTTTATTCAATCTGCAATGCCCTGTATACATTTCTGTCAGGTATTTGAGTTTGACTCTGTCAAGATTGAGGAGTTGTATTCCCCTTTTCTTGCAGAGCCCCCCCAGAAACAGTTTGGACTGTCTCAGTTTTTCTGCGTTCCAGTTCCGAGAGGCAATGTTGTTGTAGAGCCTGTCTATTTCGCTTTTTGCTAGACTCCAGGCTATACCACAGATAGGTTCAGGAGCAATGGGTTTGCTGTCCGAACCTTGTCTGGCTAGCTCGTCAGCCTTCTCGTTCCCTGTAATGTTAGAGTGGCCTTTGACCCATTCTGCCCAGATGCTGTTGTTAATAGCCAGCTTGTTGAGGTATATTTTGCAATCCTCTACAAGCTTTGATCTGGTTGTGTCATTCCTCAGAGCCCCCAAGGCAGCTTGGCTATCTGAGTAAATTTTAATGGTTCTGTTTCGTGTTCCGTCTTCTATTAGTTGCTGAGCACAGAAACAGATTGCCATTACCTCGGACTGAAATACCGAGGTATATTTCCCCAAGGGGAGGGATGTGCATTTATTGTCGCTCATTCTCCATATTCCCGCTCCTGACCCTTTTTTGGTTAGCGAGCCATCGGTATAGCAGTTGATGCCATTGCATTTTGTATGTTGCTTCCCAATGTCTATTACCACATTGAAATTACTTTCAATGTGTTTCTTTATTTGGAGGTCTGAATTCATTTTCAGAATTTCAATCCCTTCCATTATGTTTAGTAACTTTCTATGTCCCTCTCTTCTAGATGGTTCATAGAGCAGTCCTTGTTTGACAAGTTTGTATAGCGAAAGCATCGCTTTCGCTTCTACCTCCAACTGTAGTGGTCTGAGGTTTAACATAACTTCCATACTCGCAGTTGGGGTCGTCTTCATGGCTCCCGTGATGAGGAGGCATGCCAATCTTTGTACTTTATTTAGCTGGACTTTGGACTTCGCCCGTCCAGCTTTATGCCACCACACCACGTTGGCATATAATATCATTGGTCTAATTACCATGGTATAGATCCAATGAACCACTTTTGGTTTCATTCCCCAGGTTTTGCCCACTGCCCTTTTACAGGCCCATAGGCTCCTTAGGGTTTTGGACGTCACATACTCTATGTGTTTGTCCCAGTTTAATTTGTTGTCCAGGTAGACTCCCAGGTGTTTCACCTGTTTACTAATCTTTATCTGGACCATGTTCAGTATTGGTGGTCTGATTACCACCTTTTTCCGATTCGTAAAGATGCATAGTTCTACCTTATCCGGATTGATGTTGAGACCCTTGTTGTCACACCATTCCGTCAGTATCCCTATGCATGTGTTAAGCAGATTCGATATGACAGCCTGGTGCCTGCCACCCACAAGGATAGCGATATCATCCGCATATCCCTGCGTATAGAATCCTGCTTCATTAATATTGTGCAGTAGGGAGTCCACCACCATACACCATAGTAGTGGTGATAGAACACCCCCTTGTGGGCATCCTCCCGTAGGTAACGCCCACAGTTTGCCATCTCCTAATTCGGAGTATATAATTCTCCCTTTTAACATCGAGCATATCCACTGGCGGACAATCGGATCCACTCGTTTGTCCACCATGGACCTCTCTATTGTCCGGTAGGGAGTTCTGTCAAAGGCACCTTCTATGTCTATGAAGATGCCCGCCATGATCTCCTTCTGGTCCAATGATTTTTCGATCTTGGCTGTTAGGTGTTGTAATGCCACCTCGCAGGATTTTCCTGCTTGATATGCATACTGCGAGCAGTGTAATGGTCGCAGCAGTAGTGTATTGTCCCTAATATGTCTGTCCAGTACCTTCTCCATGGTTTTCATCAGGAAGGATGTCAGACATATGGGCCTAAACGCCTTGGGATTGATGTAATTATCCTTCCCAGGTTTAGGTATATAGATGACCTTGGACACCTTCCATTTATTTGGTATGTGTCCGAGTGCCAGGCTACCTCTTAGTAATTCTAGGAGATATGGTTTAAGTAGTGGTAGTCCTCTCTGCAGCAATGCAGGAAAGATGCCATCTACTCCAGCTGCTTTAAATGGTAAGAAGCTGTTTATTGCCCATGCAATTTTCTTGCTGGTTATTATTTCCTTAGCTCTGCCCCAACACGCTCTCCCCTGGGGCTCATCACCTGTTGTGGCTGAACCTTGGATGTAATTAACATCGCATCCGGGAAAGTGCGCCCTCGCCAGGACCGCGAGTGTCTCCATGCTATTCATGGTATACCTCTCCCCGTCCCACAGAGAGCCCAACTTATCCTTTTGCGACTGTTTTGCTAGTATTTTGTTGATCCTACTGGCCTCCGCCGTGGATTCAACCTCTTGACAGTACTTGATCCAAGCCTGTCTTTTTGTTTTTCTGACAGATTTGTGGTAGATTGTTAGTTGTGCTCTGTAATCTTCCCATCTGCCAGTTCTCTTAGCAATGTTAAATTTCTTTCTCAGAGCTTTCCTTTGATTGCTAAGATCTTTATTCCACCATTTGGTGTTTTTTGTATTCTCAATTCCACAGCTAACATTGTTGAGCTCATAGCACTTGGTTATGGCTGATGTTAGTGCAGTGTTGAGCACCTCTAGTTGCCATTTGTTGGCAGTCCTTCTTGGAAGGTTTGTTAGTTCCCCCTCCAGCATGTCGCTATACCCCTCCCAGTTTGTTTTCCTGGGATTCCTGTAGGGCGACATTTGGGTGGGGTTGGTCATTAGATCAAATCTAATGTATTTGTGGTCTGAGCATGTTTCCTCATTCGAGACATGCCAGTTCCCCACCTTGTGACTGATTTCTGCAGTCGCTAAGGTTATATCAATTACCTCTTGCCTATTCTTATTGACAAAGGTCGGTCTATTCCCCCTGTTAAGAATATCAAGATTATTTCCTATAATTAGGTCTAGTAATTGCTCACCTCTTTGGTTGGAGTTTGAGCTCCCCCACATCTCGTGGTGGGCATTTGCATCTAGGGCTAAGATAATGTTGCCCTCGGCTTCACCCATGGGTTCCAGGTTTATCCTGGGTGCGTCTTCGTAGGGGAGGTAGATAGCCGCTAAGCAGATCTCCATCCTCTGCGTCCTCATATTGAGGCTTATTTTGGCTGCTGCAAAGTCTCTGGAACAGATGTGCCACAAAGGCAGCAGTTTTAGTTTCCTTTTATAGAGGATGCATGCTCTGGGATTATCCGATGAGGAGATTACCTCGTAACCCCCCATCCTGATGCCCCCAGGCATGCCATTTATAAGGTAGGGTTCTTGTATAAAAGCTATATCAATATCCTCACCTTTCATGTGTTGCTGCAACACTCCACACGCTGCTATGCAGTGGTGAAGGTTGATCTGCAGCAGCCTTATCATTTGCTTTTCACAGCTCGGGTACCCCCTCGGACTTCCCCTCCGAAGGACGTTGTAAGGGAGCCGCCGCCCCCCAGAGACCTTTCTCGGGTCCCTGGGCGCCACATCCCTCACTGTCCCCTTTGGTTCGGTCCTAGGAGTACCCGCCTTTTCTGGTCCCTCGGGTATTACTACCTTTGGGCATTTTGTCTTGCTTGTGCCAGCCCCCTCCTCCTTCCGGGCTGGCTTTTTAATTTCCCTCAGGACCACAACATGAAGGCCATAGTGTACCTCCATGTCGCGATCCTTCAGGTATGCTAAGCTGTTCCTGGGCATAGTAAGGACAGCGTAGCAGCCCTTCTCATCCCTCGAGGCCACCACTAACGTCCAATAGTCCGCGCCAGGAACCCTTTTATTCTGCACGCAGATCCTTTTGGCAAGTTGGTCATCCTCCAGCTTCTTCCCTGGAAAATAACCACCCAATCTGACAGCCGAGAGGACCTCCTTAGCATCGACTATGCGGAGGGGGATACCCTCCGCCTCGCCAATGGGTCGGATGATCTCCCCGAGCCATCTCTTGGTCTCTTCATCTTCACAGTTAAAGATGCTAGCTCCAAACTTGTAGCTAGCACCCCTAAACCTTGGTTCAACTGAGCCGTCGTTTGCAAGACCGTCGATCATATCGACAACTGCGTCCTGCAAACGACTGCTCTGCTCTCTGGTGAGCTGCACTTGCGGATACTCATTAGGAATAACCGCAGTCATGTGCCTCTCACCTGCAACTTGGGCGTAGCTTGGTTTCCCTTCGCTACCCCTGATTTTCTTTGCTGAAGGCGCAGAAAATCCTGGTGAATTACGCTGCCTCTTCTTGTCTGGCAGGCCCGACTTTACTTGCCCAGCCTTGGCCCCCCCGACCTTGACCGCCGGCTTGCCCGAGGGCTGCCTTGCGGCCTGGCCAGTTGGAGCCTTGGCTACACCAGCGCTCACTCCCTTGACCGCCGACTCACCGAGGGGGAGCCCAGCAGCCTTGGTTGTGGACGCTGATGACACCTCAGCGCTTTCGACTTTGGAGGCCGACTCACCCTTAGGGAGCCCAGCCACCTCCATCTTACCGCCTTGGTGGGGTTTTCCAGTCGAAACCTTGCCAGGTTTCGAAGATTTAGCTCTTTTCCTAAATCGCTTCCTTGTGACAGTTTTGAAGGGAGGATCCTCAACCGCAGCGTCTTGCGACGCAGCAGCTGATTCCTCGACCCTCGAGCTGCCGGAAGCTATATTAGGATCTGTATGTTGGAGTGGGCTTACCTGCCGTGCCTCCATTGCCTGGGGGCTGAACGAGCTAGCGTCCACATCCCCTGGGCCGAGGTCCACATTTAGTCCTCCCACCTCCTGAGTCAGCGAGAGCATCAATGAGCTCACCGACTCCTCGTCCAGAGTTTCCAGGTCGAGACCTGAAACATGTTCTTGGTCATCCGAGGATGAAAGTTCATCCTCGGACGAGTTAAGGTTAAATTTATTTAATATGTTTTTGGGCATTTTGTTACGCGGAGTTACAGTGGCTCTTTCCTTCCTACCGTCGCCAGTATTTTCTGGCATCCTTTCTCTACCAAACAGTGAAATCCCAACGTCCACTTTACATTTCTCAACTCCTTCAGCTCAAATCCTCCGTTCTTACCCGCCAAACCCGTTCCCGCCCATCAGATTTGTACAGTCCTGCTCATTGCTCCGCTGCTTTCGACAGATCATTCCTAATCCGATCCTCGTCCTTATGGAACTCCATCCCTTACACCATTCGCCATTCAAACACCCTATCCGCTTTCAAATATCACTTATTTAACTACCTACTGTCCATCCAGATCCATGAAAACTGTCATTAGCCACATAGTTATATAAAATATAAAAGTTTTGTACACGAAATTTTATTGTTTTTACACAATTGATTCACAAAATGAATCAAAATATTTCTGTTTTCTTTAATCAATATTTTAAGTTTAATTTTGATTTGTTAACGCTATTATTTTACCATTTTATGATATTTAATAATATTTTATAACCATCCTGAGGCTCTGAGGCCCCTAATTGTACATAATTTTTTATTCTTAAGGGACTTAAGGTCCCAGAATAAATGAAGAACTTTTTTTTCTTTTTTTTTTTTTTTTAAATATGACATAAGAAGAGCTGATGGTCTGGTATCAGAGCTGGGTAAGATGGTAGTGCTGCCTCGAAGCTTCACTGAAGGACTATCAAAATAATATAAAATTAACTTTTGCAAATTGTACAATTTACTTATTGAAATTATACTAAGAATGGAATTCTTTAGGTTTATTTAAGTAATAATAATTATCAACGTTAAGCTTGACTTTTATTAATTTAAGTTGTCCCTAATCCTAATGATATTAAACCGTAGCGGAGCAGGGTACTTTCAGCTAGTTTCCTATAAAATTGTTTATATATATATTTGTCAAACTTCTATTCGTTTTTAAGATGTATGTTATCTAAAATCGATAATTTTCCCAAAACTTTTTGTCAAACATTCGCTTCAAGTTCCAGAAACATGTATATGAAATTAAAGTAAATTTAATGCTCTACAACTTTGATTTGACAGTTTTTATGAGGAATGATCGTGGAAGGCACTGGAAGCAAATTTTTGACAAAAAGTGAGGTAAAAATTATTTTTGTTGTGAAAATTATCGATTTTCAATAACGTATGTATCGAAAACAGTTGGAAGTTGGGCAAATATGTGTATAAACAATTGTATAGGAAATCTAATTAGCTTTAATTTTGAATTGAAACATATTTTTCTTGAGTCCACCATTTCCGAGATATAATCCAATACCCAAAAATGGGACCTTCTTTAGAGACGGGGAGTTTGAGTCTGTTTACCTTTTAACTACTCCTAACGAAGCCCTCAGGTCAAAAATAATCAAATATTTCATGCACTCTACACCCCTCATTTCAGCATTTATTCACTAAACTATGATGTGTGGGACTATTTTATGAATTGCATAATTATTCAATAAATTTCAAACCTATTTGAAATTATTTGTGCAATAGGTTGTGTCATGTATATTTCTAAATAACCCTTGTGCGTTGAGACTGTAGTGGCTATAATTTGTCATTTTTTTCAGCCATTGTTCCTCTCTAATTAATATTTGTTTTTTTGGAATAAAATTATCTCTGATATTTGAAATAATTAATTTTAAGGGTTGATTACATTAAATGAATGTACTCCCTACTAGCTGGCAAGTTAACTATCTGATAGTAAACTAAGCCTAGTGTAATCGTGTTACTAGCTTGCTAGCAGGTTTTAAACTATCTACGTGAGAAGTTTTAAGCTGGGCTACTTTACTCACTACTCCCTAGCTCGTTGGCTTGTTAGCTAGTTAACTAGCCATGTGTCATCATGGTTGCTAGTGGACTAGCTATGAGTATTTGGTTATTTGGTTTCAGTGTCTATAACATGTCATTGGATATAGCTCACGTGGGAATCATTTTAACTCATGCTATGAAAACCTAGAATATTTTTACATATTATCCTCAAGGACGAAAACTAATATATATATGTGGTCCAAAAATGTCCTTCCGCCCTCTTACAATAGTATGCTTAAGGACAAAACTAATAAAATCGTTAAATCTTGAAAAAAAAAAAAAATAATAGTATCCGTAAGGATGAAATCTAATTCTAAGTGAGGAAGGAGAGTGGCCAAAGATTTCCTTCGGCCACCAAAAATCATCAGATCCTGGCAGATTTGAAAAACAGTATCCTTTTGGCCTGAAGAAATTCCACTATATTATTTTAATTCCATTTCATTTTTAATGATAGAACACTCAGACAAGTTTTGCAAAAAGATAAACTACAAGTGGTTACAACTCGCTGGCTAGTTGGCTACTGAGCGAGTTAGAAGTTTTGTTTGTCATTATCACTATCTCACTTGTTGACTTGCCAGCTTTTAAACTCACTGGGTAGAAGATAGTATACTCGCTCAATGTAATCGACCCTTAACTGAATATATTTTATAAATCTGATTATCTATAGCTCACAACCAGCCCAACTTAACAAATTTTTCACAATGCAAATATTAAAATTTCTGCTTTGAAAGTTAATACTTAACTCATTTTTAGAAAAATTCGACTTATCCACTTCTTTGCAGTAATCGCTGATTAATTCTACATTTTATCAATGTCTCATAATAATATAATGTGATAAAAAAATTAAAAATCTATAATTAGGCCAACAGGTGGATCCGACAGATGGAAGTTGATAACAACCTCAAGATGGTAAAAATGACCGATTCCAATTTTATGAGGGTTCTTGAAAGTTGCATCAGGTTGGGTCTGCCGATGCTGATATGGGAAGTTGGAGAACTGTTGGATCCCACACTTCGACCAGTTTTGACTAAGTCCGTATTTTATCAGGTTTGTAATAATGTTTTCACATGAATTAATAATGATTTTAATTACTTCTATTTATATGGTGAAGATAAAGGCATAATATTGTTAAGAGCTATCCGGGGTAGGACTAACTAAACAACTGGCCAGACAGGGCTTGGACAGCAATCCTATTGCTCCGAAACCTATCTGTGGAATAGCATGGAGCCTTGTGAAAAGCGAGATTGACAGGCTCTATAACAGTATTGCCTCTCAGAACTGGCGATTAGAACAACTGAGACAGTCAAAACTGTTTCTGGGAGGGCACTGCAAGAAAAGGAGCACGCAACTTCTTAATCTTGATAAAGCCAAGCTCAAATACCTAACAGAAATGTACCCAGGGCATTGCAAGCTAACACAAACATCTCTGCATAATGAAAATTAAGACCTCACCAAACTGCAGATTCTGCAATAGGGAGGATGACACGCCTTACCATGTTATATGCAAATGCGATATGCTGGCGAGGAGGAGGTTTCTTCACTTTGGAGAAGAATTCATCCTAAACCCTAGTGCAGACATGGACCCGATTATGATTTTCGGCTACATGAAAACACTAGGACTGTACTAACGCAATACAGGAAACACGGCATAGGCGCAATGAGCCATAAGGCTGAGGTGCTACTAAAGCTGGCCCCTCCAAAAAAAAAAAAAAAAAAAAAAAAAAAAAAAAAAAAAAAAAAAAAAAAATACTCTTAAATACAAGACACTTTATTGAAAATTGACCAATAGGTAGTGCAGTTAGCACCATTCAAGAGAGGTTACAAAGATAAGGTGTTAAATAGAGCTAGAAATTGATAATGAAATTTGCTTAGTTCAAAGAAACTGTTATCATAAAAGCTGCTAATATGTGAAGTTGCAAATTCAAACGATATATAATCCCTACAAATGCAAAGTATCAAATGTGAAAGTACGCCATTTTTACATTCGAACTTTAGCAATTTGTTACATTGATTTGGCATAATCAAATAGTTTGTATAATCGACCCTTTGACAGGGTTATTCCTCCCCTTTACAGAGTGAATTCAGATTTGAGAATTCGCTAAAACATACATCAGTCCTAAAGCAATTAATAAAGTTTTACGAAAATGTGTTTTTTCACATTCGATATTTTGCAGTTCTAGGGACGAAATGTACAATTCTGCAATGGTAAAACTATTGAACCCATCTGAACCAAATTTTAACTACATACATCCATCACGTTCATAGTTCTAGGAAGGTTCACAATAGTAAAGTTTACTATAATAATAATTTAAATGTACAGTGTTAAGTGGCAGAAACGAGGTTCGCCACACTGTCATAAACTTTTAGGGTTAGAAATTAAAATCCAATCAGATGGAATCGATAAAATTATTTCTGACAAACAGAAACTATCACCTAATCAAATTGCTAATCCTTTGCTTTTTTGATATTGTGTGTAAAAATATGATTTATGGACCTTTAGTTGTAAGCACTGATTATGCAGTTTATTATCTGCAAGAGTTCCATGATAGAATAGACTCTGTGCGACTTGATTGATGATGATCCGTTGGCGCTACAGCCCAGCATGGACCTTGGCCTCCTCTATGAGCTTTCGCCATGTAGCTCTTTCTTGTGCGGTTGCTCGCCATTTGCGGGCTTTCAGAAGGTCCCAGGAGTCCCTGCTCACAGCATCCTCCCATCTAAGTTGCGGTCTACTTCTTCCTCTAGTTTCATGGAGCCTCCCGTGCAACAGCTTCCTCGGGATTTCGTCAGCTGGCATCCGGGCAACATGGCCCGCCCAGCGCAGTCTTCCCAGCTTTATATACCGCATCACATCTGCCTCACCATACATCTGGTAAAGTTCCCTGTTGGTCCGCCTTCTCCAATTCTCACCAACTTTTATGGCACCAAATATGTGGAGCAGTATTTTCCATTCAAAAATGAGAACTTCTTTTTCTTCTGCACATGTCATGGTCCAGGCTTCCGATCTGTAGGTGAGGACTGGACGGATTAGGGTCTTGTAAAGTCATTTTGTGCAGCGAGTAATAGCTTGGCTTCTCAAATGTTTACTGAGCCCAAAATAACACTTGTTGGCCTTTAATAGTCTTTGGCTTATTTCTAGAGATATCCTATTGGAGCCACTTACAATTGAGCCCAAATAAGTAAAATGGTCAACCATTTTGAAAGAAAAAGGTCCCATTCTCACCTGTTCTCCTACTGCAACCCCCGCTCCAGGTCTGTGCGACATGATTACCTACTCATATATTAAACACCTAATCAGTACAACTTTAACCAGGTTAAAAACTACTGCTATGCATGGAAATATCATTGAAGAAATAATTCTCAATTTCATACTTCAATACAAGATTTTAATCAATAAAAAAATGTAACTTCAATTATTAGTAAAAATCATCTTTCATCATCAGTCCTCTACTTAAAAGAGCGGGCGATGTGAAAAGAGCTGCTGTGAAGTGGGATGCTAGTAATATATAATAAGGTAATGCTAATCCTAAATAACTTAACTCTACAGTTTACATATACACATTAAACATAAGACTCTCCAAATCTCTAAAACTGACACACAGAGACTGCGATGCTATTACTATGTTCATTGCATTTCACAAGTCACAGATTGATACAGGCTCGTCACTAGCTCACTCACTGACTGAAAAGTCACTGGTCCAGCTGATTTTATAACCTCACCAAACATTCCAGACTGTTCAGGTTCTGTCGGTCAGAGGGTCAGAGGGTAAATCTATTGTTATCTAATGTTAGAAGTAATTATATATCTGCTGCTAAACAGTAAGAATCTATTTATATAAATGTTTCTAAAGGCATCATTGTAATTTAAAAATCTGACAGGCTGGACGTTGGTTGATTCGCCTTGGAGACACAGATGTTGAATATGACAGGAACTTCAGACTATACGTTACGACCAAATTGGCTAATCCTCATTATTTGCCAGAAATTTGTATTCAGGTTACTTTAGTTAATTTTACTGTTACCCCTAGTGGCTTAGAGGATCAACTGCTTGGGTAAGTTTTTTTTTTTTTTAATATAATGAAATTACTTAATTTTACTTAAACAAAATAATTATTGTATTAATTAAAGAAATCATTCAATATAAAATATATAGAATATTATGTTGTAAGGGAAATCATTGTTATATTTAAACCTTGGATTGCTGTTTTATTTCTCTTCTGCCTGTTATCGAAAAAGTACTAGAGAGCTCATTTTAAAGCAAGATTGTAATTCTTTTAGAAAAAAAAATTATCCGATTCTTGATTCCTATCATATTAATCCTGATTGTCAATTTGGATTCTGCCAGTCTTCACTACTTCGCAGTACCATCATGTATTGAATTTCATAGTTTTGTTCTTAAATGACTTAATAGGAAGTTTCAAGATATTTTAACTATACGTGTGCTGGCTGATGGCACATGCCTGGTAAAAGGAGGGGGAGCAACGTTGCCAAAACTCAACCTCACACAGGCCCTGTCTTTACTGAGATCTTTCTCTTAATTATTTTATGTTTTTATTCTTTTTTTTTTTAATATGTTTTTATAATTTTAACTGCAGCTTAGCCATTTTAAGGATCGTAGTTTGCATTATTTTATCTATTGTTCACGTAATAACTAAATTTTAAATATTTTTGTCCTATCTCAAACCAATGTTTGTTTTTTTTTATCTTAATTTTCATTTAATGTAATTGTTAATTTTTTAATATATGTACACAAAAGGTCTCATTGTCAGGGACAATTTTTATTTTATTCTATTCATAATTGTTCATCTTAAAGAACCTAGTCCCATAAAAAAGTTTATTTTTTTATTTTATCCCAAGATAAAAAGATAAAATAAAAAATGTATCAATGTTTTTTTAAAAAATAAATTGTGGAAACACTGTTATAATTTATTTTCGGACACATTAAACCATTTCACGAGCTTGCGATGTGAGCACCTTACAATTTGATGAGCTGCTTTTCCCTGTCATTTTATAACACAAATATTAAATTTAAAAATAAAAAGCAAAAACTCAATGTGACCTATGTGAGAGGCAGAACTGTAATGAACCTCTCAAGGTAGCTGGGAAGAGAACCGGCAACCTTGCATCGCTTTCATTGCCCCAGACCAGCCACACCCTCCTCCCACCACTTTCTCCCAAGTTACATTAGCCAGCACCCTGACTATATTTCATTAACTGCCTAAGTTTAATAAATAGAAAATAATAATTTAAAAATTGAACAAAAATTCTTTTTTGAAGTTTTTATGTTTATTTATTTAAAAAAAAAAAAAATAATAATAAGCTATCCTTTCCAGCTAAATAGAATATATACATCTTTTTTAAATAAAGTACAACTTCCTCATTCTTCCTTCATTCTACCTATCTGTAAGGTTTTTGTTTATTTATATATTTTATACGGAGAGGGTCATTTAATATACCTTTTGAAAAAAAAATCTTACGCAGGTTAAATAAAGAATATGAATGTAAAAATTACTTTTAATTAGTCCGGGGGCGCCTTTGATTGTAAATTGAATGAAATATGGTATTGTGTATCATAAAAATTCAAGTACACCTTCTAACCAAAATTACAAATAAATATTAAAAAATACACTTTAATTTAATACTACGACTATTTAAAATATTGACATTAAAAAAACAATTTATTTTCCTAACACTTCAGATTCAAGTAATGCCCCTGATTAGGGACTTGATACAAAAGGAACAAACACACCTTAAATTTGTAAACAAAAGAAAAACTGATAGCCTTGCCAGCCATAGGTTAAATTGTCTTGATAAAATGATTCACCATTCTTCTTACTTGATAATTTCTTGGCCATACCTTCAGATCTCCTAATCCCAAAAAAAAATTCAGCATATCACATCACAAAACACACCAAACACAGATTGATGTCCACATGTGCACCTACACTTCCTGTTCCCTCCAAACAACTCTCTCCCAAATTTATATGCAACCATTTTTCATTCTCCAGCCACTAATTTTAAGTTATTAAACATAATAATTTTAAGTTATTAAACAAGTTTTATTAAATTTATTAAAAATATTCCATGTGAATATGGTCAACAAAACTTTTGGGAGGGATAGTGTAAGGGGTCTAAACCCCTACACTATCCCTCCCAAAAGTCCTTGCTATCTTAATCATTAACTCCCGAAGTTTCCTTAATTAATTCCCCACTACCTCATGGGATAGAACAAAATTTCAGAGGCTTAGGGAGTAAATCCCTAAAAAAGAGGCTCGTCCAGACTGGGGGAGAATGGAGTAGGATTGTGGAAAAGGCCTAGGCTCTCGCAGTACTGTATGTGTCTGAGAGTTAGTTAATTTAGGCCCTATTAGCTGCCGTTATTCTTACTTCTTCTTTTGCTCTTCCCCTTGAGTGCATCTCAGCATAGGGCACATGATTTATTATTTTGTTTTCATAATTTAATTCTAAGCCTGAATATGTGAAACTTTTAACTTTTTCAAAGGAACTACCATCGCTGTCTATTGTAGTACTGCTACACCCTGTGCTAGTAACCATCTATTTTTTTTTTTTTTTCATTTATGCAAAGGCCCTATTTTTTTTTTTTTTTTTTTTAAATTTAATTTTATTAAAGGACTCTTTAAACTATAGAATATTCCCAGAAATCAGGCATATATGATACGCACATAAAATTTACTTATAGAACAAAATAAATATAATGAGTAACAATCTTATTTGAGATTTTCTGTTTGGTATTCCACTTTGTCTACAATATCCCTAATTGAATTTTTTTATGTTTGTACATCTTGTATAAACTGATATTTTCTTATTATAATAATGTTTGAAGCTCCAATGTCAATTATTGTTTACATTATATAGAATGTGGAGAAAGTCAAATAAAATATTTAATAAAAACGATCTAACTAAATTTTTACTTGATTTACAATAAACCTACCAATGTATATATACATATTTCTACCACAATTTTTCAGTAAAAAACAATTATAAGAGAAGAGTGGTTATTGAAAAAACATTTTTGATATGTTTTTTAATAAAAGTAGTAAAGTCAAAAAGAAAAGTAATAAATATTGTTTACAAGAACTTAAAAGAAGGAATGAGCCCTCCAGCCTATATATTTAGTAGTTATTTTCTATTCCATGGGATTTAATTACTGAATTTTAATTGGATTAAGGTTTGTAAATAATTATATGAATACATTTTAATTCGAATTAAAATTGTTGCTATGAATTTTAATTTAAGGGATGTTGTACGTATTGAGAGACCAGATCTTGAGAAGCAGAGAAATGAACTGATCATTCGTATAAATAAGGATAAAACTCAATTAAAAGCAATCGAAGATAAAATTCTAAAAATGCTATTTGCCTCTGAAGGAAACATTTTAGACGATGAAGAATTAGTTGAAACTTTAAATGAAAGTAAAGTAAGTTTCAGGATAAAAATGATACTCGTAACGGTTAAGAAAAGTTTTCTTATTTAATTTGGTATATGCTGATTATGAAATGCAAGCAAGAGTTGTACGTTCTGAAATTTTTAAATCAATACCGTAAAACGGCATGACTTTGCACCAAGCTCACTAATAAGTTTCAGTTGAGGAAAAAGTGTTTTGCTGTTATCTGAATGAGGGATATTTGATATTTCTTATTACTTTAGACAACACTGATTGTAGACTAAGAGCCCGTGAACCCCAGACCTTCATTATTTTATAAAAGATGAAAATTTGAAAATAGAGGTACGAACGATGGGCCATGAATGAAGTTCGGGTTATCGTGGCCTTGGCAAGAAAACAATACTAAAGGTGTGTAAAATACCAGCCTACTATCGTCAATTATAAAGTGTGATTTTTATATATATTACTCGGGCAATGATTAGATGATGTTTCCTCATCAGCCAGACCGTTCTGACAGTTCCAACCCCTTGCCAGACAAGCATGTAGGGTAGCTGTAGTAGCGAGCGCGAGGTAAGATACATATGGCTGGATGGGAGTGAGATAGTGAGTGATGTCTGTCGCGATCCTTCACCACGCTCTTGTATTTTACTGCACATGTATTGTTTATTACTCAGTGCATGTTTATATCACCTTAAATAATCTTAAATTATTTTGTTAAGTATAATTTTGTTAATTTAAGGTAAAGGTAAAAGTAAAAAAAAAATCAATGAGATAATACTCAACAATTTATGGGAAAAAAATATTAATGACGTTGATATTATTATAAATGATAAAAAATAGATAAATGACAACAATACATGTGCAGTAAAATACAAGAGCGTGGTGAAGGATCACGACACACATCACTCACTATCTCACTCCCACCCAGCCATATGTATCTTGCCTCGCGCTCGCTACTACAGCTACCCTACATGCTCGTCTGGCAAGGGGTTGGAACTGTCAGAACGGCCTGGCTGATGAGGAAACATCATATAATTATTACCCAAGTAATATATATAAAGATCAGCTTTTATACTGTAACGTAAGTTCAATTACAAATAAATGAGCATTAATGGTGTCTGGCAAGGGGTTGCCACGATGTAAGTGTCTGGCTGATGAGGAAACATCATCTAATCATTGCCCGAGTAATATATATAAAAATCAGCTTTTATACTATAATGTAAGTAAAATTCTGAAGGAAATATCAAAAAATCACGCTTCATAATTTGACGATAGTAGGCTGGTATTTGACACACCTTTAGCACCGTTTACCTGCCAAGGCCACGCTAACCCGAACTTCATTCATGGCCCATCGGTTGTACCTCTATTGGGAACATGCACTGACAAATTTTCATCTTTTATAAAATAACGAAGGTCTGGGGTTCACGGGCTCTCGCTCTATTGGGTCTTTCACAATGATTGGGAATTTTCACACTGATCCTAGTTACATCTCATGTTTTATAACAGTTAGTTGATTGTAGTATTTCAACAGGTGTGATTCCTTTGTGGGATAAAGTCGTGCTTTCAACAACTATATATTTCTCAAATCGATTAAGTTTTGCATTAATTTTATTCTATAATTATTGTAATTTAAATATGTGATATTCATTTTGCTCAAAATATTTGCCAAAATTCATGGTATTTGAAAAAAAAAAAACAGAATCCCCTTTTTGATATGATTTAGGATTGATTTTGCACCAAGTATATTTCGGCGCAAAGTGACTTCCCTGTGGGAAGAAGTCTTAGGCAGCATTGCTCCTCCTTAACAAATCAATAAACGAGGATAATTTGAAGTTAAGGAGTTAATAGGCTGGTTAAAATCCAAATTATTTGGGAAAACGTTTTGCTTCCTGTTAATAAAGTTTTTGCCATCTATGTGCAAGTATATTGACGAATGCTGTTAGAATTTTTCCTAGTTATAGGTTTAAATTTTTTTTCAAGTCATAGTGTTTGTTTTTATATTTTAACAATTTTTTTTAACTATTGTAGATTGTATTTTCCAAAAGTGTTTCTCCAAGAATCTGTGTGCAATTTATTTTATAGTTATCGTTTTGTTCGTTCCTTGTTTACCAAAATTATAGTTGTTTACGTTTTTTTAGGCATGTTTTAATTCATTATTATGTTTCTATATAATATTTTGTTGATATGTTCTTGTATTTTCTATCGTTCCTCAATAAACCATTAAAAATTGTGCAATTTTCTTTCTCATTTCAATGAAAACATTGTAATTTACAATCGTTTCCTTTAAAAAAATTCTTACAAACAGAGAAAAAAATCATTAGGCTAATCTCCAAACACTATCAAGAAATGACTTGCATCTCATAACTACTATCAAACTTTGACTTTGTTCCGGAATGCGTTTCTAATGCTTTTTTGATTGAAAAAATATGGTAGTGCAAAGTCACGGGTATCGGGTTGACTTTGCACCAAAGTTTAAAAACAATAAAATTAATTATAAGTTTTGTAAATTTTGCAATTCCAAGATTATGCGAGGAATCAACAGCATTTTTAAGCTAATTATTCAAAGCGAACATTTTAATACGTGCTTTTTAAACATTATTGATAGGTAGGTAAAAAATGAAGTTCAACAAAAGCAGTGCAAAGTGACGCCGTTTTATGGTAGCTTATTAAGTATTTTTTTCAATAGGATTCATTCAAAATAAATGTACTCCTTCATTTTAATTTTTTTTAATTGTTTCATTTGGCTATAGATCTTTGATTTATATTATTTCCTATAGGCTCATTTTATTGGTAGACCTGACTCATTTCTTATGTTTGTGTATCTCCTTTAGGATTTCTATCCATAGAATTACTTATTTCAAGCATGTTAGCTTCTATTCTTAGCAGAACTGTCCTCAAAGGGGTGATAGGGTCGAGAGACTATCTCCAACTTCCTGACAAATATGTTTATGACACTGGCCAAAACTGCCAAAATCCAATGGATTAAACAGAAAGAAAAAGTGTCCTTTTTAAAAACAAAAAAATTTAATCAATTTTCAAAAGGACATCAATGGTAGAGTAGAATATCCTATGTCAAAAATTGTTGGATCCTGGCAGATCACAAAATAGTATCTTTCAGGGTCCTGAGAAATGGATTTAACGGGAAGAGAACGTGTACTTCTAAAAATTGAAATTATTAATTCGGTTTTCGAAAGGACAATAATTAATTTGTTGGGAATGAGTGGCAAACAATATCCTTTAATGGCTTTGGGTGTAATCCAAGCTTGTGTGTAACTTTGTCTGTTAGCTGATCTTGGATCGGCTGGACATCAGGAAGCTGTTTGCTCAAACTATTTGTAGCAATGACATTCAGTCACCTTACTCGGGAACTACCATCTTTCCAGGCTTGGCTAATTGTTTTCTAGTGCTTACCATTGTAGATGTAGGAATGTTTTTTATTATTAATAAAAATAATATGTACAAAAGTAAATTCCATAAATAGGTAATAGTGAACTGAAATGTACGAAATACTTTGTATTTGGTAATTTGTATAATTATTCTAAATAATCATGTTTTAAGGAAACATCTGCTGTGATAACTGCACGTTTAGAAGAAACAGAGGAAACCGAAGCGAAGATAACTGTTGCCCGAGAAGGTTATAGATCGGTTGCTGAAAGAGGTTCTGTTTTATATTTTGTTGTCGCTGTGTTAGCTGAAATAGATCCCATGTACCAATACTCACTAAAATACTTTAAAATGGTAAGTTTGGTTTATTTATTCTTTTTTTTTTTTTTTTTTTTTAATGAAGAGTATAGGGGAAAATGGGTCAACTCGTTGTTTTTTTGTGATCTTATAGACTTTTGGATGACCAATGGAATGCTTTGGGTCTGGCCATATTTTTCTGGTTTGACAGGTTTCTGTTTTAGACAGGTTCCATTTTTTTATTTCTTGGGATTTAGTTGGTAACATATGATTTTGTGAATCATTCTTGCACTGTAAGAGTTTCTATCAGGGACCGAAACAGTTATTTTTTTATTCAAAAGAGTTATGAAATAACTGTTTTAAAAAAACTTTTACTCAAAAGAGGTTAAAATAAAAGTTCTGAAATAACAGTTTAATAAAAGTTCTAGCGATAAAAGTAAAAGTTAAAAAAAAAAATTTTATCTGTCAACACTTTTATATAAAAGTTAAACTTTTACTTTTATCATTTAACATAAAAGTTAAAAGTTATGATCAATTTCATTCGGCTAAATGAAATTTAATAATTATATTTCTTTTATACTTACTAATATTTTTAGAGAGTGTTAACGGTTTCTTTAACAATTAGGGGAGAGGTTTAACTAAATTAATACTTAAAAGACGTCTTAGCTGATTTTAATATTAAGGAAAAAATCATGTAGTGAATCGATATTTACTTTTTACGTAAATCGGTTGATTTATTTTTTTACTTATTATTAAAACCAGCCGTTACGTCCTTAAAGTATTAATTTAGTTAAACATCTCCCCTAATTGTTAAAGAAACTGTTATCAACCTTTAAAAATGTTTTTGTAATTATGAAAGAACTAAATTATTAAATTGTATTAAAATCAGCCGTTACGTCCTTAAAGTATTAATTTAGTCAAACTCCTCCCTCAATTGTTAAAGAAACTGTTAACACCCTTTAAAAATGTTAGTAAGTGTGAAAGAAATATAATTATCAAATTCCATTAAAATCAGCCGTTACGTCTTTAAAGTATTAATTTAGTTAAACCTCTCTCCTAATTGTCAAATCAACTGTTAACACTCTTTTAAAATGTTAGCAAGTATGAAAAATCTAAATTATCAAATTTTATTTATATCAGCCGTTACGTCTTTTAAGTATTAATTTAGTTATACCTCTCCCCTAATTGTTAAAGAAACTGTTAACGCCCTTTAAAAATGTTAGTAAGTATGAAAGAACTAAATTATCAAATTTTATTAATATCAGCCGAGACGTCCTTAAAGTATTAATTTAGTTAAACCTCTCCCCTAATTGTTAAAGCAACTGTTAACACTCTTTAAAAATGTTAGTAAGTATGATAGAACTAAATTATCAAATTTTATTGATACCAGCCGAGACGTCCTTAAAGTATTAATTTAGTTAAACCTCTCCCGTAATTGTTAAAGAAACTGTTAACACCCTTTAAAAATGTTAGTAAGTGTGAAAGAAATATAATTATCAAATTTTATTGATATCAGCCGAGACGTCCTTAAAGTATTAATTTAGCCACGCCTCCCCCCCCCCATAGTTAAAAAAACACTCTTTAAAATTAGAATAACTGTTAGCACTTGTTGGAAATGTCACTAATCATGTTGGGAATCGATATTTAAGTTTTAAGTAAATCGGTTTATTTCTTTTTTTGACTTAATACATTTTAAGATCATTATTGTTTTCTATTATTAATGTAATATAATTTATTTTTCTATTAATATAGATGTGAAAGCAAAATACTTTTTCATTAGAACATTTTCACGTAAATGGTTTACTATAACTGTTTTAAAAAAACTTTTATTCAAAAGTGGTATAAAATAAATTTTCTGAAATAACTGTTAAATAAAAATTCTAGCGATAAAAGTAAAAGTTAAAAAAAAAAACTTTTATCTGTTAACACTTTTTATATAAAAGTTAAACTTTTACTTTTATCGATAAAGGTTAACTGTTATTTTCGATCCCTGGTTTCTATGTATTTTAATTCTTCAGAAATTTTATTTAATATTATATGGGACCAGATCGGCATTTCTATTTGCGCGGAAAATAATGAAACATTCTCAAACAGTTTTATTAATGTCTTCAATACAGCCAAATTTTTTATCCCATTGTGAATGTCCTGCCGCCACTTAATTTTATTCTTATTTTTAATGGCTTCATAAACTTGTGTTTCCCCAATTAGATATTTTTTAGCTAAAAGTTTCACCGATGTTTTGTTCCTCTAGTACTCTGAAATAAGTTTCGCTTATTTCACAAGATAATGTTTTGTGTTTACTAACTGTGATAATGAATCAATTAATAACTTAGTTTTGATCAAAGAAACTGTTAAACCGTGTATGCTGTAGCTTTGCACATATTGAACAAGTTTTCTGTTCAAGAGCTAAAAACTGACGAAATAGAAAAGTGAAGGATGTAGAAAGTTGGGGGTTAACTGTACAACACAAGGCAGTACTTCGAAAATTCATTCCTACGACATTCAAGCTACAACTCTATAAAGTGTGTAGTATTCAAAGTCAACAGAACAGTTTATGACAGTTGTATCATTTTTTTTTTTTTTTTTTTTTTTTTTTTTTTTTTGTGTTAAACTATTTTTGGAAAATACTAAAAATAGGATTTGGCTTGATCTTCTCCTGTGCTCTTCAAATATTAATGTTGGTGTTAATATTTTATTTTTATTTTTAGATTTTCAATAATATTATTGAGACAACACCTCCTTCTCCTACATTAGAAGAAAGGTTAAAATCATTAATGAATGAAATTACAATCGCTATTTACAATAATGTTTCCCGTGGATTGTTTGAAAAAGACAAGTTGGTTTATAGTTTTATGCTGTGTGCTTGTATTCTTTTAAAGGCTCAAGTCATCAAGGAATCTCATTGGTACTTTTTATTAAGAGGTCCGGTTGGAACCGCTAAGGTGATTCCATTAAGTTCATTAATTTAAAGTTATAATTAATTTTGGTGTTAATTAATTACTTAAAATTGTTTATTTTAGTTTACGAAACACAAACCAGATATAGCTGGTCTAACAGATATGAACTGGCGATGTTGCTTATTCCTTGAAGATCTGGATCCAGCTTTCGAAAACTTCAGCTCTTGTGTTAATGAGTTGATACATGTCGATATTGGGAACTTTTCTTTGGTGAATTTTTGAAGCCACTATTTAATAGTTCTTTCGTTTTAATGCTTTTTAAATTTTATCTTTATAAGCTCAATGGTTTTAGGATATCGCCTATGGTGGGCCAAACAGTAAACCCTCTAAAATTGACTGGAATGAAAAATTGGATTTGTTTAACAAACTACTAGTTTTGAAAGCCTTAAAAGAAGAAAAGGTATTATTTTAATATTTATTTAATTGGCTGTTAGCACGTTGACTTCAGGTAACAAAACATCACGTCCCTTTTTATTTCAAAGGGTGCCCGGGAGCATAGATCTGTCTGCCTGTGTCCACAACATCAAATAAAGCTTTGTATTTGTCCTACATTTTTTGCCGCTCAATTCTACTATTTTTTTAAACTATTCTTTTAAAGCTAAGTTTTACATTAATTATTATTTCTTATACATATTGTAATGATTTTCTATAATCATGAATTTTTAATTAAAAACATCAATAATTGATTATTTTTAACTCATTGGGTTCTGTCAACATTCTTTTGGAAATTATGACTGGAATAATTAACAACTTCTTGTATATAATAATAATTATTACTTTAATATACAAATATGATATTAATAATTTACCTTAGCTTAATTTATTCTATACTGTCCGTTAATGAGAGAACCACTAAACACTTTCACTTATCACTGTCCTGTCCATTCTTTGTATCCAAACCAACTCTTCTCTGCCTGGAAACACCAAGCTGCTCCAAGGGTCAGGAGAGTTGCTACCTGAGTTAACCTTATTTCCAACTTTTATCCCAAGCAATTTTCTATTTAATATATTACAACAATATATTATTGTTTTCTATTTTATTTGAAAACCACTTATATTCATTTTAAAACGTTTTGAGAGAGTAAAATCAATTTTTTTTTTTTTTCATAAATGTAGTGAGGAAAATTATGAAAATTTACTAATTAAAACAAAATATAGAAGAAAGTATAGATTTTTAAAACCAAAATGTTTGGATATTACGAATAGATTACTGAAAGTATAATTATTTACTCCATTTTTCTATTAAAAACATGTGATGACACTGTGTCGACCCTCGCATAAAAGATGGTTTACCTCATCTGAGGCGAGTGAAGACTCCGTGTCATTATTGGTTTAATACTTACTTGAAAAACACTAAAATACCATGAACTTATTCATGGTAGAATAGAATAGAATAGACAATAAACTTTATTCTGGGACGATGTCCCCTAAGAACAATATAATGTACATAAATAAATATAATGAGTCTAGCTTTCATAAGATGAAATAAAATAAATTAACAATCTGGTTAACTATTTACAATTTTACAAATAAAGAACGAAAACAGACAAAGATGAAATAAAAATTTCAAAAATCCAATAAATGTAGGAGAAAATAAAAACCTACATACTTCTACTGAATGCTTTTTTTTTTTTTTAATGAGGTTTTGATAGTCAGTATCATTCTGGAAGAAAAGGTGGCATTGAAAGAGAAGGGATTTAAATGTGGACAGAGATGGAGCATTACAGATATTATGGGGTAGTGAATTCCATAAGGAAGTAGCATGGGAAATGAAGGAATGGTCAAATGATGTACTCTTATGGGAAGAAGTATACAGGTTTTTAAAAGCGAGATCTTGTAGTGCGAGAGGAGACCGAGGATCTGTACTGGAGTAGGAGGAATTCCGAGAATTAATGGTTTGATAGAGGAAGGAGGCTAGGAAGTAATTCCTGCAGGATGAAGGATAAAGCCATTTTAACTCTGTATACAAATGTGATGTGTGGGAGGCTTTTGGAACCCTAAAGATAAACCTGATGAAACAGTTCATTAGTCTTCTTAGCCTACTATCGAGTTCCACCATCGACCTACCATATGCCACACAGCTATAGTGAAAATGGTGGAGGATAAGGGAAGAAACCAAGAGTTGACGAGTAGGTTTCAGAAGGGAGTCCTTGGAAGAATGGAATAGTTTAAGGATGGATATAGCCCGTCGAGAAATTTGGGAGATATGAGGTTTCCATGAAAGGGTTTGGTCAAAGGTAATACCAAGATTTTTAACTGTGGAGTGAAATTGAATAGGTTGAGAGTTCATAGACAGGAATGGGAGGTGGGGAAGGGATCTCGATCTCAAATGTAAGTGTAAAAGAGTGCCAAAGTAAAGTATCTATGAAATGAAAACTTTTAGCATAGAGAATGGAACATGGTCAAAAGATTTCACAGATGAAATGTTATAATGGACTTGTTTTAGAGGATTTTTTTTTCTTTCTTTATTTATTTATTTTTGCAGCCCTGAAGAAGCCAAACATGAGCAGGAATTAATAAAGTAATGGTATAAGTACATTTATTTTATTTATAAATTGGTTGATCCCTGTAAAACAAGTCCTTTATTTATAGCGAACCTAATATAATTAATGGTTTTTAAATGAAAACAAAACTCAATGTCTCCCTGACTGGGAAAAACAATATGTCATGGATATGTCTATCTATGATCTTCTGCTTCTGATAAGGAAACTGTTGTGAAATATTCGATCGGAGCAACACCAACAGAGCTGGAGAATGTTGAAAAACCCCAAAATTTAAAAAATGTAGGCAAACGTGACTTTTTTTCATTCAAACCAGTATGTTTCTAAATATGGTCCTGGAGATAAATATATAACAAAAAATATTCTCTATTAAATTTCTGATGAGGAAACAGTTGTCAAATTTTTGATCCGAGCAACGCCAACAGAGGTTGAGAGTGTCAAAATGATACAATTTTGTAGGGGAAAAAAAACATTACAAACATTTTTTGTAATCATTAGCCACTAATGGACAGTATGATAGATGCAGATAGTTATAAAATAAGTGTATTAACAATTAATGAATTTATGAATATTTATGAACAATTATGAATATTAGAAAAATATTTATCTGTTGTTTTTTTTTTCTTTAGGTTATTTTTGCTATAACAGAATATGTGAAAGCAATGCTTGGGCAAGCTTTCGTTGAAAGCCCCTTAATCAATCTTCATATTCTGTAAGTATGGTTATGTTTCTTATCATATTGGAATCTGATTTAACAAACTCTTTTTCATTAAAATTAGGATTAAAAATTAATTTTTTGAACTTAGGATTTTGTTCGATGTATAGAAATTTTGTTCATCATAAAAAGCTATTAAGAATTCATAATAGCTAAAAAGAAGAAATATGTTCATTTAAATAATTGAAACAATAAAGGTTATAAAAATTTGTATTATAAAAAAAAAAAAATCAAAATCTCCCAGACTGTACAAAACAGTAGATCATGGTTATGTCTTTCTATAATCTACTGCTTTTCCCAATTTACATTTTAGAATTAAAGCATCAAATTACTTCAATTAATAATTAAATTAAAGTAAAAATTAATTATTATTCAAAATAAACAAAGTTAAGAGAAAATGTACAGGTAGTGCGAGACAATGTACAGCTCTTCATCTGTCGCACCAGCCCAAAATAGCATCTGTTAGCTGTCAAAATTCTTGTTTGGATTTCTTTTCCAATGTTGTTGTCGTGCGTCATCAAGGAACCAAGATATACAAACTTCTCGACTCTCTCAAATGTACAGCTGTTAATTTGTACATATGAAGGAAGAATCCTTCATGAGTTTGTCACCATGTATTTGGATTTTGCTTGGTTGACTTCATGCCCCATTCTCGCAGCTGCCACTCGTAGTCTTGTGAACACCTTGGCCATGGAATTAAAATGTTGTCTGATGATATCCACGTCATCGACATACCCCAGTAATTGAGCTGAGTGATTGAAAATCGTTCTTCCTATCAGATTCCTTTACTGCGCCTTCCAGGGCAAAATTAAAGAGAAGGCACACCAGACCATCACTCGGCCATAATCCCCTAAAAATCTGAAAATAGCTTGAGAGTTCGCCATCAATGCGTACAGAACACCGTACCGCTTCCATTGTCTTCCGGATGAGTCTCGCAAGCTTAGGTGGAACCTTCATATTGATCATGACTTTATAAAGTTCATCCCTTTTCACACTATCGTATGCTGCCCAAAAATCCACAAACAGGTGGTGGGTTTGGATACTATATTCATGTGATCTTTCCAGCATTAACCTGAGTGAGAAAACTTGGTATGTGGTACCCCTTCCTCTCATAAAACCAGCCTGGTAATTGTCAATCTCTCTCTCGGTGTGGGGCAGCAACCTGCAGAACATAATTCTGGACAGCACCTTATATGTGCCAGACAGCAGTTGGATACCCCGGTTGTTACCGCAATCCAGGACATCCCCTTTCTTATGAATTGGGCATATAATAGTGTAATACCACTCCGCTGGTATTCTTTCATTAACCCAGACATCCATAATGACATTGTGGAGAGCCTTCAATACCTCCTGACCTCCATACTTAAACAATTCTGACAGTAAACCATCAGCTCCTGGTGCCTTGTTTTTCAGGCCTTTAACAGCTTCGATTACCTCATCAAAGTCAGGCGGCTCAAGGTCCTCGGCTGGTATCAGAACTTCCTGTGTGGACTGATCCTTCAATTAGTAGGCCCACAAAGTGATTCCGCCATCGATCCAGTATAAGCTGCTTTACGTTCAGGAGAGTGCCATCTGTAACTCTGCTTGTAGTCAAGTAAGGCTTGAAAGGTTTTCTGCTGGTGTTCACTTCCTGGTAGAACCTACTTATCTCATTGCTCCTCCTTAGATCTTCCAGGTTCACCAGCTGATCTGCTTCCCATTTCCTCTTCTTTTTCCGATGCAAGCATTTTTCCTGGTATCTTTTAATCCTGTATTCTTCAACAGATCCCCGGGTGTGTCTCCTTTATAACATCAGGCAATATGCCTCATTCTTTTGCTTGGTAACCTCCTGACATTTCTCATCAAACCAAAGTTTCCTGGATGTAGGGGTTTTTATATCCTAGTACTTTGCTGGCTACATCTTCCATTGCAGATTTGCAAACTTTCCAATGCCGGAGTGATCTAACGAACTTTCTCATCCTTAGCATCATCATATCGGGTCCTTGTATCTGGATCCTTAAGTCCCTCAATGTTGAATTTTATACATTGTGTATTCCTATTGGATCGAATTATGGATAGTCTGGCTTTTATTTTTGGCACAATGGGATAGTGGTCTATATCACCATCAGCTCCTCTAAAAGCTCTCACCTCTGTAAGGTCTGATGCGTGTCTTGAACTAATGAGTACATGGTCGATTTGGTTAAAAGTTACCCCATCATTAGATCTCCAGATGGCAAGGTGTATACGTTTATGGGGGAACAGTGGTTCAACTGTATTTTTATCAATAAATATTTGCCAGAAATTGAGCTGTCAAAATATTAACGTAAGTTTTTCATTTTTAAATGTAAATATACAGGGTGTCCCGTATTTAAATGGCAAAACTTCAGGAACTCATAGGGGACCGAAAAACTAAGACAAAAAGTCCTTTAGAGATTTGCTCGTTTTTGCTTAGTTTTAGAGAAAATCGCAAAATAAGAAACAAAACAAAAATGTTACAGGTAGCGATTATCACCTTTTAGAGTTCGTCAGGCTAGGCAGTGAGATATGTAAACACTTAATGTTATCCTTTACATTCTTTTATTTGTTTACATTTTGGCTTCCTTCAAGGATTATAATTCCTAAATCAGTCTTCAGTCAGTTACTCAGATATTTTTGTGTGAATAGCATCAGCCACAATGCCGCATAAATATTCTAATGTTGAATAGGCTGATATGATTTTTGTGTATGGTTTCTGTAATGGTAATGCTTTAGAAGCGGTGCGGGAGTATGCGCGCCAATTTCCAAATAGAAGAGTGCCTAATCGATGAGTCTTGTTGTTAACTTTTAATAGACTACAAGAGACTGGGAGACTACGAGAACAGCTTTTCTAATTATTTAGATGACATTCCCTTACAGCAGCGGATTGAAATGTGGTTCCAACTCGATGGATGTCCAGCTCATTATAGCAGAGTTGCTTGAGCTTGGCTGGATATAAATTATCCACAACGATGGATTGGACGTGGAGGAGTAGTATATTGGCCACCCAGATCTCCTGATATGACACCCATGGATTTCTTCGTATGGGGAACCTTGAAGCAGAAAGTTTATTCGGTGTCAATCAACTCAAGAGACCAAATCATAGATGCAGTGCACCATATGTCATCAGAACAATGTTTAGCTGCAATTTATCAAGTGAGTGCTAGCTGTATTGCTTGCATTGGTGCAAGAGGAAAACATTTAGAGCAATATTTACATTAAAAAGAACATAACCTAAATATAAATGTAAATAAATATGTATAAAAATGAAAACTTGTTTTGTTTCTTTTTTTGCAATTTTCTCTAAAACTAAACAAAAACGAGCAAATCTCTAAAGGACTTTTTGTCTTAGTTTTTTGGTCCCCTATAAGTTCCTGAAGTTTTGCCATTTAAATTCGGGACACCCTGTAGAATAGAAGTTTGAGTCTTAGGTATTAACAAATTCTAAAAATGAATTTTCAATTAAATTTTATGGAAATTTTTAATCTCTTAAAAAGTGGTCCAGGTATCTAAAAAAATGGTAATTAGTTGGCGAGAGGTCTGGAGATTAAGTTGGATGGGCAGAGTCTCATAACCAAGTTCAACAAATTTTTGTGAGGTTAATCATGGCAAATGGCGCCCAGTATTGGCATGTAGCAGAAAAGGGCTCTTAGATTAACCACAAATGGTTTCATTAATACCAATTTCTAGTACTTTGCATCAAGTTGAGAGCAATGTAAATTTTTGCATTTTTATTAAAATGATTACCTATTTATAAATAATTTTTACATTTTCGATTTGTTATTTAATATTTTTAATTAATTTATTGTCTCCGATGTTGTCTTTCTTCTCTCCTCTGACACTGCAGTACCTCTTCTAGCTTTAGGTTGTTCTTGGAATCTTTTATTTTCATCATTCAACAATTTTATTAAGTGAACAGTGTTAAAGTTGAACTTGTTTGAACCAGTTACATTTTGTCTTCTATGTTTTTGAAAAAGTCAGATACTTGTTCAGTGAGTGAATTTTCATTCATTCTAAATATGTGACCGTAAAAACTCATTCTTCTTTTTCTTATAGTGTCTGTAAGCCATTGTTTTCTTTTCCTGAGTTTTATTTGAAATTAACTTCACTCCATTATTTTTAAATTTCGTTCCTAATATTTTCCTCAAAATTTTTCTTTCTTTTTAAAATCATCCAGTTCTATTTGTTAAAGCTAATGTTTCTGTTGCATAAAGTGCCTCTGGCCTTATGACGGTTTTATAATGTCTAAACTTTGAATTCAAAGACAGTGATTTTTTATTATAAGTATTCTTCGTCAGCTGAAAGGCTACTTTCAATTATGGCGGTAAGTGATGTTAATTCGCTGATGATATGGTTCTTATAGCAAAGGTTTGGGTAGAAGCAGAAATGCAAATAATGTGTTATTCATAGATAATATCTGGGTACATTGTAAACATTATAATAATAATAATGATAGTACCTTGAACCACATAATGCATTTTATAAATGTTACTGGTGTCCAGTGTTAGAAGGCATTTTGCATATTTTAAAAATGTTTTATTCAGTAAAATGTCAATTTTTTTTCCAATAAGAAGATTTATAAAAAAATGACCTACAAGTATAGAGATATAATTTTTACCTGATAATGGGGTGTACATTCCAAAACATGGAACGGAATCCCCCTCCATCCATGCAATTTCCGTTAAAGAAATCTTTTGTGAATGATTTTACTCTGTATTTTAAAAATTGTTTACATTTGTAATGATATAGATTTTTTATTTTATTCATATTCATGAATCACATCTCTTTCAACAGATTCGCCGATACGAGTAATGTCACCCCACTAGTATTTGTTTTAAGTACTGGTTCTGATCCTGTTAGTGCTTTTTGAGATTTGCCACTGAAACCGGTAATAAGGAGAGGATCAATTCTATCTCTCTCGGCCAAGGGCAGGGACCCATCGCCCACAAAATGATAGAAAGGGGGAAACGCCGAGGTGACTGGATATTTCTGCAGGTAAAGCGATTATTGAACTCTTAACTGCACACTAATCAAAAAAAGTATTACCTTACTCCTAATTTTCTTGTAGCGCGTAGATATAAAAGTAATTGTTTTATATTCAACTAGCATATCCTATCGTGTTTTCACCCGCTATTATAAATAAAGAACTTAGATCATTTTAACTAATAATTGGATTTCATTTGTTTATCGATAAAAATCTTATATTGAAGTTTGGAATTTAGCATTATTTTCCGCTATCATAAATTCAGTGATATTTTCACGCATGGCTGTAATTTTTAACCTGTTTAAGATTGCATGAGGTGTTTGAAGAGTACATAAAACCATAATTAGACATCTAATTTGGCAGAAATAATTTTATCAACCTATATAGTTGGATTTTAATTTCTAACCATAAAAGTACATTACAGTTTAGCAAACCTCATTTATATAAATTGTAATTATTATTTTAGTAAAATTTATTATTATAAACCTTCCTAGAACTATGAAGATGTGGTTAAAATTTGGTACAGTTGGGTTTAATAATTTTACCATTGCAAACTCTGTTTCAGAATGGCCCCATATCGGTAGATTTTTAAACTTCACTGAGATCCATATGTCACTCCATATATTTATAGCTTTAATAACAATTGAATTTAAAATCAGTAAATGTTATCATAAATTTCTAGCTCTATATAACTTTGTAACCTCTCTCAAATGACGCTCACCACCTACTGATCGATTATCAAACTTTACTGCCACCACATATTGATCGCTTTTTTATTAAAATTGAAAATTTTTAAATTTTATTATTGCTAAACCTACCTTAAACTATGAAGATGATTTGGTTAAAATTTGGTAGAGATTGGTTCAGTTGTTATCACGGTTAGTGATCACAAACAAAAAATGGCTTGTCCTTTAGTGTAAATTTATTTTAAAAAATTAGCATCCCGGTATCTTTATTTTGAAAAGTAATTTTATTTTTACTGAAAATAATGTTTTGTAACCTACTGATTAGTGTCCATAGGTACCTTCCTCCTTTGTACCTGTGGACACCAGTGGTTGTACCAATGGACATTCATTTCTTCATAGGTTTATAGGGATAATTGAAATTATATTTAGAGAAAAACATTAGCAATAATTTTTTATAAAATGTACTAAACAAAATAGAATATTTAAACGAGAAAAGTCGACTTGATATTATTGAACAAGAAGGCCTACTAGAAAGATGACTACAATAAATTTAGTGTATGAAAGTAAATAGAAACTTAACTTATTTTTAAACCTTTTAACAAAAATAAATCTTTAAAAAAAAAAAAAAAAAAAAAAAAAAAAAAAAAAAAAAAAAAAACCTGTACCACTTACAACCCATGAAGGGTCTTGGGTTCAGTACTTAGGTAGGCTGTACTGTTTCTAAGCCAACGGTTGTGAAAGGAGGTGATTTGGCCAGAATTCACGCTCAACCGCCAGGTTTTTCCCCAATTAAGGGTACCCACTTTTTAGGAGGCTGGGTGTGCCCCAGGAGGGTCTCCCGACCTCGAATCCGATCCACGGCCGAAATAACAGAAAATAAATTTTCTGCCTTCAGTCGGACTCGAACTCGGGCCCGGGAGCATGGTAGTTAAGTGCCTTACCCACTGAGCTACCGCGCCTCAGTAAATCTTTTATGTATCTATAATGATTAGTAACGTGTGCCACAGACTTTTTTATGGAAAAATCAAATCATTAGAGATCGTATCCATGAAAAGATTTAGGAAAATGTAATTGTTTACATAATCTCCTAGTGCCAGTTATAAAATATGGCGGTGGTAATTTTCTTTTGATATCTCTTATTTTAATTTCATAATCAGTAGCGATGTCCAGAAGAATAAAATTTGGGGTTCTATCATTTGATGAAATTTTCTTTAAGTAGCAAATGTTGAACGTGAACGAATTTACATTTTCTATAAAATGAAAAGCTATAAAATGCTTTTCAACACAAAACACAGCTACCAACATATATTACTTCATCTTCAATTTCTTTACCTTGTTCGTAATCATTATCAATTCATCCAAAAATTACAATCTTAGCTTGATGATCAGCCAAGATCACATTTGTGAAATCACCATCTTTACTAGTTGAATATTTTGTTATAGTTTTTGAATATTTTTAGTTAGTTTTTTTGTTATGAGTTTTCTCCTCTTAAAAAAAAAAAGTTATACGAATAGTAGGTATCCAAATTTAGGAATTTTATATCACACAGAATGCCTACAAACTTTTCCAAAATATTTATAATTGAGATAATGAATTAATAAACAAAGAGAAAAATCTGTTAATTACCTGTGGACACTTTAACCATCTGTCCACAGGTTCAGCTGGCAATGGTGTCCACAGGTACAACTGAACGCCATGTTGTGCGGAAAGCACAGTTTCACATAACCAGTAAGTTATAACTGATATGAAAACATATGAAGTTATGATATATTTATCTGACAACCCAATGAAATATTACTCACTAGAAAATTTTTAAGCGTAGGTCTTAAAAAATTTAAAATCACTGGCTGGATTGGTCAGGATTTGGAAAAAAAAAACTTAAAAATAATAATTTCTATGAAACTGTTGATCTGACAATCTTGAAAACACACATGTAACTGCAGGGAGATGCTTGCAGCACTACCTAACTAACAATTTCAATTTCCCTTCTCCCACTCTTTCATTATTAAAAAAGTCCAATGGTACAACTGTGCTTTAGGTACAGCACCTTCCCCTATTATGTTACTTAATGGTTTTAATCATCAAGTGTTCATTACTTTTTCTAAAAATTATATTGATGATAGTAATATAATGATAATCATGATAATTTCTTGTTACTATGGCATTGATTTAGTTGACCTTAAAAATTGAAAAATATAAACACTCACTGTTGTTTGCTAATTAAGAAGGTAATGATCAAATAATTCCACCCTAGTGTTTATTCATCTGACTGCACCTTTGGCTGTTTTTTATTATTATTTCTGAATACAATGTTACAGAATTGTCACTTGGCTTCTTCGTGGATGCTTTCTATGGAGAAAATTATAATGGAAATTCAGGATAATCCATTAGAAGTCAATAACGACTTTAGGCTGTTCTTAAGCTCGATGCCTTCAAAATCTTTTCCAGTATCGGTTTTACAAAATTCTGTGAAAGTGACCAATGAACCACCAAAAGGGATCAGAGCTAATTTAAAAAGGGCGTTTACAGAAATACACGAAGACTTTTTCAACAACCATCGTAAGTAGTAGATTTTTACTTATTGGCATGTTTTAATTTTCCAAATGTTTGGCTTTATATATATAACATGACAAGGCACATGTTAAAAAAGGCAAAAATTTCTTAAATTGGTTATCAGAATTCTTCTACATAAGATAATAAAAAAGTAAAAATAAAATATATATTTCTCATTGATTTCAGCTCTTGGACCAAAGTGGAGGAAAATGATTTTCGGAATCTGTTTCTTTCATGCTGTTATTCTTGAAAGGAAAAAGTTTGGACCTTTAGGATGGAATATAATGTACGAATTCAGCGACAGCGATCGGGAATGTGCTTTATTAAATCTCAATTTATTTAGTCCAAAAGATGCTCATGGCCGTGTACCATGGGCAGCGTTGCAGTATATTACAGGTATTATTTAGTTTTAAGCCAAGATTACTTATTTTAATATTTATAAATCGCTCATCTGGGGGAACTAAGACACAATTGTAAAAAATGAAATTTTACAGGAGAAGCGAAAAACTGAAATGAAATACTTTCAATCAACATTATAGGTTTAAGTAATATTGATATAAACTTGTGGATTGACCAAGCTATAATTCAGTCGATGTTTCTTACAAAGTATGTAAGTTTTTGAGAGCCATTCTGACGTTAACCTTAGTAATCTTTTTTACCCAATTTTGCAGTTACATTATGAACCACTGGATGAGCAATATGTTTAGCACTTTCCATTGATTTTAAGTATTTTTTATGATTTTGATGTACTTCATTCGAAATAATGATTTCCAAAACATTATATTCGGTTATATGTGGGTTTACGTGGACTCAGTGGTGAAACTTGATATGAATTTTGTTCTTATCCTACATTGCCATATTGGTAACAAGGGGTTTTCCTTGCTATAAAGAGAAGAGTGAACTCCCAATTATCAATGGGATGGGGTGACATGGGAACCCCAGGCAATCTTATTCCACTGATTATTCAAAAACTGGCCAAAAGAAAAATCTAAAAATAAAATTATGAGTTCTCAAAAATTGTTATTACTTTATTAGTAATCAATTATTTGTTAGGCAATGTGTAAAGAATGTATGTGTGTGTGTGTGCATAACTGTGTATATTAAATAGTATTAAGTTAATTTTTTATCAATTATTTATATCCTGAATGGTATTGAACTTATTTTGATTGTACTTATAAGCTTGGATTTCACAGGTGAAATAACATATGGAGGAAGGGTAACTGATTTTTGGGATCAAAGAACTCTGAAGACAATACTTAAAACATTTTTTTCTCCGATAGTTTTTGAACATAGTAAGTAAATTAATACATTGTGTTATCAAGCATATTTATAAAAAACTTAGATAACTTGTAACATGGATTGATGAAAAGGTCTTTTTTTACTGTAAGTTCTTCTTCTTCTTCAATCAGCACAACAACCCATTACTGAGTCCTGGCCTCCTCAAGCAGTTTCCACCAGTTTAATCTGTTAAGTGTAGCTGCTCTCCAATTCGATCTCTGAGCAGGGTTCTAGTATCCTCTTCTACACCATCCACCCATCGAGTATGAGTTTTACTATAAGTAATGTCGAAAAAAGTCGTTTATTTATTTGTGCTTAATGTCCTTATGTACTCCAACTAGTGCAGGAAAGACTGGTCCAAGTTTGCCCTATTTTGAGAATCAACTAATCATGTAAAAGGAATGAAAAAAAAAAAGTTAAAAATTTAACATTTTCACGAGTTGAAAATTAAATAAGGGTCTGCAAGACTTAATTATTTATTGTATAATTTTACACAATAAAAACATTTCTGTTTCTGCCAGTTAATGAAAAGATTAAAATCTTAATTTTATTTTAAATATGCACTGTTCTTACAAACTTACAAAACTCAAAAATGTTAAAGATTTATAAGGCTCTTCTTTTTATTAATAATAATAATAATGAACATAAAATTAATTTTTTTTATTTAGTCCGGGAGCCGTTATATAATTAATTGAAAAATGGTTTTTCATAAAATAATATTTTAAAAAAATACAACTTTAATTTAATACTAGTTAGTATAAAGCTTATACCAGGTATGCAAGTTTAAAATGTCGTTTTAATTCCAATAGAATGCGCTCTTAGCCTATTGAAGGATTTGCTTATCTCTAAACGCTATTTTGTTTGTTAGTCATTTGTTTACAAAAGTCAGTTGTTTTTAAGTCGTTTATGTGGACGTATCATACCTTTCTTTGGTGTTAAAAATGTCTAATTTTAAGCCAAATAAAGAGCATTTGCGGCATGTCATGATTTTCTTATTTAACCAAAAGAAAAAGGCATCTAAATGTCATCGAATTCTTGTTGAGACTTATGGCGATGTTGCTCCAACCGTCAGGACATGTGAACGTTGGTTTCAAAGTTTCAAACGTGGTGATTTTGATGTTACTGATCAAAAACGAGAAAATCGACCAAAAAAGTTTGAGGACTTCGAATTGCAATCTTTATTAGACGAAGACAATACCCAAACCCAACAAATGATGGTAGAACAGTTGAATGTCACTAGGCAAGCCATTTCCGATCGCCTGAGAGCTATGGGAAAGATTCAAAAGGTTGGAAAATGGGTTCCACATGAATTGGACGAACGACAGATGGAAAAACGAAAAACTGTGTGCGAAATGCTGCTTTTACGCCACGAAAGAAAGGGTTTTTTTTTTGCATCGAGTTGTAACTGGCGATAAAAAATGGATTTATCTTCAGAATCCCAAACGAAAAAAATCATGGGTAACGCCAGGACAACCATCCACATCGAGTGCAAGACCGGATCGTTTTGGGAAGAGGACAATGCTGTGTGTGTGGTGGGATCAGAAGGGAGTAGTCTACTACGAGCTTCTCAAACCCGGCGAAACAGTCAATACCGAGCGCTACCGACAACAAATGATCAATTTGAGTCACGCATTGATCGAAAAACGCCCAGAATGGGCTCACAGGCACGCCAAAGTCATTCTTCAGCATGATAACGCTCCTGCACATTCAGCCAGATTGACTAAGGAAACGATTTCTTCGCTTGGTTGGGAACTCCTACCCCACCCGCCGTATTCACCTGACCTGGCGCCTTCTGATTATCACCTCTTCTCATCGATGGGACACTCATTGGCGGAGCAACACTTCAACAATTTCGAAAACGTACGAAAATGTCTCGATGAATGGATTTCAAATAAAGATGAAGCATTCTTTTGGAATGGTATCCATATATTGCCCGAGAGATGGACAAAATGTGTAGAAAGCGAGGGTCAGTACTTTGAATAAAATATATTATACTTTTTTTTAAATTACTGTGTATATATTTTAAGAAAAAAACGACATTTTAAACTTGCATACCTGGTATATAAAAAAACCAATAAACAAACAAGTTATTTTCTCAATAATTCAAATTCAAATAATTCCCTGTCCAAGGATTCTTTATACAAAATGAACAAAGATACCTTTATTTTTCTTAATCACAACAAAATAAAAAAATTAAATTGTCTTGTTAAATGCTTCACCACTTCTTCTCACTAAATAAATTCAAGTACATTCCTCTTGATCTCCTAATCAACATAAAAAAATATTCATTGTATCACCACACACTTTTCAATATGACTGCTGCACAGCATGTGGCCTTACACATCCTGTCCCCTCCAAAAAGCTGCCCCCCCCCCCCACTCCCCTATTTTAAATAAATAAACAACTAAATTTACTAAACAAATTAATTTTTTACAAACTTTACAAATTACACTTTTTCAGATATTATCCAATACAATTTACATTATTCTAAATTACAATTATATATACAAACAAAAAACAAAATAAAATAAATAAACATACAAAACATTATGAGATTAATTATAAACAACAGTTAACTCAGTTGTATGCAACCATTTTTCATTATTTAAACAATTTTAATTTACTAAAATAAGTTTTCTTATATTTATTTCTTTTGAATTATTTAAAATTTCCATGTGAAAATGGACAAAATTTTAGACCCCTTACAGATTTCTTTGTATTCACTTATTAAAGCAGGTCTGTGTGTAATGGTTTCCTGTTTCTCCAGATTAGATTTTAAGAAGAAAAGAAGAAGAAAAATTAACTTTGTTCTGGGACAACTTGTCCCCTAAGAATAACAAATGAGTACAATACATTGAACAATCGTCTGGCTATGATTATTAATTATAATAAATAATAATAAAAATTGATTAATAATTAAATTATGAGTTACAAAATAAATGAAGAAATCTTGTAAAAAGGATACATTTTCTTGGGAATTCATTTCTATATATTCTCTTAATTCAATGTGACTCACCAGAATTTGGTTTTAAACCAAACTTAATTATCATAGTAAAAATTGATTTCATGCCTGTTTTCGTGTTTCGCAAAACTAGTTTTCGAAGGTGAAAATCCTGCTGCTATATTTCCTATCCTGCTGTTTAGTCAAAGCAACGAAGGATTTTTAGAGGACTTAATTCATGTAGAAGCTAATTTTGGCTCTGTTGTAGGGGGAGGTGTCCTTAGCAACATACTAAAAGTCCTGGGGGTGGAGCTAAAGATGGGGGGGGGGGGCTCTAAAGGTCGTTTTTTTTTTTTTTCAGTTTTTCGTTAATAACTCGAAAACTCTTGCCTCTAGCGAAATACATTTGTGTTCTGGGATCAATGCTTATGAAGATATAGTGGGGAGGAATATGGGAAATGTAAAAAAAAACATGTTTTTATTATTAAAATTTATATATTTATTGTTAAAATTCCAATGTTTATTGTTACAAATGAATAGTTTATTATAATTAATTGAATGCTTATTGCTAAAAATAAAATTATTGTTGTTAAGCCTAATATGCTTATTATAGTACTTGTGGTAAGTGTAAAATTCCGTGAAACACCCACGCCAGCCCACTTAACAAAACAAAAATGTCATATTTTGCCAAAACATACACATTTAGTGTGCTAGCATGGGTATTACACGGAATATAATTAGGAATCGTAGAAAGGACCTGATAGATAAATTAGATAGCTTTAAAATGAAATAAAACAATTCGGGATCGGACAAATTGTTTAGGAGTTTTAGAGAAAATATGCCAAAAAAAAAAATAGAATTTTACAACAGTTCGCAGTTGTTAGCGTGCTGGCAAGGGTGTTACACAGAATTTTATCAAAATTTGATATATAGGATCTAATAACAAATTTAACTAGCTATGAGATGGAAAAAAGAAATTCAGAATCGAACAAATATTTTTAGAGTTATAACAAGAAATGTTCCGAAAAAATAAGGATTTCACAACGGTACACGGAATTCAGCATGGTGGAATGGATATTTCAAGGAACGTATTTAAAATTAAATATGTGGTATCTGATAATAAATTTAACCAGCTTTAAGATGAAAAAAAGAAATTCGAGATTAGACAAATAGTTTCAGAGTTAGAGCCAAAAGAGTACCGACAAACGTGTTTTTGAGGAAAAGTGCGACTTACCACAAGTACTATAATAAGCGTCTTAGGCTTAACGACAATAATTTTATTTTTAAGCAATAAGTATTCAATTAATTATAATAAACTATTCATTTGTAACAATAAACATTGGAATTTTGGAATAAACATTGGGGGGGGGGGGGATAGAAACCTTTAGCACAAAAGCTTTCGTATATCAGGTCTTTATATTTATCATTCCAACTCCAATAAAAAATCTGAATAATTTGAAACATTTGAAACAAGGTGTCAGAACAGGAGAACAGATTACATCCATTTGACAAAAATGCCAACAGCTATTTTAATAAAAGTTAATAAACCTACTAGTTCTTTAATTACTATACTTTCATTTTAGATTATAAATATTCGCAATCAGGAACTTATTACTGTCCTGAAAGCGAAACAGTATTTGCTCTGACGATGTACCAAGATTTTATTGAGCATTTGCCATTGATTGAGGAGCCTGAAATATTTGGAATGCACGAGAATGCAAATATAGCGTTTCAGGTAATCACTGTTATTTTTAATGCATTTATCTTATTTTTATTATATACATATATTTTTTTATATTTACTTTTTATCGAGGAGTGGAGTAGATCAGTAGATGAGGCTCTATTCCTCTAAATGGATTTTAATCCATTTCATTGATCCCGTTGAACAGATCCGCTACCTAGGACTCCAACTGGACAAAAGTTAACTTGGAATTCGCATGCAAGACTGAAATGACATGAAACGTTCAACGTTCTGATTAATTACAAGAGACTCATTTACATGACAGTAATTAGACCTATTTCAACATACAGAGTTGAGTTTTGAGGCTCCACAAAACCATTCGATTTGTTTCATATCCAATCCTTACAGTGCAAAAAACTTATCTATAAAGACCTTGATGTTCTTATATGTTATATAAGAACACCATATCGACCAAAATGGTCAAAATCGATTTTATTTTAATCGATCCAAATACATTATGAGATTGATTTAGAATATGGAAATTGCAAATAAAAACTCAAGGTAATTTGCCTTTAACCTTGTAAAAACATATGGCAATTTAAAAGTTTCCTAGTCATAATTTTCAGATTTAATACTAAACTAAAAATCCATAGGTCTCTTTTTTTAGTGAAAAACTAAATTTTATATATTTTTCATTGAAAAAAATCATATGTAAATCCTTAACAGTGAAAAAAATCTATTCTGCTTTATAAGATTTGAGATTAAGAAGGTGAAAAAAAAAAAAAAAAAAAAAAACCGATATCAAGACTTTGAGGCCATTTTTTCTCTTTACGACAATTTTGGTTGATACGGCCTTCTTTGTAAGCGTGGCAGAGTTATGGTTGTTTTATTTTGGTTTCCAATTGCAAAACTCCCTTGCTGCCTTTCTTTCTCAATTCCCTAAAATCCTGCTACATTAATATATTAACTCACTTTGCATTCTTTAATCCATCCCTTAAATATGAGATTTTAATCGATAAACTCGTATACCGCCTTGGATGGATATGATTTGTTAGAAAAATAATTTTTGATTTAGACTATCTTGTTTTGGGATTCCTTTTCTATCTCCTTAATCATCAATCTTCCACTCATGTTAAAAATATTGAGTGGAGAAATAATTGGGGGTGTCTTCAGAAATGTCTGCGGCTCAGTCCCGTATTCAGACCTACCATCTCTTTGATTATAAGTCATTTATCAACTTAGAGTTTATTTCAATTGTATACTCTCTTTATAAAAAAAATATATAATTTTACTTATAATATTGTTAGTTTAACAATAAAAAAAAAAAAAAAAAAAAAAAAAAAAAAAAAAAAAAAAAAAAAAAAAAAACCTTTACCACTACAATCCATGAAGGGCCTTGGATTCAGTACTTTAGTTAGGATTTACTGTTATTAGGCCAACGGTTGTGAAAGGAGAAGATTGCCGAAATCAAGCTCAACTGCCAGGTTTTTCCCCAGTTAGAGGTACCTACTCTATAGAGTCTGGGTGTGCCCCGGGAGGATCTCCTAACCTCGAAGTCGATCCACAGCTGAAATAACGGAATATAAATTTTCTGCCTTCAGTTGGTTTCAAACTCGGTCCTGGGAGCTTTCTAATGCCTTATCCAATGAGCAACCGTATTCCATGTTCCAACTGAACTAAAACCAACTGCTGACTCTGTAAACATCCGCTTTTCTTACGGTATTTTATTACTGGAAATATGCCATTTTTGTGTGCCTTCCGTATCTAAGATACTTTTCCCCGCCAAATTTAAATTTTAGAAGTTGGTAACACCAAAATATCACAACATTATACTATTATGTAAAAGGACAAGCCATTTTTCATTTGCGATCACTAACCTCAAAAACTACTGTAAAAATCTGTACCAAATTTTAATTACATCATCTTCATAGCTCAAAGAAGGTTTAGCAATAATAACATTTACAAATTTTCAATTAAACTGTTGTTAAAAAAGTGATAAATATGTGGTGCACAATGGAGTTTGGAAATTGACCAATATGTTGCTTGCACCATTCTACATCTGAAATTATTCATTGTTCTAGGAAGGTTACAATAGTAATATTTACTATAATAGTAATAATAATAATAATAATTAAAATGTATAGAGTTGAGTGGTAGAAACGAGGTTTGCCACTCTGTCATTTACTTTTACGTTCAGAAATTAAATTCCAACCAGATAAAACCAAAAAAACGTTCTTTACTTATGAAAGCAGACGATGCAGTGACAAGGGATGCCAGTATTTATCATATAATCTTTAATTATTAAAGTATATTATTATATTTTAATTTTTTAATCAACCATATTATTTGTTTTTACAGACAAAGGAAACTGGTCATATTCTTAATACTGTCATGCACGTTCAGATTAAACAGTCCGCTGGTGCTGAAGGACAGTCGAGTGATGATATTGTTTTTGAACTCGCAGATAATATCATTACTAGAATCACTACAAAAATTTCTATCGATAATATGTTTTCCAAGCACACTGAGGTAACCACTACAATAATAATTATACTTAATTGTAAATATTTTATAAAATTCCTTTATTTTTAATACGCTTTTATTAACTTCACCTGTATGTAATGGAATCTTGCATCGTAATTTTCACCAATTTCCAGCTATCTGATCATCTTGAAAATTTGCACACATGTCAAGGACCAATGACAATACAATAATTGCACAACTTTGTTTTAATATTCTTACTTAATCCAGTCGAAATACCCCCCAAAAAGGGGAGTCTGCCTTGCAAAAGGTGGGGTAGTAGGTTTTATGATTCGGTATGGTCCAGATGGGTCCTGAGGGTAAAATATAAAAAATGTGACTTTTGATAAAAATTTTTGGGGGGCAAAAAAAAACTACATTTTTGCACTTTTTTTTTTTTTTTTTTTTTTTTTTTTTTTTTTTTATTTTTCCAAATTTTTGCAAAAACATATACAAATATGCTTTAAATAAAAAAATGTGTCATTTACAAAATCGACGAATATCGCCAACTTCCTCAAAAAGTTAGTTTTGGTCATGTTTAAGAGTCTATAACACAAAAATGGCTAATCCAATCGAAAAATGTTATATACTAATAGTTGTAGATCATTAGATTTTGTCTATGACAGGTTTAGTTTGGTTTGCTATTAAAGCATGTTTTTTTTTAGTTTTTTAAACTATAATTTATTATTAAACATTTCAGCTGGATAATAAAGGGAGAGTACCATCTCTAACGACCGTATTAGTGCAGGAAGTCGATCGTTTTAACAAAATGTTGAGAGTGGTACACTCTTCTATTAATGATTTAAAAAAAGCAATTAAAGGTTTTGTTGTTATGTCAGATGCTTTGGAAGAAGTCTACTTTTCATTTATGAGTAATATGGTATGTATTTTTTTTTTTTTCATATTTAATTGTTATTTATGTTACCTTTTCAATATCTTTGTGTTATTGTCATTAAATTTGTTTCATAGTTGTAAAATTGTTTGTATTATAAAAAAAAAAAAAAAATGAAGAGTTTTTTATTATATTTTTCTTTTTAATATGACAATGTAATAAATTTTATAGCTAATATTATTTATTTTAAAATAAAATTTTATTTAATATTAATCATTTCAATTTATTATAAGTTTTTTTTCTGTTTAGTTTTTATTTTAATTTTAATTTGCCATCATCATTTTTGTTGCTGAAAGAGCATCAAAATAAAAATAATGGCTTGTTAATCCACTTCTCCTATTGGTATTGTTTCTAGTTCATAGAAATGTATATAGACTTTAGTTGATATAATATTTGTTTAGGTTCCAAAATTGTGGGGAAAATCATCTTATCCTTCTTTGAAAACTCTTGGAAGTTGGATAAGAGACCTGGAATTAAGAATAGATTTTATACAGGTAAATATAGTATTTTAAATTTAACTGAATTTAAAGGCAGCTATGAGTGAGTCACTGAATTAACATTGTTTTTTGTTTTGTTTTTATATCAATTTATTGAAATTTGCAACTGTACAAAATATATACATCAAGTAAATGTGTTGATAACGATTACAATAACATGTCAAAACTTGAAAAGAAATACTCATCAGTAGCACTTCAATAAGTGCTACTTACCATCTTCTTTTCAGATGCCTCGGAGGATTATAAGGAATGGAGTGGGAAGCAAGTTAAGGATTTGAGTGGTTATTGAGCTTACTATGAAAGGATAGGTTTCTGGTTTGGGCTAAATCAGCAACATATGGAACATTAAGATCTTTATGTATAAATTTATTGGTGATAAAGTAAGGAGCATTGAGAATTTTTCGAAGGATTTTGGATTGTAAGGATTGGATACAAGATGAATTGGATGGTTTAGTAGAGCCCCAAAATTCAACTCCGTACATCTAAATGGGTCTAATCACAGTCGTGTATACTAGTATTTTGTAATTGGGAGCTTTAAACGTTTGTCTAGTAAATGTTGAAGTATTTTGTAACGGCAGGCAGTTTCTTGTCGTTTTAGTCTTGTATGTGGATTCCGAGTAAGATGCTTGTCCAAGTGGAAACCTAGGTAGCGGATCTGCTCAATGAGGATTTGTGGAATATCATTGAAGGATACTGTAGAACAGGAAGTCATAGGTTTACAACATAGGGTAAAGGCTATTAGGTGAGATTTTTTTTGGATTTATTTTGATTTTCCATTTTTGTCACCATTCTAGAAAGTCTTGGATATGGAATTGGAGTGTTAGGAAAGCAACGAAGGCATCATTGTTTACTGATAACACACATGTATATCAGTGTAAGTGGTGAGAGTAACATTGTTTAAACTGTTTTTGTTCTTTTTATGCTGTGTTGTTTATTGTTTGTAATTGGGTTTTTGCTCATATATGTTTCAACTAGTTGAAATTTTTATCCCTTACTCTGATAGGCTGCGATTCACCTGCCTCACAGTCCGAGCACCTCAGTTTGGGTTTACCATCTCTGCGCTGGTTTAATATCTGTTTCCTATTTTCTTCAGTATGTATACCATCCGAAATCTATATGAAAGAAGTCCTGCCCACCTTAAACTCCCTGTCTTGATAATTGCTGCTATATCAGACTTGTTATAGAGACTATAGATTTCTTTATTACTATGCCTTCTCCATTGTCCGTTCTCATAGGTGGGCCCGAAGATTCTGCAAAGGATTTTCCTTTAAAAAATAAGGAGGTTTTTGTCATCTTTGCAGCAGTCCTCCAGGTCTTAGAACCATAAATCGAAACAGGGCAAATGAGGTTTTTATCGAGGATGACCTTGGTGCACTTTGGTTAGTTGTGGGCAGGGTTCATAATAATATCATACCTTTCCAGATCTCTGATGAAATTCTTTTGTTGTTCATCACTTGTGAGCCATTGGAAATTTATTCTTTCTTTTATATTTTTAAGGTAATAATCATTGTTTTTACCTATTATGTCATTATTTGAACTTTGTTTTCAGATGTGGGTGACAGCTGGTTCACCACCATCATTCTGGATTTCTGGGTTCTTTTTCCCACAAGGTTTTATGACCGGTGTTCTTCAAACCTATTCTCGAAAATATGACTTTCCCATCGATGAGCTGAAAATTGACTTTGTCGTACAAAACATTACATTGTTTCAAGAAGAAATATACACATATCATAAATCTACTGGAAAGGAGGTTAGTAAAGTGTTGTTGCTTTACTTGGAATCTAAGCACTATCCTGTTGTAAGATTCTAAAATTAGTCAATTCAAAACCTCAGAATAATATTGTAAATTAATATTCCTTGTAATGACCTTTAAGAAACAAATGTATTCTTTCAAATTATGAATATTTTTCATAAATATCTCAGGGAATATTTAATGTAATTAAAAACTAAATTAGAGTTAACCCTTTAACGGGCAGGCCAGGGATTTTTTAATACATTTCTTCCCCCCCCCCCTTTGAATGGCTATAGCCACACTAACCCCCACACATGTATCATGGAATTCAAGGTTAAATAAAAGATATTAGATGATAATGAGTAGGATAATGCATCGGACATTACATCATTTATTGAGCTGAAGGCATTAAATATGTGTATCCTCCAGGATACATCGCCTGTTAAAGGGTTAACAGCAGTGATATGTCGGTACCAAAATTTTTTAATTCTCATTACCAATCCTAAAAAATTGATTCTTGATAGCTGGAGGAGACATCTATAGGGATGAATTGTAGATTCACTCAGACTGCGAACAATAGCTCAGGTACACATTTTCATTTAGCTGCTGCAGGCAGAACAGCAGAGTTTATTTTCAGAACTTATCTATACTATACCATTTTTTGTTTGTGATTTCTAACCGCGAAAACTACAGTATCAATCTGTACCAAATTTAAACCATATCATCTTCATAGTTCAAGGAAGGTTTAGCAATAATAAAATTTATACATTTTCTATTAAATTATTACTAAAAAGCGATTAATATGTAGTGCACAGTGAAGTTTGAAAATTGACCGATAAGTGGCGAGTGCCATTTAAGTGAGGTCATAAAGGGACAGTGTTATATAGAGCTAGAAATTGATAATAAAACTTGCCTAATTTAAATAAATCGTTATAAAAAATATATATAAATATTTAGTGTAACATGTGGATTCCAGGGATGTTTAATAATCGAACGATATGTGGTTAGTGCCATTCTGCAACAGAGTTTGCAATGGTAAAGCTATTATACCCATCTGTACCAAACTATATTATGTTCATAGTTCTTCGAAGGTTTAAAATAGTATAGCTCACTATAATAACAATTTAAATGTACAGTGTTCAATGGCAGAGGTTTGCCACTCTGTCATTAACTTTTATAGTTAGAAATTAAAATCCAACAAGATGAAATCAATAAAATTATTTCTACCACACTAAAAATGATTGCCTTATCAAAATATCGATTATTTGGTAGTAATGTGTGTAAAAAATTGGGCAGCTTAACCTTAGTTTTTGCTAATTATTAATAATTGATGAATATCCAATTATGCTTTAACGTAAATTTCAACTACCTAATCATTGCAATAGTACCAGGTTAAAAATTACATTTTTGCTTGAAAATATGTAGAAATATTGTGAGAAAATAATTCTCAACTGCATGATTGTTAAAAAAAAAAAATTCTGTTATTAGTTAAACCTATCTAATTTCTGTACTTATAAGAGCGGGTGAAGCCATGACTGGGGATTTTTATATAACACTAGATGTTCATACCACTATAAAAGGTAATTTTATGTAAGAAAACCAGATTATTCAGGTACAAAAATTTGAGATTATTTTCTGGAGAATTCTCATGTCAGTCTGATAAGAAGTTTTCTTTTCCTTTTTTCATTTATTTCACCCAACTTGTTTAAATTTCATTCTGGTAAATTCCTAAGTATAAATATGTTCAAAATTACATGTTTTCAGTGATTTATTTATGATATGAAAATTTTTCATTTCTCAGACACGAGAACCGTATAGACGTATCGAGGATCCACTTGATGGAATTCATGTTCATGGTCTTTTTCTTGACGCTGCAAGATTTGATACAGAAACTATGCTTCTCGCTGATCCTTTTCAAGGTAATTTGAGTATATTGTTGGCTATGTTATAAGTGTATCATTGAAAACAATATTTTACTATTTCTAGATTTTTACATGGATACGTCTTTTGTCTGAGGTTTTTTTTCACATTAAAAAATGTAATATCTTGACACGCTCTAGCTCAGTTGATGTTTCTCTGATCAAAATTTTGCTGACAGTTTCCTTGTCAGAAGTTTAATGGAGAATACTTTTTGTTATATAACAATTTTCACTAGGACCTATCACTGGAGCTATATTGCTTTGAATGAAAAAAGTCACGCTTTCCTACTTTTTTTAAATATGGGCCTTTTTTAACATACTCCAGCTCTGATTATTGCCCGTATAACCACCCAGTGCTGAGTTCTTTTTGCCAACTTACCAATGAAATATCATTTCTTCTAGTTAAAAATAAAATAAAATTCCCATCCTCATTTTTTCATCCGGACTTTAGACCGTCATTGGTATAGTTAAAAAAAAAAAAAATTATTTTTTTTTTTAACTTTTTTTTCTAATTTTTATATTTTTATTTATTTTTTTTTATTTAATAATTTCGTTGTGTATGATAAACCTCGTTAATTTTCTTTTTTTATGTCTTTTTCAACAGTTTCTTCTTCAACATCTGAATCTTCAAAATCTGAACACTCATCACAACTTTTTTTCATCTTAATCACTGTTCTGTAACAGATCTAATAATTCAGAACTAGAATAAAAACGTTTCCTAAACATCGTGTTTGAGAGACTAAAACAGTTGAGCAGGTAAAAAGGGTCACAAAAGGCCTAAAACTAACTGTCAAAAGGCAGCCTAAAATTGAAAAGGAGGTGCTGACACTCTCTGTTGGCCTTCCTAAGAGTCTCATAGCTAATTTGGAAGTCGCTAAATGTTGTTTCTGCAGTGCACAAATATGTGCGAGTAGCAGCCGTTCAGAAACGCAGATCTGTGTTAGTAGCACTGGAGGAGCGCCCTACTCAGCGCACAGATCTGTGTTGGTAGCACTACGGACACGGCCGGCCAGCGCACAGATCTGTGTTAGTAGCAGCGAACAGGTTAATTAGTTGAGGGTATGGAATTTTAGCAGTTCTTTTACACTAAACCCACCTACATTTCATGTATACATATTACTGCCACAATTTCTCAGTAAAAATAATAAGAGAGGATTTAACATTGAAAAAACACTTCTTTCCTAAGTCATAAAGCAAAGTAGTGGGGCTTAACGTACTTATGTACTCCAGCTAGGGCAGGAAAGACGGGTTATCCTACAGGTTACCAACCTATCCTAGCCAGGATGGAAAAGTCAAGATTTATTTCGTGGGTCTGCCATAAAATAAATTTTAACTCGTCCAGGTGGGATTCGAACCCACGCTCTTCAGTACCGAGTGCGCTGAGACTCTGGCCCCAACTCACTGGGCCATTGAGTCCACCAAAACCCATAGTAAAATTTTCGATTAAAATATTTTTTTCATTAAATTCATCTTAAAATTTCATATTAGATTATTTTTTTGAAGTCCTGAGTCTGTGAGTAAAAACATATGTTTGACACACTATTTTAAGAAGCATTTTCTGTTTTTGTTATACTGAGGATCACTCAACAACTTTATTTCATCTTATTCTTTTCCATTCCCTGTAGTTTCCTCTGTCTCCAGTACTCTTTCATTCGTTCACTGCCCTGCTTCTTTTGATCTTCTGTCCACGTTCGTTCACCTTCTCTTAGGTATTCCTTCAGCTTGAAACCCCTCCACTCTACTCTTAAATGAACCTCTTTCCAACATTTGGGACTCTGTAATATTCAATTATTCCAGGTCTTTTCTAACTTCTTTAATCCACGCTGTAGTGGTATTCTTCTTCCAGAGGTAGTTGAATATCTATTTTGTTAATCTGCCTTTGTTCATTCTGTACAATTGTCTGAGAAATGTCAATCTCCTCTTTTGTTATATTTATAAAATTCTGTTTTTGTTATTTATAAAATTGGAGTATTTAGAACCCACTAATGGCCTGAAAAGAAAAAAAAATAATAATGTATTAATGACTAATATAGTTTTAAATGTTTTTTAATCATTCATGTATCACACAGAGTAATTCATGATTAATGATAAGCTTATAACAACAAGTTATTATTGATAAAATATATTCAGCTGTTGATGTTGAACAACAATAATATTTACTAACAGATTATCCCGCCTAATGACGTTGACCCATTTATTTTTTAGGTGAATTGAACCCTCCACTACCGGTATTGACTCTATTGCCGATTTCAATGGTTCCGAGCAGAGTGAACAGATATGAGTGTCCTCTTTACAAGACATCAGTGCGTGCTGGAGTTCTGTCTACAACGGGGCATAGTACTAACTTTGTCATCGCCGTATTATTGCCTACAGATAAGGATGGTAGCTATTGGATCATGAAAGGAACAGCTCTTTTAACACAAATCACTGACTAATATTTGGCTGTATGGCTTAAATAAAACTTTTTATCTGGCTTTTAATATTTATTAGCAAATTAATAAGCTAATAAGGTATTTACTGACTGTGGTAATAATGAAGATGTAGGTAGTTAGGGCGTGCAGTCATTGAAATACAATTAAAATATAAATTTTTATTTTTATTTATTTAATACCCATTTGAGTTCCCTTCCCCACCTCCCGATCCTGTCTATGAACTCCCAACCTTTTCAATTCCACTCCACAGTTAAAAACCTTGGTATTACCTTCGACCAAACACTTTCATGGAAACCTTATATCTCCCAAATTTCTCGATGGGCTATATACATCCTTAAACTCTTCCATTCTTCCCGGGATTCCCTTCCGAAACCTACTCATCAACTCTTGGTTTCTTCTCTTATCCTACCCCATTTTGACTATAGCTGTGTGGGCATATGGTGGGTTGACGGCCGAACTCGAGAGTAAGCTAAGAAGGCTAATGAATTGTTTCGTTAGGTTTAGCTTTGAGGTTCCAAAAGCCTACCATACATCACGTCTGTATACAGAGTTAAAATGGCTTTATCCTTCATCCCGCAGAAATTACTTCCTAGCCTCCTTCATATATCAAACTATTAATTCTCAGAATCCCTCCTACATCTATAACATCTTCCAGTTCAGATCCTTGATCTCCTCCCGCTCTACAAGATCTCACTCCTCAGACCTGTATACTTCTCCCCATAAGAGTACATCATTTGACCATTCCTTCATTTCCCATGCAACTTCCTTATGGAATTCACTACCCTGTAAAAAACGTATTAAATGTTAATAAATCTATTTATAAATAACGGGAAAAAAAATAAGAACTAGTTTTTATCATAAAATTACATTTATTTTCAAACAAATATTTTTTTAGGCAATGTTGAGTATTAAGAATATATAATTAATTAAAACAGGAAAAATATATTACGATACTATAAACATAAAATTAATTATAAAAATAAATGCATACATGTAATGGTGATTTATATACATATCTATAATAAAAGATTCAATACTACATAGTAAACCAATAAAAAAAATTGCATTCACAATACACAGAACCAAAAGCACTAACGTAAACTCATTTACATGAAATTAAGAATTTTCTTCATTTTCTTCGCATTTCAAACATATTGTACTGATCTTGCAATTTGCCTTGCATGAGAAATTCCCACATTTATCGCACTTTATTGTGGTTGTTACATTTTTCGACTGCCCGCATAAACGACATTTTCCTCGTTTTTTTTGCCGACACTTCTGGCTTTTCTTCTTGGGTAATTTCCTCTCTGTACTTTTGTAAGAAACCAGTAATGTCTGGAGGAAGAGAGAGAATACTCGCCCGGGTCTTTAGGTGGTTTTCAAGAAGCTCTGTTGCCAGAGAATGAAGATATCAGTGCCTTATTTCAAAGCTGTCCGGCTTTTGGATCTAAGGACAACTTGGGAATGGATTCCTATTGTGTCCAAAAAACTAAAAAACAATGACAGGGTCCATCTTCTTGATATACATGACACCATATAGTAGCTGCACATCTGATCCACAACATCAACTCCTGCTTTTGTGGTATTGTAGTCAAGTATAATTACTGGTTTACCAGAATCCTCATTCACTGTCGCATCGTCGTGCATTGTTGACAAAAGAATGACTCCCTTATTTTTTTTCATAGCGTATGAACATAAAGTGGTTTCGTTTTGAAATCCGAACATAGATGGTCCAACTTGTTTGGATTTGTGTGGTAAGAACGTCCCTATCTGTGCTATGTCTAGCCCTTATGCATTTTTTTTTCATCATAAAAAATAAAACAAAAAATAAAAAAATAGAAAACTTTGAACAAAATTATTAGGATAATTTCCTTCTAACTTTGTCAGGATATTATTTAATTGGCCTATGCAATACTGCTAATAATTATTTTTAGCAAAATTACAAAAATTAAAGTAGAGAATATTTACTTACATGGCCATGGGCGTTGTGTATAGAGTGCAACAAAAAGATGTATCCTTGTTGAAATCTCTACTTATCAATGAACGGAGAAAAACAGAATGGCCAGAAAATTATACCTGCTTTAGAAAGGGTGTAGCTAAAAATAGAACCCCCCTAGAACGTTCAATCCTTAACGGTAAGGACAAACCATTCATAAGGGCGAAAATGTTGCACTTTGTACCCCTGTGCGACCGCTGAAGGGTTAAAAAATCATTCAGTTGATGTACATAGGTTTTTATTTTTTCTCCAACAATTATTGGATTTTTGTAATTTTTATTTCATCTGTGTTTGTTTGTTTATTAGAGCTTTAAGGCGTAAACATCTGTGTCTGTTTTTGTTCTTTATTTGTAAAATTGTAAATAGTTAACCAGATTTTTAATTTATTTTATTTCATCTTATGAAAGCTAGACTCATTGTATTTATTTCTGTACATTATATTATTCTTAGGGGAGATCGTCCCAGAATAAAGTTTATTATCTATTCTATTCTATTGTGCCAACGTTTTAGCCTACAATGCAAGACTTCATCAGGGCTTTAAGTAAAACTTACAAAAAGATATGGAAAAAAAAAAAGGAGTGCATATTAACAAAGATAAGAAAAGAAAAACAGTATGAAAATAAAAAATAGTAAGATTAAAAAAAAATTAATAAATAAATTAAATTAAATTTATAAAATATTTCAATTTTTTTTTTATTTTTTTAGGATTCCCTCACTTTTTTTTTTTTTTTTCTTCGAAATCCGATTAAGGCATGCATTTTGGATTTTGTCGATGGTTTGTTGGCAAAATAAATTAAAATTTATATTTTAATTGTGTTTCAATGACTGCACACATTGAGTTGTTTCTAAGTAGAATTGAGGGTAACGAAAGGGCCGATTACTTAGCCAAAGAAGCGGCTAAAAGTGAATTTTTACCTTTATATAACAATATTCCCATATCTTATATTAAGTGGAACATAAGGTCAGATATGGTTAAAAACTGGGACCAATTGTGGGTGACCTCATCTGTTACCAAGCTTACACAGATTTATACCTCGCATTTCACACAACAATTTCAAAAACAAACAGAGTAACAACTACAAACTAACACAACTAATGACAGAACACGCTAGCTCTAAGCAATATTTTAAAATGATTTAACATAATACGATGTGACATATGCAATGAAGACGGACAGATTCAAAATTTTAGACATGTTCTTAATGAATGTAAATCATTTGAAAGAGAGAGATTATAAATAGTATTATTCTAATAAAAAGTATTATTCTCAAACGTGGAACATGGCCAGAGATAGAACAAAAATTTTTTTCTAAATTTAAGTCTGACTTACATTTATACGAAAGATCGACTTTGACAAACTGACTAATGATGGGCAACGGAGGTAGTTTCTTGTTGGCTAGACAATTTTTTTTTTGTATTTTCTTACTTTTGTTTATATATGTTTTGTTATTTTGATTACGATTTGTTTCAATTACTAATCGTGCTAAACTTTGTACTTTTATATTCATACATGTAGTATGCCTATAAGGCATGAAACATGTAAATATATAAATAAACAGTCCTTATATGGGGGTACCATATAATGAAAAGAATTTTAAAAAATAAAATAGAAATACCAATCATTTCTGACTTATAACCTCATCTCTTTCAAAAGTGTCTCTTGAATTTATTTTTCTTAAAATTTGTAGACCTCTGATCCTATTATTATAACTATTATCAACTCTACGAATTCAAACTCAATCCCAGATATATCATGTCTGTATCACTGAAATTATCACCGTTTCCACTACCAATTGTATATTTTGTTTTATCGTTTTTGATTTCTTGACCTATTTCTTTACCATTTTTTTATGAACGTTTATTTAATTTATTGGTTTTCGTCTTCATCTTAGAACCAAATCATTAGTGAGGCCAAGCGTGAGTATTTTATCACTCATCTGCAGTCATCCTCTACAAATTACCCTTCTAATAACGTTTTCTGGTGCTGAATAAAATAAGACTAGAAATTTTTTTATTTCACATATTTTTACATAAAAATGAAAAAAAAAAAGAAGGTTGTTTCATTGAATAATTATTGGAGGCATAATAACATTTAGTAAACAGAAATAAGTTTATTAAGCTGCTGTTTATGTAATCTAAATATTACTTTTAACTTAATGATAAAAGTATAGTTGACCGTTAAGATGAATGGAGAAGAAGATGATCAGGGATGCAGTCAAAGATATATTATTTTTTATCTATGTCATTCTGTATTCTATTTTTCATCTGTTTATCGGTCTGTTATTTTTTGTCACATCTAGTATTTTGTTAATTATAGCCCTGAAGAAGACCTGCAAGGCGGGTCGAAACATTAAAGTATTTCAACTCAGATGTGGTGTTCCTCTTTGACTGCATCTCTGATTATCTTCTCCATTACTCTTAACTTACCTTGGAAAATATATGTGTCGAATGTTGGCATCGACTAATAAACAATTATTTTTGATATATTTTATATTTATATATTTGTATTTTTAAATAATAATTCTTACTTCTAATTTTTAATTAATGATCAAACTTAAAATAAATATGAGATGTTATTTTAACATTTGTGTTTGACTTATCATTTATTCCATAAAAAATATATTATGTATTTTACATTAGATAGCCTCACTTTATATTTGGTTCTTCTCTGTATAAAAATATAAATAGATGAATGAAATAAATAAAGTTTTCTGTTATAAAATAAAATAAGTAAAGTGTTCTATTATAATCTATATAGTACCATCTTTTACCTTGGTACAAGAATTGAAGCAACAGGTTTTCTTATAGACTCAGTGATAGGCCAGACTTCCTTCCTGACACACCATTATCCAGTAAGTGATTTTCACTCATGAACTTCGATTGTTTTTATAAGAATTTAAAACGTATATTAATTCCATTGTTTACTTATATATCCTGTATTTTTATTTATTTAATTATTTCTTTCCTTTTTTTTATCGTCTTTGCTTACAGAATATTTTTCTTTATTTTATTATATTTTTGTCAACTATTAGAAAAAGAAATTATTTATTATTATTATTTATTTATTTATTTTTTTGATGTTGAAAAGGGAATATATAAAGATATATATGTTACTATGTTATAATAAATAATTTTTTATATAATGTAAGAGTAGATTTTAATTTCTATTACTTTAGAAAAAAAAAATGTTCATAGAAAGATGAAATTTTTTCCTCATTGTCATATTTAAAAATGTGATAAAAACAATTACTGTTAAGGTTTTAGCATTAAAGTATTTTTTTTTTAAACATTAATACTAACTTAATTCGTTTGATAATTTACAAATTAGTTGTTTAGTATTTTTTTATAAATACAAAATGAATAAACAATTTATAAAAACTTGTGCTTATCATTTAAGTTCTTAGTTTATTACTTTTATTAAACCATGAAAAAATATGGATTACTTTTATGATTTTTTTTTTTTTTTTTAATGTTGAAAAGGGAATATATATACACAAGACATTATGTTATAATGAATAAATAATGTACACATACATTTGAATTTCTATTACTTCAGAAAAAAAAAAAAAAAAAAAAAAAATGGTGCCCATTAACATGACAATTTTTCCTCATTGCGATAGATACAGATATTATAAAAACAATTAATGTTTAAGTTTTTTAACATTAATACTAATTTTTTTCTATTTTTATATAATGTTCAAATTAGTTGTTTTATTAAATTTTTTCACATACATAAATATATAAAAAAGTTATAAAACGATAGTATATAAATGATATAAATTATGGTATAGAAGGATTAATAAAATTAGGATTGATGAATTAATTACCACTTCTATTTGGAAACTAGTTTCGAATGTTGAACATTCTTCAAGTCCTAGTCATTTTGCCCCTTTGGATGAGTACCATCATATTAGAATTCTTGTCTTACATTTTAAAAACAGTTTAATGTATATAATCTATGTAACAAAGTGCTGATTTTGTAAAAAAAATTGTCTGTTTTTAGTACTGATGATGGATGTTTAACATTCGAAACCATTTTTGAAATAAAAAGAATTCTAACGGAAATGGCAATTAATTCTTCAATCTTTATTATAAGTTTGTAGATTATATATTCATTAAACCTGATATTTAGTGACATTAAATCAATAATTCTGTGTAAAAATAAATGTTCAGTATATCAAAATCTTATTTGTAACAAAATGTTTTTTCTGATGAAAATACAAGGTTTCAAAGAACAATTTAGCTATTTATATTTTTTAGCATTGAAGGTAGCAATTAAATCGTTTATTTCAGAAACCACCTAAGTCCGTGTTTTTCAACTTTCGGAAAACTAAAAAAAAACTGCGCTTGGGTTCTTTCTGAAATAAACGGATTATTTTCAAGGCTGCCAAAAAGCATTGCTGATATGGTATATAAGTTATTTCTGCACTAAAACGTGTATTTATCTTTAAATTGTACAGCACCACAAAAAAACCATGTTTTGATATTTTGTCCCTTAGGTGGTTTCTGAAATAAACGACTCAATTCAGGTGCTTTATGATGGATATGCACATTTTAATTTTTTTTTTTTTTCAAATTATTATTTATATAAATTACACATTTATTTATATACCTTATATCATTTATAATGGATCTAATATAGTAAGAAACGATTGTAATGCACATTAATGTATTAATTTTTATATGAGTAATTAATGAACCATATATTAGTGATGCATGCATAAGATTATGAATCATATTTTCATTTCTACAAAAATATTTAATAATGAATACATTATTCTTCTTATGATTAAAAATACTGTATTAAAATAATCATACAAAGGTTATAATTATTACAGTCGTTTGAATGTTTATATGCAAAAAGATTTTTAAAAAATAAAAAATATTAACAGTTAGCATCAAAGCAGTATTTATTAATGAAAATAAAGCTATCCTTTTGATGATCCAAAAAAAATTCAAATATGTTTAGTTACAATAGATATGTATTTATATTCACTCAATTATATATATATATATATTTTTTTTTTTTTTTTTTATGGTAACTCCATAAAAGTATCGTTAATTTCAGTTATACATGTTGTACATATACCGTTACAGGTATACTACATGTATGAAATTTCATTACATTATATTACATATGAATAATGATATCAATCAAATAATTCAATATTGCATACTGATACAATAAAACATAATGAATTAGAATTTTATAAACTTTTTTGTGGTGTAAAATATATCTATATTATTTGTTAAATAAATAATACTAATGTGAAAAACAAATTAAATGATTAAATAATTACAATAAAATAAACTAAAATTAATTAATTACTCATTATAATAATAATGAACAAGGATAAATATACGCAAACACATACATATATATATATTTAATATAATATAATAAATATATTTTTAATTGAATTTTTGTACAAGGTACGGAAAGGAGCAACTAAATCAAATCTTAATGTAGGTTTTCCTCCTCTGGATGTAATTTATAGTCATGGAAGTGACATTATGACATGCAAAGAGGAAGACATGCAAGCTAATATATTCCAGAACTTGAAGGATCAATGTTTACTAAATGATTTTCGTCTTATAATATTCAAACTTATTTAAAGGTTTTGTTTGCTCTATCATTACATATATATATTATGTTTTCCAATTTTATTGCTATTAATTTTTATATCCAAGTATATTGATTTAATTAGGAATCATGATGTATTTGATTTTACTAACAATATAGGTCAGTAATAATATATTTATTATACTCTATTAATTCAAGTTCTATCACAGATCAGCTGACTAATTGGCTGTTTTTGTATTAGGTGATTGGTCAGTAAAAAGAGCTGAGTCAGCATTTTAATTCATTTATATTTCTGTGCTTTAATATTGGTTGATTGAAATGAAAACATGGACTTTGTTAATTATAACTTTTATTTTAGATTCATCTTTACATTTTGTTATTTATTGTAGGAATAAGATATTTTTTTTTTTTTTTTTTTAAATGTTAATTTATTATACATGATATTGATTAAAAATAATTTTGATAACTTTTCTATTACTGGATAAAGAACTTAAGTAATTTAAAATTGTTAGCAACAGTTTTGGTTTTGTGTCATCATTAAAAAATATTAATTCTTAATTAATAAATATTAATCCTACAAGGGAGGCTGGGTTTATATTTATATATATATATATCAGTCTACCCCTCGGTCGTTTACCAGAAGGCTCAAAACTGATTACTTTTTTATGTTTTAGTTAAACTAAAACAAGGAATGGGTGGTGTTCGAGGCTATATAAATGAAAATCATAGTTATCGACTAAAAAAAATTAGTCATTTCGGTCGTCTGGGGGGGCTTCAGCCCCCAAACTCCCCACTTGGTTGCGCCAGTGCTACAAGGGGAGGTTTTGAGTACTAACTCACAGATTTAAATGCCAATTTTTGTGTAGGTAGTAGGGACCTACAATCGTGCAAAACTAGTTATAGCCGCCGATGAGCATTAGGATTAGGAGCCGAAAAAAAAAAATATTTCTATATAAAATCACGTTTTATTTTTTTTCTCAGCTCTCAGTCTAGATAGAGAAACGATTCTTTCACGTTAAATTGTAGTTTTGTATGTTGTTTGAAATAAAAATACTATCGTTAAAATTTCTGAAAAAATGTAAATAATTTGCGCTATCTCACATACCAGGTATGCAAGTTTAAAATGTCGTTTATTTCTTAAAATTGTTAAAATGTTGCTCCGCCAATGAGTGTCCCATCGATGAGAAGAGGTGATAATCAGAAGGCGCCAGGTCAGGTGAATACGGCGGGTGGGGTAGGAGTTCCCAACCAAGCGAAGAAATCTTTTCCTTAGTCAATCTGGCTGAATGTGCAGGAGCGTTATCATGCTGAAGAATGACTTTGGCGTGCCTGTGAGCCCATTCTGGGCGTTTTTCGATCATTGATCAAATTGATCATTTGTTGTCGGTAGCGCTCGGTATTGACTGTTTCGCCGGGTTTGAGAAGCTCGTAGTAGACTACTCCCTTCTGATCCCACCACACACACAGCATTGTCTTCTTCCCAAAACAATCCGGTCTTGCACTCGATGTGGATGGTTGTCCTGGCGTTACCCATGATTTTTTTTTTTTGGGATTCTGAAAATAAATCCATTTTTCATCGCCAGTTACAACTAGATGCAAAAAAACCCTTTCTTTCGTGGCGTAAAAGCACATTTCGCACACAGTTTTTCGTTTTTTTTTCCATCTGTCGTTCGTCCAATTCATGTGGAACCCATTTTCCAACCTTTTGAATCTTTCCCATAGCTCTCAGGCGATCGGAAATGGCTTGCCTAGTGACATTCAACTGTTCTGCCATCATTTGTTGGGTTTGGGTATTGTCTTCGTCTAATAAAGATTGCAATTCGAAGTCCTCAAACTTTTTTGGTCGATTTTCTCGTTTTTGATCAGTAACATCAAAATCACCACGTTTGAAACTTTGAAACCAACGTTCACATGTTCTGACGGTTGGAGCAACATCGCCATAAGTCTCAACAAGAATTCGATGACATTCAGATGCCTTTTTCTTTTGATTAAATAAGAAAATCATGACATGCCGCAAATGCTCTTTATTTGGCTTAAAATTAGACATTTTTAACACCAAAGAAAGGTATGATACGTCCACGTAAACGACTTAAAAACAACTGACTTTTGTAAACAAATGACTAACAAACAAAATAGCGTTTAGAGATAAGCAAATCCTTCAATAGGCTAAGAGCGCATTCTATTGGAATTAAAACGACATTTTAAACTTGCATACCTGGTATTTCGCCACCGATTGAAACCAAATTTTAACGTCATCTAGAAGCCGTAAAACTGCAACTGCATAGTTTAGCCCAAATCCGGAGGTCGCAGGAGTTTTCCTTATTGAGATATCTCAAGTTATAGCTGACCTCGGATTTTTTCATTAACATCAGTTTTTGTCCACTAAAATCTAGAGTAAATCCAATGTTATACGCATGGATAAAAAGCCGAATGTATGCTGATTCTTGTGATGCTATTACTATTGTAATCGACTGAACACGGCCGTTAGAAATTGATGAAATTTCAACTTCAAAATTTTAAGCTCTTCGAAATGGGTAAAAAATAAATATTTTTTAATTTTGATAAAATTTCACATATAAAGGTTTTATGGAGCTTTAAATCGAGATTTGTGGTCAGTTGTTCATTAAAAAAAATTCCACTGATTTACAGCGAAATTCCTTGGAATCATGCCATTTTTTTCGAGTTTTTGAGCACCCTAAAGGCGGGTCGGGTCGTGTCTTGAGCATAACGAAAGTATTTTTGTTTCAAATGTCATACAAAACTACAATTTAACGTGAAAGAATTATTTCTCTATCTTGACTGAGAGCTGAGAAAAAAAACAACGTGATTTTCATATTTTTTTTTTCTCGGCTCCTAGTGCTCATTGGCGGCTATAACTCTAGTTTTGCACTATTATAGGTCCCTACTACCCACACAAAAATTCAAATCTGTGAGGTACAACTCATAACGCCCCCAGGCAAATGACCTTAGGGTTTTTTAAAGGGAGTAAAAAAACAGATATGCCGTCCTTCGGAAGGGACGTAAAATGGGGGTCCCGAGCCTGTGCGATGTCAGGTACTCGTTAAAGATCCCTATCCTAATTATACCTGGATAGGCAAAATTTAGGACTCCCACCGTAGCATCGTCCGATTAGCCATAGCAGCATAAAAGTAACGTTAAACGAAATAAACAAACATAACGCCCCCTTGTTAAATATTAATTGATATTTAATATAAAGGTAGGATCACGAAAAGCAAACTACTATTTAGCAATTTACATAGGTGCTTATATACAACTACATGAAGGCTACTTTTGTGTTTTATATATATTATAGATTAGTCAAAGAGACTATACATAAGCTCGATATCTTTTACCGCATGATTGAATTCCTAATTTGACAATTAATTGTCTGAGGTAAGTGAAGTAAATTGTTGGCTTTCGCTTCATTTGTCAAAAAAAAAAAAACACCAACACTCCGTTACATACCAGCTTGTTTGTAAAAAACAAAAGAAAAAAAAAAGTTCCTCTAACATTGCCGATATTACCCGAATTCTAACTGAAGGAATGATCGGCTAGACCAATTAATCGGTCTTTTAGCCAGCCGACTAGAAGGCCTATCTCTAATATTTAGACTCAAAAAGAAATTTTAAAAAAGTTATAAACTGTATGTAATACATTGGACTAGATTTGGTTTTTAATAAGGTGTGTTAAGAGTCATTCTCAAAAAAATTATCGCTTTCGTCAAAAAAATTGTCACTCGTACTTAACTTAGTGACTGATGGTCACGTTATGTTGCCTTAGATTTTTTTTTTAATTACTCTACATCTTTTGTAATTTTTATAGGAAATTTCTTCTCCAGAGTATATTTCTGGAGTATAAAAATGGAAAAATGTTTTGAAAACTACTACAAATGTTAGGAGTGTTACAGTCACCAGCTCAATATTACAACAAAAATAAGCATTATTGTTTACAAAAAACAATATTTTATTTTTGTTATTCATATAAATTAAAAGTGCACATCCAAAAGAATAAAATCCGCGTATTGTCTTCAATAAAAATAGAATATACTTACAGCCAAAAAACAAATTATAATGCTGTTCCCATGCCATGGTCTTACTAAAATGTTGGTCTGAAGTGTTACTGTTTTTTCTGACCTTGAGATCCAAGAAACTGACTCCAAACGGGTAGGGGAACTTCCTCCATAAGTGTTGCATGACTTCTGATTATTAAACCAGTTACTTCCGGTTCCTTGAGGAGAGAGGTTAATTAGCTTTGAGAATAATGGTAAGTATTATTATTCAATGTCAGGAGTGTTACCGCTATAAAATTTCTTTGACTCAATTTTTATAACTACTACAAATAACAATTTTATTATCAAAGAGCCTACTTTGGTTTGTTTAGTTTTTTATTTGTAAAAGAGTATCTAAAAGTTCATCAGCATGGAAAAATGAGGTGAATGTCAGAAGTTTTTTACCTCATGGACATCATTCTACAGTGAGGTGAATATTTTTATGTTGAATACAGAAACTTTTTCCTTATTAGTGAAATAAGAACATTTTCGAAAATCAAATCTAAATTATAAAAAAAGTTCTGAACATTCCTGACTAAAAGTTATATTTACCGATCTCAGAAATAATTTAATTATTGACCCAATAATCAATTCCAAAAAAAATTAGGTGTCCCATAATATAATTTTATTGCAGTCCAGATAAAATTTAAACAAAATTATAGTCTTTTAGAAATTATTTAATTTAGTTAACACCCATGACATAAAAATAAAAAAATTAAAATACTTCAGAATTGATACGAATTTACTCGTTCAAAAAAAATGAAGTTCATTTTTCGACTTTTTTATTCTATTTCGAACCCCAAAAAGGCATTTTTTTAAAGAATGACGCTTATAATTTGTTTATAATCTGATTTTTTTGTTAACCTATTTTTCAAGTGTAAATATGTAAAAAATAAAATAAAAATTTATTGAAAAATGTAATACAGCAGGTGTATTTTTTTTTCTTTGTATAGTGTAAACGCACCAGATGCTGTCAAGATTAAAGAAATTTCAGTGCATTTTAAGGTTTAAAAACTCCAATAGTGATGTATTTTTTTTACTTTTATCTTGTAAAAAAACTTTTGCCCTTGCTTTCTACACCTTAAAATTTTAAAAAACTTCAATCAACGATAGGATAAATGCTAATTTTGTGAAAAGTTACTTTGCTACAGTTGCTGTCAAGGAATTATCTAATAGCTTACAGAGACAAGCTTAAACTTTAGCATTTGTTTATTTTAAAACAAGAATTAAAAATTTATCATTTATTACAAAAGTAGGAACTTGAGTTTTCCATTTTTGGCTATGCAACTTAAATTCAAAACAGGTAACTCTTAAGCAGCTTTGTACACAAATAATCTGAAACTTTTTAGACTCATATTAGCGTTCATCTTGAATTCAAATTAGGTAACACATTAGGTCAGTAAAATAGCTATATATTACATAACTAGGTATGTAAAAAAAAAATTCTATTAATGGCTAAAAAGGATGCAAATGTTCTTCTATTCTGATCACATTTTCGTATATAACTCTAGGCTTATTTTCACTTTTCATGAATACATTCCGCATGCGATTTAATGGTTTCAGTGCAAAAGTGTGATTTTTTCATCTTGTTTACCAGCAATGTTATACGCTCTTCATTTGTTCCTTAGTACAATTATGACCAAACTTTTTTCGTCGGCAATCGCTGAGCCAACAGGATTTTTATGGAGCAACCAGCTGCTCTCGGTAAGAAATTTCGTTTGTTTATTTCTTTCAACGTCACTTTATGCTGCTATGGCTAATCGGACGATGCGACGGTGGGAGTCCTAAATTTTGCCTATCCAGGTATAATTAGGATAGGGATCTTTAACGAGTACCTGTCTTCTGCCGGGCTGCGAACCCGCGATCTTGGGTTTAGTAGGTTGCTATGCCAACCACTACACCACAGGTGACCCCTAGGTAAGAAACTTGTTGCATAAATCATCTTGCTGTCCACATTCTTCGTCTTGTCTGAATACTCATTGGTAATTCCTAAATTTTCATCATCGGTTGGGGCTTTCATGTTCTATTTGAGTGCCGCGATATCTTCAAGAGGTGTATTGAGTGCCTGAGGCTCTTCTGCTTTTGACGTGAATACGTCTTTAAATTTGCTACCATATGGGGGCAATCCAAAAAACCTAATGATAAAAAAATCGGGGGATACAGTTTGGCGTTGTAGTTTCCAATTTATCACCTACTTCTAAAACTAAATTATACCACTGGATAGCTAAAGGATCAAAGAATTCATTACGATAACTGAGAACAGTGACCCATCTTGAAATTGGTATAACGTTTGACTCGGAGAAGCTACGATGTTCGTTTAAGTTGTAATCGTCAGCTGTCGTCAACATCTATCGATTATATATAAAACATTAATTTAAAGAAGTGACAGTGAATGTAATAAGGTGTTAAAAAAAAAAAAAATATTATCAAAAATATATAAAGTCGATTTAGGCGTCGAAAAGTCAAAACCAAATACAGAGATAGTGTACGGTTGGAAAGGGCTTCTCAAGAGAAATCTAATGGTAGTAATAAAACACCATATGACCGAGTCAAGTAGTGCCGGGAACGTACATTTTGAGGTATTTTGCTGGGTATCGAGATTTCCAAAAACTTTTGGCTTGGAGAAGCTACGATGTTCGTTTAAGTTTTAATCGTCAGCTGTCGTCAAAATCTACCGATTGTATATAAAACATTAGTTTAAAGTTGTGACAGTGAATATAATAAGGTGTTAGAATAAAAAAAAAATATTATCAAAAATTTTGTGATAGTGTTCCTGATCAGTAATTGTTCTATATTTATTACCGCAATTAATGCATAAGCTTGGTCGCGCACTCAGAAGACATCACCACCAATACGATCATCAACCGATCTGATTATTTTGCAATAATTGAAACTTGGATGGAAAATTTCATGGCAATGAATGTGCCTAGCTTTGATCTGAGATCATATTGTAATACCGCTAAGCCTGGCCACACACTATGAGGTACACCTAACAGGTGTAACGCATGAACATTCTGCCTGTTTAGGTGTACGGTACACCACGTCAGGGCCGACCTGGGGATTTCGGTTTTGGAGGAGTGGGTTGGAGGGAAGTGTGCGGTTAACGATTGGTGGTGTCGGCATAGAACCTTCGGGTTCTCTAAGCCTTTATTTATATATACAGGGTGAGTAACTCTTAGTGTAAAAAAAAAAATTGGGTGAAAAACTAGATCAAAAATGTAGCAAAATGCCGCAGACCTTACATTTCTATTCCAATCCGTTGCAGATATATGATAAATCAAAGACTTTTTGGAGGGAACCACGTTTTTTACCATAAAAGCTGTAATATCTCCATTTTGTTTAAATATTTTTCAAACTTAGACCTTATTTTCGGATTTAGCATTAAATTTTCTATAATAACTGAGTACCTGTTGCCTAGAATTTTACAAATTCGGTATCTAAAGAACAGCTTGATCTTCACCTTATTTGGGGAAGTCACAATTTCTTATTTACTTCAACGCCCACCGTTTTTCGAAGAAACTATCCAAAAAACGTCAGATCTCACAAAAACTTGCAAATTTAATTAGTTTTCGAATGATATGTTAAAAGTAATGATTCTGTTTCGATTTCATGTAAAAATTGACTTTTAAACCCGAAAAAAAAAAAAAAAAAAAAAGTACATGGTGTTCTCATTTGGCATACAAATCAGTTACTTGTGTATACAAAACATTATGACAATCCTTTAATGGAAATGTGCATTTTAAACATAATAAACTCTTCATTGGATTAAAAAGCAAAGAAAAAAATTATTGTTCAATAGAAAATAAAGGAAAACTGTCAATAAGGGACACCAGATCATAGGATCTGATGTTATCACATTTATTTATTTAATATTATTATTTAGGATTTGTTTTATGAGATTTTCAATTTAAGGTTCTATTAATTAATATTATTATTATTATTTCTATTACATATTACAGCTTTTATGGTATAAAACGTGGTTTCCTCCAAAAAGTCTTTGATTTATCATATATCTGCAACGGATATGCGGCATTTTTCTACATTTTTGATGTAGTTTCACCCAATTTTTTGTTTTACACTAAGAGGTACTCACCCTGTATAACGTTAGTTCAAAAATACTAATGAGTTATTTTACAGCACATTAGTTCATTATTTAAATTACTTATTAATAGGGCTGTGAAATATAGGCATTTGCACCTTTATATGACATCTAATATCATCAAAATGTATATGTTTTGGTGCATTTGGAATCAATTTGAGTAATTTTTATTTTGCCATAAATACATATTTTGGACTGCAATTGCATATTTATCTGCATATCCGGAATGTTTATCTTGCATGTTTGTGCATATTTTGCCATAAATACATATTTTGAAATGTAATTGCATACCTATTTATCTAAATATTTGGTATATCTGCATTTTTATTTTTAATTTTTTTATGTTTCTGAGGAAGCAAAAAAAAAAAAAATATATATATATATAAAATAAACCTAGAAAGTAGCTACGGGAATTTCTCCTCCCCCCCCCCCCCCCCCGCCTAATGAATAAGCTCGTGTTTGTCCAGGTGCTTCATTCGCATTTGTTCTTCATGGAATTATTTAATGTAATTGATTTATCGTTCCCGCACCGCTCAAATGCTTGGCAATACTTCACTTTTCATTTTTCCCTTCTTCCTACCATGATTCGATTACATACGTAGTAACTCTCGCAGTGTCCACCAAGACACATCATTCGTAACTGTTTATTAGTGTACTCCTAAAATGCCTAAACTCACTCTTGCAAAGACGAAAGATCTTGTTGGAAACTAGTACTTGAGTTCCCAAAGTTGTATCAACCACTGTAAGGTTTTTAGTGACACAGCACATAAAAACAGAAAAGAAAAAACGAAACAAAGAAGTCAAAATTTGAAAAAAAATGTTTTTACACAAACTGCCACTGGATGAGAAACGTCTGGATTCGATACCAATGTTGTATTTTAGTTCAAACTGATTTACCCTTCCATAAATTAAGCTACTTATTTTTGTTTCTTAATAGTATTCTTCCAACTGTTTCCCTTTTCAACACAATTATTTACTTAACCTTGAGTTTATAATTATGTTTAATTATGCATTCCAATTTTTTACTTTACTAAATAATAACGATAGTTGCATATTTTAGGTATTTGATTGCATATTTTACCCTATTTATTTTCATATATGTGCGCATATTTTTCAGATTTTATTGCATATAATTCATAGCCCTACTTATTAATTTGACTGGGGCATAATTTATAATTTTAATTATATAGGATGAAAGATGGAAGCACCTCCAAACGACCCGAGGATAGATTTTCTCGGCAACTGTGTCGTCAAGACGATGAAATTAAAGCCGGAAAAATGGATACGATTGATGTCGATAGAAGAATATAAAGCTATCGTTGTTGAGTTTTTAGATACTACGAAGGCTAATCTTCTTGTCATCACTCAAGTAAGTATCAGTGATAAATGAACTATGTGTTCTATACTAAATTAATAAATGTTATACAGTAGATAATTAGGGTGTGTAGTCAAGAAAACACAACTAAACAATTTTAATTTATTGTACCGACGTTTCAGCTTATAGTGTATACTTTCATCAAAGGTATAAGAAAAGACAAAACGATATGGTAAAAAGAAGGAAATTCAAAAAAGAAAATTAAATAAATTTGGTTTAAAAAAAAAAACAAGAAAACTATTTAAGGAGGTAACAGAAAATTTTTTTTAAACTTTATAATTGATTTTTAACCTAATACATTTTCAATTTTCATACATGATACTTCACTAATCCCTGTTAAACAGATACGCTACCTAGGACTCCACTTGGACAAACATCTTACTTGGAATCCACATACAAGACTAAAACGACAAGAAATTGCTCCTTGTTACAGACTACTTCAACATTTACTAGACAAATGTTCAAAGCTCCCAATTAATTACAAAAGACTCATTTACAAGACTGATTAGACCTATTTGAACGTACGTAGTTGAGCTTTGGGGCTCCACTAAACCATACAATTCATCTCGGATACAATCCTTACAATCCAAAATCCTCAATGCACCTTACTTTGTCACCAATAAACTTATCCATAAAGATCTTAATGTTCCATATGTTGCTCGTTTCCATAACCACTCCAATCCATTAGTCTCCCAACTTGCTTCCTACTCCATTTCCGATAATCCTCCAAGGCGACTGAAAAGAAGATGGCCTAGAGACCTTTTAGTGTAGATTTTTTATTGAAGAGCTACTAGTGAGTAGTTCTTCACAAGTTATTTACATGCCATTGTTTTCACTATCAACACATTCACTATTATTTTGTACAGTTGTAAATATCAATAAATGAAAATAGTAATAAAAAAAAATTATATATCATACTTTGTTTCTTTTATCATCTTTTTTAAATTCACTTTTTTGTCACATCTTTTTATTTTTTTCTCTAGCCCTGGTTAAGGTTTGCACTGTAAGCTGAAACTTCTGCAGAATAAATTTAAACCATCGTGCCTCCTTGACAGCATACCCCATATATCTACTTCATCATAAATTTCTTTAATCAAATATAAACATCATTATTTATATTTCTCTTTAACAGAACAATGCAGCTCAGTTAATTCCCTCGACTAGTTTTCCGGTGCTTTTGAAAAACAAAGGAGCTTATTTTGTGAAGAAAAATAAAGGCCCTCTGCCTAAGGTTGGCGTCCAAAATAGCGTGCTATATGGAGACTTAGCCACGAAACCTATTGAGCAACTGGCAATGATTGTTGATGAGGTGAGAAATAATGAGTTTGGTATTTACTTAAGAAATTTTCTTACACTGTAACTGAATACAGAAATAATGCTATTAAAATAAATATCTGTGTACATTAAACGATGTGGTTGGGACTGAAACAGGCTCGACTAAAACCTCGGTTAATCTAAGCTTAATTAAAGAAAGGGAAATACAAAAGAAAAAATGACGTAAAACATATATCTGTGGGGGCACCAAACACTGAAATGTATTAAAATCATTTTTTAATTAGAGTAATTTATAAAGTTAAAAAAATAATATTTTGATAATAATTTGTAGTAAGCAGGCAGCACTGAGTGCTTTTATAACCTGTTATAACCTCTATATATTAACTGATATGTTAATTAGTTTAATAAAAAATACAGGGTGGACCAAAAAGAACATACGTATTTCAAACTGATATCTTTAATAAACTGTAAGACATACAACTATGGAACTTGGGACACATATTTATGAAACTCTCTAGTTTAGATTACAGGTGTTCAATATGTCCTCCACCAGCGACACGAACAACATCACACCGATACTCAAATTCCTGCCATACTCGACGAAGCATGTCCGGTGTCACTGATGTAATGGCATTACGGATTCGGTTCTTTAACTCATCGAGGTTCTGTGGTAGTGGAGGAACATAGACGGTGTCCTTGATGAAACACCACAGGAGGAAATCACACGGCGTCAAATCCGGTGACCTTGGAGGCCAGCTGAAAAGTGCTAAATCTTCCCTTCCTTGTCGTCCAATCCAACGGTTCGGAAGAGTTTGATTCAGAAACTGACGAACTTGACGACTCCAGTGAGGGGGTGCCCCGTCTTGTTGCAAAATGAGGTTGTCCTTGTTCAGCCTCTGAAACAACCAGCTTTGCAGCATATGAAGATACCGCGGAACGTTAACCGTGTTTCTAACAAAGAAAAAAAGGCCGTAAACAGATGAGCAGGATATAGCACTGTTCGTGCCAATCGGCGCTCTTGTGAGGGGGAAAAGGAGAAAAGTAAAATATATCGTTCATAGTCACGCCCTATACCGAATTCCTTGATTAATCGGCCCTTTAGTTTTACCATAGCTACCCAGAGGGCAGTTGACTTTGACTTTTGGAAACTAAAAGATGTGGCTTCTTATCGCATGCACTAATCCAGGAATATCTCTCACTTTACCACTGTCTTCTGAACCTGTACGAGCGCCTAATTCTTTTCCCAAGGCCTTATGGTCTTCCTGTCTATTTATGCCCAAGGCTAAGATTAGCCTTCCAAAAGTTTCCCCAACTAAGGAGTGGTGATTTGAGAGGAAGATATCTTGACCGAGTGTTTCACCCTGCAGGAGTCATTCATCCGCCCGCGATTCTCTTGGAGGTCTCTGAGAAGTCGCGGAGGTACATCGGCGGCTCCACCGAGGTGAGTGATTTTCTCTGTAATATTTGGTTAAGTTATCTTCTGAGTAAGGTTTCCCCAAAATTGCGAACACTCGTTTTTATAGCTTTAAATACAGTCCATTACCTAAAGGCCGATGCGAGTTTTGAGAAGTCGCATCGGAAAATATCACGATCTTTGATTAAACAAGTACAAAACACATTCACTTTAGGTGAATCTCGAAAATGTTCGATGTGCGCATGAGGGTTCTGTAGGCCCCAAATTCCAACATTCTGTTTGTTCACCTTCCCACTAAGGTGAAAACATGCTTCATCACTGAACACGATCCGTTCTGAGAAATTGTTATCGTTGTTATTAACATCCAGAATCTAAATTCCACACGTTTATGTTTGTCATCATTATTCAGAGCCTGTAACAGCTGTAACTTTTACGGCTTCATAACTAACCTGCGTCTTAAAACACGCCAAACTGTTGATTTTGAAGGGCTACGTTGATAAGCAGCTTGAATCCGTGCGACATTTCCTTCAGATACACTAGGGCGGCCAGGACTCTTTCCTTTACATACACAACCCGTGTCAACAAACTGACAGTACCATCTGCGAATGTTCCATCCATTCGGAGGATCAATTTGGTACCTTAACCGGAAACGTCTTTGCACTGTAATCACGGAATTACACTTCGCAAGCTCAAGAATACAAAAGCTTTTGTGCTGTGGCGTAGCCATTTTACAACTGAGAATACGTCATTGTAACCAAGCACAACTGACATCTGGCGGACATGGACACAAACTAGACAATAAACTCGTTCCTCCGATACCCGCAGCACACCGCTAATATCGATAGTTTACTAAATATATCAGTTTGAAATACGTATATTCTTTTTGGTCCGCCCTGTATATTTTGTTTTGAGTAAGTTTTTATTTTTGTATAAACACAAAAGAAGACGCACATATAGGGGTCACCTGTGGTGTAGTGGTTAGCATAGCAACCTACTAAACCCAAGATCGCGGGTTCGCAGCCCGGCAGATGACCTGAGGATTTTTTAAAAGGAGTAAAAAATCCTTAGCTATGCCGTCCTTCGGAAGGGACGTAAAATGGGGGTCCCGAGCCTGTGCGATGTCAGGTACTCGTTAAAGATCCCTATCCTAATTATACCTGGATAGGCGAAATTTAGGACTCCCACCGTAGCAACGTCCGATTAGCCATAGCAGCATAAAGTGACGTTTAACGAAATAAACAAACAAGACCCACATATCTATTTAATAACAAAATAATACTTATTATATATGCCAAAATAATATACATATACAACATTATAGCGAATGTAAATACAAGAATTTATACCGCCTTCCAAATATTGAAGTGCCCTCACCAACCCAGCAAACCTCTCTTCATGACAAATTGTTAACGACGATTTGTTTCTATGTAGACTTTAAATCATCGCGAGGTGTCCATCAGGGGTCTTCTCTTTCTTCAACCCTCTTTTCGATTTATATTAAAGATTTAACAGATGTAATAATTTATTTATTTAGTTATAATTTATTTCATAATTGTATAATTTATAATCTAAAGAAGTTGCTGCCTGATATGTTCGCAGCCGGGCAATAACCCCTTTCTATTGTACTGTTATGTTATTCTAAGGGGACAAGGTATCCCAAAATAAAGATTATTTTTTCTTCTTTCTTTCTTAGACCATCTTCCCCATCCTCCATCCTTCCAGTAGCAATGCTCGTACAAAGATTACCTATTGTCTTTGTACCTATACCTGTTCAGCTATCGAATGTATTGTGAATTCAAATAATAAAATATAAGAAAATTCAATTAAAAAATAGAAAGATCTGTCGATCGAGATTCTGTAAATTATGTATTTATATCTTAATAAATGGACAAAATTATTTAATACATCATTATAATTAATCAAAAAAAAAAAAAAAAAAAAAATGGAAACCTGTACTATAAAAACACCCTTGAAGGGTCTTGGGTTCAACAATTGGTAACCATTAGCGTTTCTTGACCAACGATAGTGCAAGAAGATGATTAGGTCAGGATCACTCTCAAACACCTTGTTTATCCTCAATTAAGGGTACTCTCTTTATTATAGAGCCTAAGTGTACCCTCTTAAGGTCTCCTAAGCTCAGGGTCGATCCTAGGCTGATATAATAGCATAAATAAATATCTACTCCAGCCAGACTTGAACTTTTCCAACCCACTGAGCACCTTCTAATTAATTAAATACTAAATTAAATTAATATCATAAAAATTAAATAAAGTATTTAACTATTCATTACACAGCTAGTTTAGCAAAGTTTTTAATATTTATTTTCAATATTTCTTCGTTTGACTCCTTTAACATTTACTTGTCAAATGTTCTAACATTCCGATTAGTTATAAAAGACTTATTTACATAATAGTAATTAGACCTATTTGGACATATGGAGTTGAGCTTCGTGGCTTCACTTAACCATCCAATTCATCTTGTATCCAATCCTTACTAATAACAACAAAGATAGTAATATATTTTCATATTTTAACAGATCTTCGTTCCGCTATTATCGAATAACGAGAACCACAAGCAATGGCCATCCACCGTCGCACAAGATCTGAATCATCATGTCCACGCATTGCGGAGTACTGTTTATGAAGTCAAGGGGTACGTTGCTGGTAAAACAGTTCTGGCCATGCCGATCGGGCTGGAAAGAGTACACGACATAGCGGAGAACCTTTCTCAAGGGTATCTGAATAATTATAAGTTCTTTTTTTTTTTTTCCTCTAAAGCCTAATTATTATAATGGACTTTTGTTTTTATTTCCAGTGGAGAAATGACAGATTTATATTTAAAAGCATCCATCGAAGGAGTGGTAATCAAATGGTCTTCTCAAATATCAGATGTTATTGCCGATGATTCTTCTAAAGCTTTCGCGAATGGGATGAATCCAACGCCTTTTATAGGTTTACATATTTAAAACAGTCTTTTGTTTTCTCTTTTCATTTTTATAATACATATAGTCATTATCTAGACATCTTATCTTTGGCTCAAGTAGATTCTACCACTAATACGGCTGCTGGTATTTCTACAAGTACTGGTACTGGTACCTCTTTAACAATTTTTTTTAAATAGTGATTTAATTAACCTTGCATTTAGATATGAGTTTGTAACACTCTCCAACTTTAAAATATAAATTATGAGCATTTCTTTCTGTAAAATTCCCATCATTATTTGTATAATTTTACTATTGGGTTGTCACACATGAAATGACCGTTTATAGAACCAGGAAGAAAATAAAAATTTGAGATCAAATCTAACATATTTTTTATTCAAAATATTTACCATCATTTTCGATACACTTCTGCCAACGGCTTACCAAGTTTTCTATCCCAGATTTGATAAACGTTGAGTCACGTGATGAAAGGAATTCAGAAAACGGATTTTTAATGTCTAAATCATTGGTAAGCAATTTCCCTCGCAAAAAGTTGTCCAAATTCCGAAAAAAGTGGTCGTCTGTAGGGGATAGATCGGGGGAATATGGGGGGTGTGGTAAGACTTCATAGCCCAACCCCTTTAATTTATTCACTGTATATATTGAAACATAAGGTCGGGCGTTATCATGAAATAGGATAGGTCCTTTCCTGTTTACAAGTACCGGCTGTTGCTAAATCAAATTGTGATGCATTTGGTCAATTTCTTGGCAGTATGATGTTGAATCAATTGTTTTTCCCGTCCACGCAAAGTGGGACGAATGACCAATCTAGTAGGAAAAAAGTCAGAATCACTTCAACAGAACTGGCAACCTGATTAACATAAACAATAGAGTTTAAATAAGGTAAAATAAAAGCACTCAAGTCACAACCATAAGGAAAATACTATACAGTAGGCCCCAATTATCCGTGGTTCCGATTGTTTATTTTACTTTTTTTTTTTTTTTTTTATAAGGTTTAATTTTTCACCATTTATTTTATATGTATCATATTAACTTAAAAAAATAATGAGTTAGATCGTATCTAACTATTACGAAATGGGTTATTATTTATAGTTATCATTATATAGTAATTATTTTTAATTATCTTAAAAAGTAATGAATGAAAAAACACGTCAAGCTGGTATCTTATAAATGAGATGTTTCCGGTGTACTAAACCAAATCATATTATAAAACGGTACTGTTTTCAAATCTTTCTGTGATACTCTTAATGACCTGTTATCCTACTAAACAAAACTATTTACTCAGTTATGCTTTAGTCTCCATTTAAATAGGAACTATCAAAATGTCACAAAAAAATAATAAAATAAATAAATAATAAGTTCAATAATCTAAATAGAAATTCAATACATACAGTAAAAGCATTCATTCTTATGTATTGTAACTTAATAAATGTATGTGAAACGATTTTTTCTTATAAAAGTGATTTTCTCAATCCCCTTGATGATCAGAGTCAATAAAATGTAATATGACTTTCCGGGTTTTTCCAGGCTCTTATTACGAGGGTAAGTCAATAATTATCCGCAATATAGGTATAAAATTTTATTGAAATGAAATAGGAAACTTACAAGTACATCATTTTTCGACATAGTCCCCTTGCTTTTCAACGCACTTGGTCCAACGTTGTTCAAGTTTCCTGATGCCCTTATGGAAGAAGGTTTTGGGTTGAGATGCGAGCCAGGAATGCACCGCTTCTTTCAATGCTTCGTCCGAGGCAAATCGACGGCCCCTAATTGCCTGTTTGAGTGGACCAAACAAGTGAAAATCAGATGGAGCGAGATCGGGACTATATGGAGGATGATTCAATACTTCAAAATTGAGTTTCTGAAGCGTTTCTACAGTGTGGGCAGCTGTATGCGGACGGGCATTGTCGTGCAACAACACAACGCCTTTTGACAGCAGTCCTCGGCGTTTGCTTCGAATTGCAGGCTTCAGCTTAGCAGTAAGCATCTCACTGTAACGTTCACTGTTTATTGTTGTGCCCCTTTCCTGATAATGTTCCAGTAATGGACCTTGTGAGTCCCAAAAAAACCGTAAGCATAAGTTTTCCTGCGGACGGTAGGGTTTTGAATTTTTTCTTGCACGGCGAATTTGGATGTTTCCATTCCATACTCTGCCGTTTACTCTCCGGCTCGTAATGATGGATCCATGTTTCGTCACCAGTAACGATCCTGTCTAAGAAGTTGTCCCCTTCGTTAACATAGCGATCCAAATGTTTTGTGCACACGTCCAAGCGCGTTTGTTTATGCAACTGTGTCAGTTGTTTTGGAACCCATCTTGCACAAACTTTATGAAACCCAAGTCTGCTGTAAATGATTTCGTAGGCAGAACTGTGGCTAATTTGCAGACGATTTGCCACGTCGTCAACAGTTATCCGTCTGTCTGAGAGAATCATTTCACGTGAACGCTCAATGTTTTCCTCGTTTATGGCGGTAACTGGTCGTCCAGCTCCTTCATTTTGCGTAACACTTGTGCGACCATTTTTGAATTTTTCAATCATTCATTCATAGACACTCCATTGTGGCAAACAATTGTTCCCGTACTGTACCAAAAGTCTTCGATGAATTTCGGCCCCTGATACACCTTCCGACCACAAAAAACGGATCACTGAACGTTGGTCTTCTTTGGTGCAAATAGAAAGTGGAGCGGCCATTATAACACAGCACGACAGCGATAACAAAATTAACCTACCAGCTTGATTTGAACATAAACATAACAACGAATAAACAAAGCATGCGCCATCAACACAAAAGAACAGTACTGCCAACATAAACAAAAATATAGCTATATTGCGGATAATTATTGACTTACCCTCGTATTTCGCTTTAATTTTCGTAACTAACAATTTTAAATATCTCTTCAGTGATATTTAAAATTGTTAGTTTTTGAAATATTATGAAAAATTGTTAGATGTTGAAATAATATCCTGTAATTTAAGTGTTTCAAATATAGTAATATATTTGCCAAATACAAAATAACTCTCTTCGCGGAATTGAAAATTCGTTTTCAGAAAAAAAAAAAAAAAAAAAAAAAAAAAAAAAAAAAAAACCTGTACCACTTACAACCCATGAAGGGTCTCGGGTTCAGTACTTAGGTAGGCTGTACTGTTTCTAAGCCAACGGTTGTGAAAGGAGGTGATTTGGCCAGAATTCACGCTCAACCGCCAGGTTTTTCCCCCAATTAAGGGTACCCACTTTTTAAGAGGCTGAGTGGGCCCCAGGAGGGTCTCCCGACCTCGAATACGATCCACGACTGAAATAACAGAATATAAATTTTCTGCCTTCAGTCGGTCTCGAACTCGGGCCCGGCAGCATGTAGTCAAGCCCCTTCCCACTGAGCTACCGCGCCTCCGCTGTAGTCCGTTTTCAGACAAGAAAGCAGATAAAAGCAGCAAAATGCTTTATGATTATTTCATATACCTTCTAAGAGACCTCTAACATGAATTTCAGAGAGGTACTTTGGGATACTTTTTAGTAATAGATCTTTTTAGTTTAAAAAATGCTTTAGTTCACGGCACTCTTAAAAAAATATATGGTCAAATTATTAAAAAATTATTTTGAGAATGGCTTACTGGTATAACGATCGTCTATATTCACTAATTACAAAAGAATAATGAAAAAATATCAATAGGATGATACACAAATTTAGATTGAAAGAATCAATAGTTTTAACAAAATTTGACCTGTCGAGTTAGGTACTACTTTCATCGTTCTTTTTACATTGAAATCCACCTCCTAAAAACGGAACAACCTTTAATAATGTTCTATAAAATACTTAACTATACACCTATCACAATAGTTTTATTAATTTCGATTATGACTTTTTTCCTCCTAGATTGGCCATTCGTCCCACTGTGCCACGGGCAGATTTTCTAATGTCGTATCTCCAAAAGAAAATATTGTAAACCAACGATGGATGGTTCTTTCATTAGCACTTCCTTCACCAAACGCATGATTAATATTTCTCGCTGCCTGGGAAGCGTAATGACCGAATTTGTACTCATAAAAAAAAAAAATAATCGTCCGGAAATTGTGTGTTTTCACTGGCCACGGTTAAAATTATAGTATAATAAAATCTGTATGCCTACTTGGGAAAAAAAACAAACACAGTTTGCAAATAGAGGATTAACAAGTGTTTATTATAGATAGTAAATATTTTGCTAGGAATTAACAGGCAACGGTTTTCTCTATAAAGACAAATCGGGTATTTCATGTGTGACAACCCAATATTTTTTGTACCCTAAATATCAAATTTTCACTAATAATCAAGTTAAACATTCGATAATAACAAACACCATTCACGAAGTCTTATTTTTTAGTTTCGCAAATGATAAAATAACAAGCGCTTTCGGTCTATAATCAGGAATTTCACATTTCTTAGACATTTACCTATCCTCCAAATGATTTTAATTTTGTCTTTCATTTTATCAATCAAATAAGGTGAAGTGGGGCAAGTGCGTCATATGAAGTGCAAAATTCAGCTTCAACAATCAGCTATTGATGCTAGGATAATATTTTTTATTGCATTGCCAACGTTGAACTATACTCTTTTCAATAATATAGTTGATTTCCCTGATATCCTAAAAATTATTATCAGTGCGAAAGAAAATTGATTTTAAGTCCCATTTATGCACTTGCCCCTCCTTAACGGGGTAAGTGCATAAATCGCTTTTAAACTCCTTAAAAGTGAATTGATTCTTTGATGGGGAAAGTGCATAAATAAGCAACTCCCAGCAATCATTTTCCTCCTTGAAATAAAAAAAAAAAAAAAGAAAAAAAGTCACAGAGTTATTGAGTTTTGCATTACCAAAAACATTATCAAATATGTAATTAATTTACAATAAATGGAGAAAATAATTTAAAAACACAGTAAAATACAGTATAATTATAGTCATATCATTATATATGTAGGATTAATTAACAATAAATTAAGAAAATAATTCGATAAAGACAGTAAGCATTTATATATATCACAACATTTATTAAGTGGGTATATAATTAATTGACAAGGCATAAATAGAGAAACTGCGTAATTCAACAAAGGCTGTAGCCTGAAAATTGTAAATTAAAAATTGCTTCTCCCCGACAACCGATCTTAGGGAGTGGGAGAATGGATACAATATTGTTTTTCTCAATTGAACTGATCTCACCTTGTGCTGGATATCTGAATGTTGTAGCTCTCCCCGAGGTTCAATGTTTTCTGAGGACTTTTATTACAGGATGCCCTTTATCAATTTTCAAGACTTGGCTGACAAAGTGGTCAATCATTTTTTTACCAAGAAACTTTGTCAGTACCCAATCGTGAACAGCACATTCTTCTATTTGTTTGAACTCCGTTGTGTCATCTTCTTCATTTCCAATCATCTGTTAAATATAGGATTCTAAATCTTTTATCTCTTCTTCTTCTGACTCCCCACAGCTAATGTCTTCATCAGAACATGACGAGGTATCTAGCACCTATACTTTCTGCTTTTTATTTCTTCTTGACTTAGAATATCATGTACTTCCACGAGAGGGACAAGTGCAGGATATGATGCACTTCCCCAGGTTTTATAACGCACTTACCCCCTGTCGAAAAATTCTTGGGGTAAGTGCATCACAGGGCTTAACTCCCTCATAAAAAGAGATAAAATGATTTTTTAATTATGTACACAAAGAAAAACAGCATAACAAAATAACTTACCTTGGTAGGATATCAGCAAATGAATTTTCAAAGGTGATACAATTTTATAATTCTAACTCCTTGAACTTTACAAAATACCTAGATCAAAAGGTTGAACTATGAAATTTCCTACTGAGTTTATCTTTTACAGTAGAACACTCTAATATGTTAGGTTTGGAGGGTATGAAGTGGCAATAGAAATTATGGCCGACTAATGCACTTACCCCATAAATGCACTTACCCCACTTCACCTTAAATATTAACAGCTAGGACGGTCATAGAAAAAAATCTACACAAAAACACTAGCTCTTGTTTTGTATATACAATACAGAATACTATTTTTAAAATAACTGATATGATATTCTGTTTAGATATCGACTTTAGACATGCTGGGGGTTTGTGATTTTCTTGTACAACGTTTTTTCACAACAAAACTGTTATATTTCGGCACTCTCTAGCACTTGTTTTTGTCGCTTGAATCGAAAATTTGACGGCAGTTTCCTAGTCACAAACTCAATGAAGAATATTTATCCTCAACTTTGTTTATAGCGAATAATCATTGATTGACAATATAATTTAATTATTAATTTATGTAATTTGATCCTTTTAATTCTAAAATGTAAAATAGGGAAAATAGTAGATGAAAGACATATCTATGATCTATTTTTTTCCCAGTCTGCGAAAAATTGAGTTTTTTTTTTTCTCTTTTTTTTAATGATTTATTAAAAGAAACAACTTTGAATTTTTACAGAAATCAATTATTGGAACAGCAGAGTTGAAAATTTGCAATATATTTACGATCAAATGAAAGAAGAAAAGGTTAAAAAAATGGCGACTATATTAGAACATACCGAGAGCGCCTATTATCCATGCTTTAAGGAAATATTCTCAAGTGTAGTGTCTGGCAAGTATTTTTAACAATCTACATTAGTAAAAAAAACCTTATGTATTTATGTTAATTTGATAAAATGTTAGTAAATAAAAATTGTTTTTATAAATCATATCGCAAAGGTGGTAGCGGGATAAGATAGGTCTGGCGGCCCCCACGGATTTTATTCAATCGACCCCAAAACCTTGAAGAGGGCCAAAAAAAAAACATTTTTAAGATTTTTTCCGACCCCCCTCCCTCCCCTGAAACCCCATAAGAAGAATAACGTGTTTCTTGATATGTGAATTTTTTTCGAGAGTTCAAATAAATTTTTAAGCGGTTCCAACGCAAGTAAAATTTTATTTGGGATGTGTAGATGTTCCCCGAATTTTTTCAGATTTTATTTTAATGTAAAATTGAATGAAACATATCTTAATATCCAAACAAAAACGTAAAAATCAGGATTTTTCAGTAAAAACCCTGTGGTATTTCAGTGCAGACTCAATGAAAAAAAAACGGCCTAAATAGCATTGAAAGAATCACTCTTCCTCTTCAATATGGCGCCGATAAACTTGAATTTGGTTGCTTGTAGTCCGCGACAAATCGATTTTAGTAAAACGTAAATTTTAAATTATGCAATTTAGGCCTACAGAATAAGTCAATATTTAATTAAATATATGAAAAGTAGTTCATATAGGGGTTTTCGAGGTCGCTGATCACGAATTTGATACATTTATAATTAGAAACACAATTTTGCAATTGACAGCTGTCAATTGTCAAAATATATTTTTAACATCAAATTCGTGATCAGCGACCTCGAAAACCCCTATAAGAACTATTTTTCATCTATTTAATTAAATATTGACTTATTCTGTAGGCCTTAAGTTTATCGGCGCCAAATTTATTTGAACTCTCGAAAAAAATTCAAATATCAAAAAAACACGTTTTTCCCCTTATGGGATTTCAGGGGAGGGAGGGGGGATCGGAAAAAATCTCAAAATATTTTTTTTTTGCCGTCTTCAAGGTTTTGGGGTCGATTGAATAAAATCCGTGGGGTAAATGTATATATTAAAATGAATATATTAAAAATACAAACACTCTATAGTTAGGAATATTACACCAATAAATTTCCAATACATCCAATTCATAATAAAAGATTCATTTACATGACGTGATATATGCTTTTAGATATTTCACGAACATTACTTATATTAAAAAAAAAAAAAAAAGTTTGTTAATTAAAAATATTTGCTACCCCTCTTACAACTTAACATGCCGTTCGTTCGGGTCTCTGCCAAGGGGATTGCATCGATAGGTTTATGTTCAGAGATTCGTTTGTACTGATTTAAGGTAAGTGATGGTTGTAGGAGTTTGTACTGGATTGGAATAAATGGATAAAAATCGATCGCCAACGAGTTTCAGATTGGTCTTTTCCAAAACATTAGAATTTTAAATAGAGTTTTTAGGGATTTCTTTTGGATGTTGTTTGGGAAATGATACAGAAATGGTTGAAGAACATGGTCTAGGACGCAATCAGGTTTAATAAACTATCAAGTTTTAAAAACTTTATATAGAGTGCCGACGTTTCGAAGTTTTTCTGGGCTAAATATAATCAAAACTGGATGTGGCAAAAATAATAACAAAAAGTAAATTTACAAAATAATATCAAAAGTTTTAATTACATAATTGAGTATGAAATAGTTTCAAGATCCTTAATGAATGATACAATTTTTGGTTGAACTATTTTTAATTGAATGAAACAATTTTTAGTAACCGATTTTTTAAAAATAAAAGTGTCTAAAAAGATTTTTAAATAAATATTATAAAACTTAATAAATATTTACTATTATTAAATTCATATATAAAAAAAAAAAAAAACGAAAATTTTTAACTGAAGAATACCAGCAAGGTCGAAATGTCTGCACTCCATTTATATTTATTTGTTTGACGATTGTGTAAAGTTCTACTTTTACTCACTGGTAAGGTTAGCACCCACAATCGAGCGAAGCGTGTGCTGCAAATTGCCGAGCGTGAGTTAAATACTTTACACTCCAGTTGAGTATTAAATTTTTTCTGCAACCATTGTTAACTTTACATTAACTAAATTTTTGTTTTCTATTGAACAACATTATTAAAAAACTGTATGTTAACAGTTCGATAATTAATATAAATATTTTTGTTATGATGCGGTTATAACTTTATCTTTGAAGAATCAGCTGTTTTTTTTTAACCACTATTGAATAAAGTAGCAGATTAATCAGCTGTTTCTTTACTCACTAACTAAGATAAAGTAGTACATTAGACAGCTGATTTTGATTGAATAATGTTCTCATTACTTAATGGTTGCAGACAATTTTTTTTGTTAAAACTTGGATGCGTAGTTCATCATGACTGCATCCCATACCATCATCTTCAACCATTCTATATCGTACGGTCAATCATACTATTTTTATCATAAATATTTTCTATTCTAGGGAACCTGATAATGCAACACAAGTTTAAAATTAAATTTTTATTTCCAGGCCCTTATATGTACTTTAATTTAATTTTCAGCTCTCACGGAGGCAAAGCAAATATCTATTTATTTAAAACCTCTAGTGCCATATTTGAATTCCGTTCAAGAAACTGATTTTACTGAAGTGTCGACCTGCTTTCTTCCACTGATTCATATAATTTGCCTTATATGGAGCAATTGCAAGTACTATTGCCATTCTTCAAGAATTATAGTCATGCTCAAACAGATCAATAACCTCATAATAGAACAGGTTCGTATTATTATTTCGATTTAATGATATTATATTAATGATAAATGTATAGTCGACTGTTAAGATGAATAGAGAAGAAGATAATGAGAAATGCAGTCAAAGAGCAGCTCCACGTCTAAGTAGAAATACATTAATGCGTGCCAACGTTTCGACCTGTCTTGCAGAACCACTCTGGAGAGGAGACAAACGATGAATCGATTACAAAAGAGTTAATTACATAACACAGTCATCGTTCGTCTCCTCTCCAGTGTGGTTCGGTGGCCATGAAGAAGACCTGCAAAAAGAAGACCAAATTTTTTTGGTGTTTCTCTTTGACTGCATCCCTGATTATCTCCTTCTTCATCGATATTATATTAATTTATTTATAGAAATAGTTTTAATTAATATTACATTAACTTAATTCATATTTAGACTGATTTGAATGAAATCCAGCTTTTGTTCCGTTTTCTTATATGTAGATATGATAATTACAGTCTGACAGGCTAAAACACATCTTGGGGTTACAAATAAAGACACTCAAAGTCAAAAAACATAATTTTAAGGAAACTCAGTTCAAATATTTTTTTGGTTTGTCTGTTTTTTTTTAAATTATTTTAACTACATACAATTATATCTATTCGTTTTTGTTTTTTTCACACAAGACGTTTTTGTAATTGATGAAGATGAACAAAACCACCATTGTTACTGCGTCTATCCGTTGTTGAGACAGAAAGAAAAAAAGATGAATTTTGGAACGAGCTACTAAAAGATAGATGGAATTATTATTTTCAAATGACCCTGCATAATTTCCAAATTTTAACAACAAAAACAAAGAGAGAGAGCGGTTCCGACAAAGTATTCTTCTCGAGAATTCCGTGCGTGATGTCTTTGTCATAAACATGTTGTGCCTGACAGGATCGGATACACTATGTCTACACGCATACACGTTTAAAATAACTATAATAATATTTTTCTTGTATGATACTTGACGCATAATAAAAAAAGTGACGCTTGCGTGTCATGACGGATAATATAAATGAACCGTCGACAGTATTACAGGAAAGTATATTGAATCATAAAAAATAAAGTGGATTTGGTATATTTTGAAGGACACTTATGTAGTCTTACACAGATTCTCACATTCTATGGGCTTAATAAGTGGATTAATATTAATTTATATTTGTCCGGGGAGGGGGGGGGGGGGGGGGTCAGTTTGCCACCCTCATCTTCCCCCTCCCTCCCTCACCATTAATAAAATACAATGCCTCCGTGAGCTATTTTTTAAATACGATAGTTGATATTATACACCATGTATATGTTATGAAAAAAGCTTTATTTATGAAAAACACCTATTTTTACATTAATAAACTTACACATGAAAATACAAATTTTTTTTTTTTCAAATTTTGTCACCCCCTGAAAACTGCCACCCGGGGCATGAGCCCCCCCCCCCCCCCCCTCCTGCCCCTTCCTAGTTCTGGGCCTGATTAATATTATATTATCAATCTATATCTATATCAATACTATTACATAAAAGGACAAGCCATTTTTCGTTTGAGATCACTAACCTCAAAAACTACTGAACCAATCTCTACCAAATATTAACTACATCGTCTTTATAGTTCAAGGAAGATTTATCAATAATAAAATTTACATATTTTCAATTCAATTGTTGTTAAAAACGCGATAAATATAGGGGTCACCTGTGGTGTAGTGGTTAGCATAGCAACCTACTAAACCCAAGATCGCGGGTTCGCAGCCCGGCAGATGACCTTAGGATTTTTTAAAGGGGGTAAAAAATCCTTAGCTATGCCGTCCTTCGGAAGGGACGTAAAATGGGGGTCCCGAGCCTGTGCGATGTCAGGTACTCGTTAAAGATCCCTATCCTAATTATACCTGGATAGGCAAAATTTAGGACTCCCACCGTAGCATCATCCGATTAGCCATAGCAGCATAAAGTGACGTTAAACGAAATAAACAAACAAACGCGATAAATATGTGGTGCGTAGAGAAGTTTGAAAAGTGACCGATAGGTGGCCATTCAAGAGAGGTTACACAGATAAGGTGTTATATACAGCTAGAAATTGATAATAAAATTTACTTATATTTGATTAAATTATTACAAAAGATTTATATATGTGGTGCGGCTTATGGATCCCGGTGAACTTTGAAAATAGATATTTGTTTAATATTCAGCAATATAGTCCACAATGGTAATACTGCTTAACCCATCCGTTCCAAATTTTAACTATATTATATTCATAGTTCTAGGAAGGTTAAGAAGTACGATAATCATAATTTAAATGCACATCAATGAATGTTAGAAACGTGATTTTCCCCACTGTTATATAATTTTATGGTTTGAAATTCGAACCTAACCAGATGAAATCAATAAAATTATTTCTGCCAGATAAAATTATAACCAATACAAAATTACCAACTTTTACATTAAAATTAAAAATTAAATGTTCAATTATGATTTTACGTTATATTATGCTTTTATTTATGCATGAAAATATCATTGAGAAAATAATGAATGCTCAATTGCATACTTCAATACAAGATTTTTAACGATAAACAAATAAAATTCAATTATTAGTTAAAATAATCTAACAATAAGTTCTTTACTTATGAGAGCTAGTACTATTGTGTAAAAGGACAGAGCAATTTTTCGTTTGTGATCACTAGAGCCCGGATTCTCGTGCAATTGCATCTTTTTATTGCAAGCTCGTAATCAGCCAGGGACAAATTATTGATATGAATTAGGATGTTTAGGCCCAAATTTACCTAGTTTAATATTGCACAAAATTATATATATATATATATATATATATATATATATACCCAGCCCCCCCCCCCCAGATAGTAATCCTGCTCGCACCACTGAAAGCAACAGCCTTTTCATTTTTTCATTTTAATTTATATAGGGAGGTCCGAGTTGTCCTAGATTTTTTCATTTTTTTTAAGATCCATTTTTATTTCATTTTAGAGTCATATATTCTTGATTTTCGTTTATTATTCTTGGAAATAATTTCTTTGAGTTAATGTGGAATTCGAATCGATTCTAAGTTGATACCAATGTGATGCTGAAAGACTGAATTTATACCTTTCTCTGATCTTAGAAAACAGCTGATGTTTATTTTCGATATAGTTTACAATTTTATGAGAGGTTTAATACGATTTAAATTTTTATCTTCCCTAATTTTCCTAGACGGTAACTTGGCAAGGGGAACTACAATTCCCTTTTTTGACGAATGACGATGAAAATAATTAGAACCAATTGTGGCCGGAATAGATAATCGTTTCTTGATTTGTGAAGGCTAAACTTCGATTCATCAAAAGAATTCTAACAAAAATCCCAATACTTCTGTTTTTGCCAGGAAAAGGGTTAAAATGCATTTGGGTTTGTGCTATACAGCATGAATTTGATATGAGAAACCCCCTCCTTGTAGCACCCCAATTATAATTTTAATTGTTTTAGGATGTTAATAAACTTTACTTTCTGAACAAAGGTACTTTCCTTAAAATATATGATTGCATTAATAGAGATCAATAGAGGAATTCATGGAACCAAGTTTGTGATGCCTTTAATTTCAACGGACATGCAACAATTAAATGAAAATTGTAGCTGAATAAAGTAAAACTTTTGAAACAATTAGAAAATTAAGATTGTTTTTCTTGCCTATCCTACAGAAAGGGAGGGTAAGCAACCATTTCAAAATGCATTTCTCTAACGTTATTTTAACTTTGTATTCTTTATTCATTTATTTTATTTTTTATTACTTTTAATAATATATATTAGTTTTTATTTTTGCTAAATCTTCTGAAAGTATAAAGATTATGTGGTTCAAATTTAGTACGGTTCGGCTCGGCAGTTTTCGTGGTTAGTGATCACTAAAGCCCGGATTTTCGTGCAAGAAAAATTCTGAAATGTGCAGTAAAAACTTGAAATCGTGCAAAGTCGTGCAATAAAAACTTAAAATCATGCAAAATAAAATGCAAATGATAAAAAACGTTGAACAACCAATTTGCTAGTTACATTCCTTTCCAAAAAGTGGTTTTTATCTTAAAATTTATTGATCCGGTCCTTAGTAAGGGAGTAGTTAAATAGTCCTTGCCTAAAACGCAATAAGAACAAATCGCATATCTTTAATGTACATGCTGTACACAACCTATGTGTACATATTACTTAGGAATATATATATATATATATATATATATATATATATATATATATATATATATATATATATATATATATATACGATGGTGTTTTAAGGTATAATTATTATTTCATATGTTTATTTATTTTTTTAATTTAATTTAATATTTTTTTTGCTATAAAAAATGTATGATGTAATTACTGATGCATTTAATTTGTAAATAACATGCCAGACAATTGTACTTTTAACTGTGAATTATTTTTATTCTTAGGGGACAGTAAGCAATATATATATATTCCTAAGTAATATGTACACATAGGTTATGTATAGCATGTACATTAAAGATATGCGATATGCGATTAAAGATATATATATATATATATATATATATATATATATATATATATATATATATATATATATATATATATATAGAGAGAGAGAGAGAGAGAGAAAGAGGAAGATATGTGTTTATGTTTTAGTTAAACTAAAACAAGGAATGGGTGGCGTTCGAGACTATATAAATGAAAATCATAGTTATCGACTAAAAAAAATTAGTCGTTTCGGTTGTCTGGGGCGGGGGGGGCTTCAGCCCCTAAGCTCCCCCCTTGGTTGCGCCAGTGGTTGCTTTCATGGCACAACTGATACTGGAAGTGATGTGGTACTGAAAGGACAGTTTCTGATAAGAACTGTCAATTTTTCACCAGAGAAAAATTGTTTTGTTGATGTGACGTAGAGGGCATTTACCTTTCCCTGTGGAGGTCTGGAAATGTTCACTACTTGAAGTCTCATCGAAATTGCCTCAGGCACTCCATTAGTTATTCGAACAAACGAAACGCAACCAGGCTCCATTCCTGGATCCAGACCCAACTCCAGAAAGGATGAGCTGTTAGGCGACATCAGCCCAGGATTCTTTTAGGGGAATTTCTAGTAAATCTGACGCTCTCTTCTTTCTGCTAGGCGTTTTATCTACATTTTTCTTTATTTCTCAATCTTCATTTTAGTGACGTTACTTTAACAAAGATTTTTATTCAGGCAAGAAGATGAGGAGAACTGGAGTTACCCTGGGTAGGATAAGGGTTAAATAAGGTATAATATTATACTTACTCTCAATACATTACTGCCAACGAGCTATCTAATCACTGTGAATAGAAGTTTGAGTTTTTAGTCAACAGATTCAAAAAAACGCATTTTCTTTCAAATTGTGATTACGAAATTTTTTATCTCTTAAAAATTCGTGGTCCCTGTGTCTAAAAAAAATGGTAGACTGTTGGCGAGAGTTCTATAGAGTAGGGTAGATGAGGCAGTCTCATAACCAAGCCCAAACTATTTTTTTGAGGTCATAAGTTAGATATTGGTGGTCAATTAATGCATGAGTTGTCCAAGTTTCGAGCTTTTTACCATTTCGATTGCGTTAAGTTGGTAAGTGATAATAGATTTGCTGATTGAGAGATTCTATGAAAATTCTCGAAAATTTGTTCTGGGATTCTCGTCGGATTCATACGAGCAATATGTCCGTAGAAAACAATTATTCACTTAGTTTATTTCGCTTAACGTCACTTTATGCTGCTATGGCTAATCGGACGATACTACGGTGGGAGTCCTAAATTTTGCCTATCCAGGTATAATTAGGATAGGGATCTTTAACGAGTACCTGACATCGTACAGCCTCGGGACACCAATTTTACGTCCCTTCCGAAGGACGGCATAGCTAAGGATTTTTTACTCCCTTTAAAAAATCCTAAGGTCATCTGCTGGGCTGCGAACCCGCGATCTTGAGACAATTATTCACTTTCGAATGGTATCTGTGATCTTTTCTACATAATTTCAGAGTTCATAATCGTCTCGTTTTCTAAATCCACTGTTCTCTTTAATTGGACCTTGAATTTTCTAATTTCTAGATAGATTTCTCTAGACCTAGATAGGTTTCTCAATTATGCCTTTTCTATTCATTGCAAGACAATCTGAACCATATAGCGCCTCTGGTCTTATTACAGTGCAATAATGTCGTTTTTTGCATTAATGGATACTGATTTCTTGGTATAGACGTTTTTGGTCAGCCGGTATGCCATTCTCATTTTCCTAATCCGTGATGCTAATGCTTCTTTTTCAGATGTGCTAGAATCTACCCATTTTTCCAGATATTTGAATTCTTCCGTCCATTGTTTTTCTCCTTTTCCTATCTTTAGCGTTCTGGGTGCTGACTTAATGTTCGTTATAAATTCTTTTTTCTGAAAAGAGAACGGAAGTCCCGTATGATTCGTATTATTTTAATTTTCTTTTTTTTTAAGGCCAAAAAGTTTCTGGATCCCAGCTCCATTTTCCAAACAGATATAGATGAAGCTTTGCAGCGCGTTGAAGTGTGTTTAAAAGCTCTGAGTAGTTTCCGGTAAGTATTTTAGTCATTTAGTATGATCCATAAAATATATCTTCAATTGTTTTTATATGAAATCAAAAATGAATAGAGAGGTTTTCAACGAACGCCGCGACAAACTCCCTACATATTTTAAACCTGATACGACGCCTCAACTGTGGACATTTCATCCCAATGTTGTATTTGAGCGGTTCAATAAGTTCAAAGAAAGATTGTTCACAATACAGGTATGTCCTTCTTCGCTTCTCTGTACATACCAATTATAAATTTGAGTAGTAACATTGTTCAATTTAAAATTTTCAGAAATTTTACCTTACTGTATTGGAATTTGTTAAACTCGAGCGGATAGAAATTGGAAACGTCAAAGGAAGCGTTCTTAGTAGCCAGCTGGTTTCTATTTCTCTACAGTTTAACACCTACCTCACGGAATTTTCAACTAAATCTTACGATGTTCTCAATCCGGACGATCCAACTTTCCAACTAGACTACGAAATATTTCAACAAAATATATGTGATTTGGATAAAAGATTGGCTGCTATTTTGTGCCTGGCTTTCGATGATTGTTCAAATTTAGAAGGCGCCTTCAAGGTGTCAAGACTTTTTAAAATAAAAATATTAAGCTAAATTATTTATACTTAGTGACAATCTGTATAGTAAAATAAATTGATTTTCTTTGTTGTGTTTTGTTTCCAGCTGATTGAAATAATTAGCAGTTTCTTGGAGAGGCCATTGATAATAAAAGAGTTTAATGACAAATTTAGAGAGGTTTTGAATATGCTTTCTGATGAAATTAATTGCATTGAAGTAAGTTTCAAACATCTAATTATTACATAAAATTAGATATTATAAAAACTGTTCCCGAATAACAGCTGGTAACAAATGCCTTTTGCCTTAGTCCAGTCAATGAGTCCTGAAATGAGGGGTGTAGATTGCATAAAATATGCGATTATTTTTTACCTCAGGGCTTCGTTAGGAGTAGTTAGATGGTAAACATACCAAAAGTCCCCACCCCTGGGGATGAGCTAACAGTGGGGGGAGGGGAGGAATTAAATTTTTTTTGTTTTTTTTATTATATCTTGAAAACGGTTAACTATAGAAAAATATGTTACGAATAAAAATTAAAGCTAATTATATTTCCTATAAAATACTTCCTATAAATATTTATCGAACTTTAAACGGATTTCGAGATATACGTTATTCAAAATCGATAGTTATCGGGAAAAACAATTTTGTTTACCTCAATTTTCGACAAACATCTGCTTCAAATGCTAGAAACTTATATATGGAATTAAAGTAAACTTAATGTTCTACAATTTTGATTTAGACATTATTTCTGAGAAACGATCGTGGAAAGCACTAGAACCAAATGTTTGACTAAAAGAAAGGTTAACTTGTTTTTTTCCCGAAAATCAACGATTTTCATAACGTATATCTCGAAAACCGTTGTAATTTCGATAAATATGTATAGAATCAATGTTATAGGAAATTAAATTAGCTTTAATTTGGATTCATAGCATATTTTTCTAGAGTCCATCGATTTCGAGATATAATAGATAAACCCTTTTTTAAGGGGACTTTTAGTATATTTACCTTCTAACTACTCCTAGCGAAGCCATGAAGTCAAATATTATCGCATATTTATGCTCTCTACAATACGTTTATTAACTGGACTATAGCCTTATGATCCATGTTTGCAGTGGATTGAAATGAAATGAAAAAATAAACTTTATTCTGGGACTTACTGTCCCCTAAGAATAAAAATAATTCACAGTTAAAAGTACAATTGTCTGGCATGTTATTTACAAATTAAATGCATCAGTAATTACATCATACATTTTTTATAGCAAAAAAAAAAAATTAAATTAAATTAAAAAAATAAATAAACATATGAAATAATAATTATACCTTAAAACACCATCGTATATATATATATATATATATATATATATATATATATATATATATATATATATATATATATATATATATATATATGATAAATTTCTTGACTGTTACTATTAAATGTTTAGTAAGGTTCTTGAGGTTCAGTCATAAAATAAAAAATCAACTATTTTGGCGACGTTTCGAGACTATATTGTTCTCATAATCATGCCCTACAGTGAAAAAACAGGTCACAATAAAATTATATAAGTTATACAAGTTATTTCAAAACATAAAGTTAGCTACAGTACAGGTAGGTATATAACAACATGTGTAGGGTAATACAAATAATTATAATTACAGAATATAGAGGAGTATGAAGCTACTTACAATGTTACTGGTGGATATGAATAAACTAATAACTCTAGTACACAACTAACCTAGGGGAGTGAGTTTAAACAGACAGTTAACAAGGGTTTTCCCCACTAACCCTTGTTAACTGTCTGTTTAAACTCACTCCCCTAGGTTAGTTGTGTACTAGAATTATTAGTTTATTCATATCCACCAGTAACATTGTAAGTAGCTTCATACTCCTCTATATTCTGTAATTATATATATTTGTATTACCCTACACATGTTGTTATATACCTACCTGTACTGTAGCTAACTTTATGTTTTGAAACAACTTGTATAACTAATATAATTTTATTGTAACCTGTTTTTTCACTGTAGGGCATGATTATGAGAACAATATAGTCTCGAAACGTCGCCAAAATAGTTGATTTTTTATTTTATGACTGAACCTCAAGAACCTTACTAAACATATATATATATATATATATATATATATATATATATATATATATATATATATATATATATATATACACACACACACACACACTGACACACACACATATATATACATAAAAATATGATATATGTATCTATTTTAAAATAGAACTATAAATAGATTGGCCTATAGATTGCCCACGTGCAAAGGGTGCAGAAATACTGAGGTCTTCCCATGAAGTGAGCGGCCATGTTTTGCATCAGTAAAGAACTGTTGGTAGAATAATTACCTATATTTTATGTCCTAATTTCTAAATTTCTGGAGAGTAAGCGCGAATTGAGTAGTTGTAACAAGCATATTCGGCTTAAAATTTTGCCTTTGTTTCCTCCTGAGTTTAATTCTTCCTACGTATTCTTGAACATAGATATTTATACTGCTCAAAGTATTCGAATTGAATCATCACCGAAATGTTTACTGTTTCTACTATTCACCATTTATTTCGTTTTGTCCGTATTAATTACTAGACCAATTTCATTACTGGCTTTTATAAGCGTGGTTGTTTTTAATTTATAGTTTCCTCGCTTTCACCCAACAGTACTAAATATATTATAATATATACAGTATAACTATATTTATAAAGGTAATATTTTTTAAATAAAGATTCTTCATGGTATTTATAACAATAATCAGATTATTTCAATCAAATATATTTTCCTAATATTCTAACCAATTTATTACAGTTCTATGATCCAATTATTGTCTATATAACGTGTTACTAATGTTTAGATGTTATTAATTTCAGGAAATCTTCAATGAACAAATCTTGAGGTACCGGGCTGGTCAAAAGATAGAGACTGACATTCACATACCTCCGACTTCGGGGGCTCTTCAATGGGTAGAAATGCTTAGAGAAAGAATGACGTATTCTGTCACCAAGTTTAAAGCCCTGGATCATAAGTATGTAATGCTGAAATACATTTTTATTCTGTGTTGAAAGAGAGTGGTTTTGTTGCCTGTCAGTGCCTACAGCTATTGTGACCGGAGAATGAAACATTAGTCTATTAAATATTTCAAAATGCTGATACAAAGGTCAAGATTCATTCTTTGAGCCCATCTCGAAATAAAGTTTAACACACCCAAAAGTGATTATAATCCACAACCTTCTGTATCAAATGCGATGAGATCCTCACCCCAACGCCCTCGCTCATCGAGCTCTTAATATTAACATTTATTCAATTTAATTTATTTTTAAAACAAACCAAATCTTATGATTAAAGAAAAATAAATAAATAAAAACCTGACAGTATATAAAATAAAGCTTTTTAATAGTTGCATTTTGGAAAAATATATATTATCTGCTGTCAGCTGTTTTTCCCCTTCTATTTACAAGACCTCTTTTTTTCAATGTTGCATTTGAGATCACGGTGGGCGAGGGAATAAGAGTGTAGCCATGAGTGTATTGTACTTCTACATTAGCCCAGTCAAATAAGGGTTTCACCTCGGAATGAAAGCAATGAAGCTGAAATTTTGCATATACCTACTTTTAGACCTTCTAAATAAGTGGTTAAAAGTCACCAACCTCAGCATGTTAGCATAATTAGACATTCAAGGTCACAAATGTCACAAAAATCAGTTGTATTTTTTTCTTCAAATATCTCGATTTCTGTGCCTCGAAAGTCAATCGAGAAGGTTACTACTACTAAAACTTATAGATTACAAAAATTTTATGATTTTATATGATTTCTACGATTTTTGTTTTATTCCTTTTTTTTAACTAACTGTTTCAAAATTTAGCACGGAGAAGAAGCGGGGACTGATTTGGACAAACACTTGCTTCTAGTACCTTCCACGATCGTTTTTATCAATAAAATGATATATGATGATGAAAAATTATCAAAATTTTTGTTTTCCATATCCCAGTGCATTCGCTGATTGTCGTTATTATAAGATAGTTGAGAATCAAATCTATTAAGTTATAGAGTCAATAAATGTTTTTAGAAGCTCGAATAGTCTTAAGAACTATCCATCTTCTTTTGGGCTAATATTAATTTTCTCCTTGATCAAAATCTCAATTACCATAAAAATGTTATTTTGAGAGAACACCTCTTCCGATCTGTAATTATGAATTCCTATTTTCTTTTTTTAAATATTTTTTTCTCTGAAGATAACTCTTTTTTTCCGAATTTAGACAAAAATAAAAAAAGTTTTGTTGTTTTTCTACAACGTTTTGAACATTATCATGTAAAGTACTTTTTTTCTTATGTTGGCAACATTGTCATTGCTGTAGCTACCGCTGTCCCAAATAGAGCTTGATGATTTAACTTACGCAATGTCTTTAACTTCAAGTTTAGTTATTTTAATGATAACCAGTCCGTAATTATAATCATTCTAAATATTTACTATTTTTTTTTTTTTTTTTTTTTTAGACAGATTAAATAAGATATTGTGGTATAGGTTATTGACATTTTAGACTGTACACTGCAAGTTTGATTTTTGCATATATTTCATTCTTCATCTAGGTTTATGGTTAAATATTTTCAAATGGTCATATTAATACGTATATTTATTAGACCATATAATACTTTTAACAATTGCACACTATTGTCTTCCTTTATGCTTTACTTGGGCCTGAGTTTGGTATTTTTTGTTACTTGTTACCTATGATTTTGAAGTAACAGGCTTTTTATGTTTTATTGTTGCAATGAGTGGTTTTACTGATATCACATCAAACTACTCTGATAATCTTATTGTGGATAAATTGTTCAAGAATTTTTTAATAGAAATGAATTTTAAGATGTAGGTTTTAAGGGTATGCAGTAGTCATATATAGACAGCTATTAAAAATAAATTTTAATATATAATGACATAATAGGCATTATAAACTAAAATTTATTTTTAATTTCTGTGCTTGACTGCAAATCCTAACTACCTACATCTTTAGATACTTCTCAGTCAACAAATACCCCATCAATAGAAATAAATTTTATTCAGTAATTATTCCTAGTTTGTCTGTCTGTCAAATAACAGTTATTTAATATTAAATTCATATTGATTGTTTTTTTAGTGAAATATGTGTTAGAAGTGTTACCAGGAAGCTTTTTTTTTTAGTTATGAGGCTATTACAGTTATGAATACTATTAAAAATTATTTTTCAAGATTTTTTTTTGCCCTTCTGTTTATTTTCCATCTAAGGTGTAATATCTCAATTATTAGAGACTTCTTTGGCCATGATTTTGTTATCGAAGATAAAATATTATTACTACAAATAATGTTATGTAGCAAACTTATTGGTTTAGTTTTAATGTTTGTTACTATATTTTTAATAGACTATTTATTTACTACTTGTTCAGTTAATTTGTATATGTTAGATATATGAAAAAATTCTATAAGCATCTTTTATCAATAGAAATTAAAAATGACAAGAACTGTACATATATAAATTTATTATAAAGCAGAGACACACAGAGAATACCTATTAGACTTTGTGCTGTAATTTTTAATACAGGATCACCAGCAGCAATAAAGCTAATATTTTATACAGAAAGTTTGATGGTTTATTGATAAGATTTAAAAAATTAGAAGAAGAGCTGTTTAACGAGTGGAGCAGCAAAGTAGATGAACAGATTGAGCTTAATCTTAGGAGGTCTATCATCAGCAGAAATATGGCAAAAACTCATATCCTTCTAAATTTTCATCCTCAGGTTAAATTATAAATTCTTAATATGTTTAAAGTTATATATGTTCCACTTTTTATAAGTTTTATAATTTTAGTTAGATGCGATTTTACGCGAAGTTCATTATCTTCAGCTGAGGAATGTTGCGAATATCCCTCAATCAGCTCTAGAATTGTATGAAAAGAGAGACCAATTCAGAGAATATACAGTCCAGTTAAATATAATTACTCAGTGGTTAGTGACATTTATATCTATCTTTATTTTAAATATATCAAGTTTATATTTAGGAATTTTATCTTTCTGTTCTATAGGTACAACAAAATGAGGCGAGATAGTAGAATTGTGGAATTTGAATTAATTCAGGATAAAATTGAACAAATAGATGAACTAATTTATGAAGGAGAAAATAATATGAACTGGAACTCAAATGGTATTAAATTAAAATTATGAGGCATAGAATTCCAAAACCAGCCAAGTCCCATTTTCAGATATTTTTTTTTAAAATAGTTTTTCTACTCAGGTAGAAGGATTTCTCCTAAAAGTTGTTAAATCAGATTGAAAATGGCGTATAAAAAATGAGGACTCTTCCTATTCCAGCCAGATCTTTAACTTTATTTACCAGACCAGCTGTGAAAAATTGAATGACAATGAAAATCAAAAATGGACTCAGCTGGATTTGGAATTCTATGCCTCATATAATAGTACATGTTACCTAAAGTTGTAGTTATATACTCACACACATATATACATTTTCAGATCTTTTGGATTATATTGCGAAATTGCATAAATTAGTTGAAGCTGTTCAAGAGCCATTAAGTAAAACACAGGCAAATGTGGTATTGATGCGTTCAATACTCGAGCCATGGGAAAAATTACCTCTTTTCGTGAGAACAGACGGTCCAAGTTCACTACTTTCTATTGATGACAAATGTGACAGGATACAAAAGCGGTATTTAATATTTAAATATCTCATTTAAATGATGAGTAAAATATATTTTATTATTGTAATAGAATGGAATAGAATTAAACCCCATAAGAAAGTAAGACTTTATTGAACTAAAATTGTACAATGGTGTTCACATTATAACAGCACTGATCTATAACATTTGAATCATATGACATACAAAGAATACCAATGACTCCTGTATCACTCGTGTGATAAAAGGAATACCAATGATTACTATATCACTATAATTACAAGTATAATGGTTTTTTTATGAATTTAAGACAATGCATGTTTCTTTATGAATTTATCATACTTGTATCTATCAATAAATTAATTATACTCCTTAGTATATCCAATATAATATGTATAAATTGTAATAATGCAAATCAATTTTCTAAGGCTGATAAGGCCAGAGTTTCAAGCCTTCTGAATCTTTTTTAAAATGTTTTTCTAAGTGTATTCTGCTCTTCCTCAGTTTCTTCTCTCCATTTCATTTGTACATGTAGTTTTGTGTTATTATTTTTTCGTTCCTTTATGTTTATTCTATTTTTGTCTTTTCTGATTTTGGTGCTTGTATCGTTTTATATATCACATTGTTTTTTATTCTAATAGTATTTAAAATTTGAACTGATGGTCATTGTGCCTTTTTCCATTCCTAAAACTTATCCTAGCAAGTAAATTTGTAAATTAACAATGCATTATACTGTGTTCAACCACATTGTCAACTTAAGGTTAAACTTTAATCTTTCTAATAAAATGTTGTTATATTGTATGAGATTAAAATGCTGATCATAATGATAGGGTTTATAAAAAAATATATTATATTTATAATAATAAAAAACTGGCCCCCTTGAGCCTGTTGGCTAAAGAAAGAATAATATGGAACATGCTTTAGGGATTGCTTCCTTGACCGTCAATGACCGTCCTATCATTGGTGAGTTTGGCAATTCCATTACATGCATTTTTTGGATTCAGGTTTTGTTTTAAAATGAAATTCCACGTCTAATGTGAAAGCCCGATTACACAAATTCAGCTTGGATCAGGTTTTGATGAAACAATTTTGTGATTTTAGCCAAAAAAAACAATTACACTAGTGCTTCAAAGCACATTTTGTATTTAATCTCATAGAAGGTGTTACAAAGCACATAGCTGAAATGGCAATCTCACTGACGATATGTTTTCTATTTTTTTTTTTTTTTTTTTTTTTTTTTTTTTCGCTTACTTGTGATTCAGTTTTCTGTAGGAGATAAATTTTCAATTTAAATAGCTTAATCCTGCTGACTGTCTGTGCCTTTATGTTCTTTACTGTGTTTTTTTTTCGCTTACCTGTATGATTGTGTTGTTTGTTTGTTTATTTCGTTTAACGTCACTTTATGCTGCTATGGCTAATCAGACGATGCTACGGAGGGAGTCCTAAATTTTTCCTATCCAAGAATAATCAGGATAGGGATCTTTAACGAGTACTTGACATCGCACAGGCTCGGGAACCCCATTAAACGTCCCTTCCAAAGGACGACATAGCTAAGGATTTTTTACTCCCTTTAAAAAATCCTAAGGTCATCTGCCGGGCTGCGAACCCGCGATCTTGGGTTTAGTAGGTTGCTATGCTAACCACCACACCACAGGTGACCCCTGATTGTGTTGTTTATTTCCAAATGAGAGTAATTTTTTATATAAAACAGCCGTGAGGGATCAAGCAACATTGGTCAAATCCAGGCTAAAATTTTTTATTTCCTTTTAGGAGAAACAGAGTCAAAAGGAGCTCACTTATTAGTGAGCTAGTGTTATTTAATATAGTGAGAGTTGAGCTCTTAGTTGTTTTTACTCTCCTAATATCAAACTATCAAACTACGCGTTATGCCCTCGCATTCCACAAAAACGTATTACTTTTGACTAACTAGGTCACTGGTAAAATATGTTCCATGTTAAAATAGTAAATAAGTAATAATAATATAAATACATAATCATAATAATAAATATTGATAAAAAAAGTATGCAATGCTTATAATATTAAGACAATATTATAATGTAAAACTATTCATACCAAAGATTTTCCTGAATATTGTTCAATGGGGTGTTGGTTTGGAAATTCAACAGTTTAGATACATTCTAAGAATGGAAGAAAGCTCAGGGCGACTATCAATTAGGTTCTGGAGAAAACTGTTGGGTAAAATCCAGGTGCAAATCCTCGAATTTAATAGGAAGTGTGGAGTGCCAAAGGACACTGTTAAGGCCAGCACACATTACAGTCAGATCCGAGCTTAACACATCCGACATGTTGGTTATATAGGAAAATGTGCTCCCTATGTGCGAACATAGTGTGCATTGCCCCTCCTAACCAACATAACCTATCGGTCCTATTTTTAAAAATATAATTAAAAGAAATTTTGTTGACTATTTAATCTCATAGAAGACCTGAAAATTAAAAACAATCTGCAATATTTAATTCTAAAAAAGCATTGTATTATTGTTCCAGATACGGCGAAATAAAAGAAGTTGGAATGCAAATTCACAGCTTGCTTGAAGAAAATAAAAAGTTGTTTGGGATGGAAGATAAGATTAATTATAAACCATGGAAAAACTATGTTGACTATGTTGATAATATTGTATATAATGCATTATTGTCAACTATTGGCTGCAGGTGAGATCTAATTTTTATTTAATGATTATCTAAAATAATTATGTATATTTTATTTTTTTCTATTTGAAAAAACTATTAAAGTCACATTGTTTAAGAAACTCAAGAGTTTCAGATAGAGCACTCTGTCTGTGATTGCCCTAGGCTGATAACCTGTTTATTTACCCTTTAATAACTTCGGAACTATATTTGTTCTTGCCTTGTTTGCATCGGAAAATAAAGTGGGCAAAAATGGACAATAATTATTCTTTCCAATGACCACCCTTCATTAAATAATTTATTATTAAATGTATTATACATATTTGTTATTTTGCTATGTTATTTAAATTGTATTATTAACCTTCCGATAGACGCACCTATTTATCAGATTGCATTGGAAATGTTTATTTAGTTTTCTTTGATCCTATGCCATCTTGGCATTTCCCATCTTTTCTGCCCTTTTCTGTTGACCCAACCCTACCCTAGCCTTGATCGAGGATTCCTAAAGAAAACAGTACGGTAGAAAAATTTGTTTTTTAACTCAGGAATACTCACGCACATATACATATTTTTTAAATATTTTTTTAAAAATTATTTGTTGTAAAATTTGTAATTAATTGGTAATTTAAAGTATTAGGCCCAATTCACACAGAACGGACGTCAGGCAGAGATGTGGCGCGGACTTTTGTCTCTTCCTCCTCTCTCCTATTAAACAAACAGTCCAATTCAAACAGAAGTGATGTGGCGCGGGCGGTCGCCCTCCCTTTGTTTAATAGGAGAGACGTGGAAGAGACAAAAGTCCGCACCACGTCTCTGCCCGACGTCCGTTCTGTGTGAATTGGGCCTTATACAGATTGAATTTACTCTTGAAACAAACAACAAAGTTAAACGGACTTGTATGTGTCAGATATACCTGACCTCTAAATGATTGTATCATTTTATCTATTTACTTTTTTTATTTCTTATTTGTACATGATTAATTTTTTTTTAGTCACTATAGGTCATGCTTACAAACGAAAATAACGAGAATCACCCTTTCTCGTATGTGAGATATGTAGGCAGTATATTTGTTAGCAGCATTCAAAAAATGTTTGCAATGATTGTATTTTATCTTCGATGTAATTTTGTCATTTTTATAGAACTAGTTTTTAAGTATAATTTGTTATAGCCTATCGTTAATTTAATGTATTTTTTTTGTTTTTTCCGAGTTACTTAAGAAGCTGTGAGATCGCTGTATAATAAAACAAAACATGTTTATCTTTAAATTAAGTTATTATAATAATTATTCTATTTCTCTTTTTATAAACCCACTAGCATTCCCCGTCGCGGCTTTGCCCACTCTCATAAGTAAAGGATTTAATAATTTTAACTAATAAAGTTTTATCTGTTTATCGATAAAAATCTTGTATTGAACTATGCAATTGAGAATTATTTCTTCAATGATATTTTCATGCATAGCAGTATTTTTAACAAAAAAAAATTGCACTGATTACATAAAAGCGTAATCAGACATCCAATTTTTAACTTTAATATATGAGTTGGTAATCCAAGTGGATTACCAAGGGATAGAGACTATTAAGAAATTATTTTAGATAATGGACTGCATTATCAGTGCTTACTACTGAAGGCCCATGAATCATATTTTTACACACAATATCAAAAAGCAAAGGGTCGAAATTTTGATTTGGTAATCACTTCTATTCAGTAGAATTAATTTTAATGATATCATCTGGTTAAATTTTAATTTCTAACCATAAACATATATTGCACGTGGCAAACCCTTTTTCTGCCACTTACGACTGTATATTTAAATTTTATCAATGTAAATTTTATTATTCTTAAACCATCATAGAATTATGAAGAAAATTTCTTAGAGATGTGTTCAGTAGTTTTACCATAGTAAACTCTAGGAATGGTGTCGATCACAATCTTCACTAGTGTCCACATGTCACACATCATATTTAAATCTTTTTTAATAATTGAATATAAATTTCATGTAATTGCATAAGTAAATTTTATTATCAATTTCCAGCTTTATATAGCACCGTTCCTTTATAACCTCTCGTGTAGAATGTCGCTAGCCACCTATTGGTCGATTTCTAAACTTCACTTTTATTCAAATATAATCGCTTTTTTAATAACAAATTAATTGAAAATCAGTATATTTTATTATTGATAAACCTTCCTGGAACTATAAAGGTGATGTGGTTAAAATTTGGTAGAGATTGGTTCAGTTGTTTTCGCGGTTAGTGATCACAAACAAAAAATAGCTTGTCCTTTTTATAATAGTATAGATAAGATATTCGAAGTAAACTATGCCGATTGAAATATCTGCCTTTTCTAACATGTATGTAATGTAGATATGGATATTAAAAAGGCAGATATGCTTATTACACACAAGTGGTATCTGTGAGATTAGTTTTGAAGATTGTTTAAAAACATTTTCAGCTTAGGTTACCTCACTGAGCACATGGAGGCAAATAATAACCTACAACCTTTACTGAGTGTACAGCTGACCCTAAATGAAGAGGATATGGCTCTATATTGTGATCCGCCTCTCGACAACACTATGGACGGTTGTTTTTCAAATATGATTATAGAGATTCTGGATGACATCGTGAACATGGCAAAATTGATCGATAGAATTTCTGATTGCGATCAGCCCCACTATTTAGTAAGATATTTACATAATTTATTTAATCCTAAGTAATTGCATTATCGTAAAATGGGGTCACATTAGTACGGTGGGGTGAAATCGGTACACAATTGTTTCTGCGGTGATTTCCTTCTGGCAGGTTGTTGTGTCGACTTTTACCAAATGAGAGCCCACGAAACGACTCATTCATGCCCTCTCATTTGTTAAAAGTCGAAACAACAACTTGCCAGTAGGAAATCACCACAGAAATAATTGTGTGCCAATTTCACCCCACCGTACTAATGTGACTCCATTTTACGGTATTTAATTTATTGTACAAACATGTGTACCATTATGAATTATGAATTATTACCTTTTTTTTTTTTTTTTTTTTTTAGAAAGATATTGAAAGTAATGAAGACATAGAAGAAATGAAGAATGAAGTTATTCAAAATGTTCAAAATGTTGTTGAAGAAGTAAGTTAATGCTGGAAATTATTAGTTAGCATATTGAGATTGCACTGTTTTTCCATACCTCAACAATAAGAACATTTCTAACCTAACATTAACACCTCTTACATTATCTTGAAAGTGAGTAAAATCTGACTGAAAAACAAATTGACTTCTCGGTGGTTTATACATTTTTTAATGTAACCATTATGCCTCTCATTGCTTCTTGTATTCTTTCTTGTCCCTAACAGCCAAAGATGTTGGTTCTCGAGTTGTACTATACTGTCCATAGCCTGATGCATAATCTTATAATTATTCTCATAGTTTGGTTGGTACCCTATTATTCCAGAGATTGTTAAGGCTACTTCCCGGTTCTTAATTGGAATTCCCAAAAGTAGGTCACCTTAGCCCGGGCCACCCAAAATCACGAGCCCTGGGAATTTTGCTCCGCTCTCTCTCCTCCCTATCAGCAGCCATGATTTTATCAAGATGTTTTTCGTGAGAATTCAATTAAATATTAATCGACTAAGATGAATATTGAACCCACACTGCTCCTAATGGCCCAATCTCAACTACCTAAGTTATTGGAAGTATGATTATCATCATTATAATCTTTCCCTCTCTATCGCTGTGCAGTGTGGGGATTCCCTCTATAGAGCTTGACCCAAGTGTCCCTTTCTTGAACCAATTCTCTCCTCCTGCTCCAGTCCAACCCTCGCTTCCTGAACGCCTCCTGCACACCTTCCTCCCAGGTGATCCGTGATCTTCCTCTTGGTCTTCTTCCTTCTACTCTCGTCTCATATGTTATCCTGGCCGTTCTCTCTGTGCTCATCCTCAGGAGGTGCCCAAACCATCTTAGTTTATTTTCTTCAAGAGTGGTTTCTACCGCTTGTACCTCAAGGTTTGATCATATTGTAGAGTTACAGATCCTATCTCTTCTGGTCCTTCCTTCAACCTTTCTTAGGTCTCATCTCATTTCCATTGTCTGGATCTGCCCTTTGTGTTCAGAGGAGTAAGATTATCAGAAGGAAGTATTGTTACGGTCAGGTAAGGTTGGGTTGCCGTGGGCGGCGCGGGGCCAGGTAGCTGGAAAAGCCGCCAGGGTGGCCTAGAAGGGTCACGGCGGGCCAGAAGGGCCGAGACCTGTAATCTGGCTAGAACGATCTAGAATGTTCGGCGTAGCTTTAAATAGGCCGACTCCTAGCCCAGTGAGCCAGTTGAGGTGACAGTGGTCAGTGAGTGATCGGTCGGGCAAGTGTCAGTCAGGAGTCTGTGATATCCTGAGGCAGTATCCATGTGTCAGTGATCAAGTAACGATCAATCAGTCAAGTGTCAGTGACAGTTCAGTCAGTGAGTTAGTGACAGTGATTAACAGTGTCAGTGAGTGTAGTAACAGTCTCTGTGTGTCAGTGTAATAGATTCTTATGTATAATTGTGACATCTAGTAGTAAGATATTTAAGATAAGTATTGTGAAATATACATATTAGTGTAATTAGATCTAAGTATAATTTTTATTAGATTAAGTAGCTTAAGGGACCTATTTGTATTTATTAAGTTGTAAATAAATTAGTGTTTAGTAGCCCAGTACGTTTTTGTATTCTTCGACATTGGAGCAACATCCTGCCAGGGTGGTCTTCTTTGCCCTGAAAGCTTCCACTGCTTTATTGGTTTCAAATCAGGGTCCTCGTCTTGTTCCTTCGACACCTCTGCATCTTGCCAACTGTCGATGACCACAGTAGTCCTCATCACTGTCGCCTGCTTCTCCTCTTGCCGGGAACAGTGGCTGCATTTTTCGTCACAAGGTCTCCTCGAGAGTGCATCTGCATTCTTATGAGTGTTTCCCGAGCGATGAACAGACTCAAAGTCATATTCCTGAAGGCGCTCAATCCACCTCCCTACTTGTCCTTCTGGTGACTTAAATCGCAGTAACCACATTAGAGCCGCGTGGTCTGTTCTCAGGAGAAACCTTCTTCCGTACAGATATTTATGGAAGTGCTCTATGGATTTTACAACTGCCAGAAGCTCCTTCCTCGTGACACAGTAGTTGTGTTCTGGGGCTGATAGTGCCTTGCTGAAGTAGCCAATTACTCTTTCCTCCCCGTCTTGCAACTGGGAAAGTACACTTCCAATAGCGGTGTTACTGGCGTCAGTGTCGAGTATGAACTTGCCTTCGGTGCGTGGATAGCTTAGGATAGGAGCACTACTTAGCCTGTTTTTCAGCTCCTCGAAGGACTTTTGGCACTCGAGGTCCCAATGGAAAGTGCGTTTTTCTTCGGTAAGCCTGGTTAGGGGTTTTGCAACGCTAGCAAACCCTTTCACGTACCTCCTGTAGTAGGTACAGAGCCCGAGGAAACTCCTAACTTCGTGCTTGTCGCGAGGTACCGGCCAGTCGGTGATAGCCGTAATCTTCTCCGGGTCAACGGCGACTCCTTTGTCAGAAACAACATGCCCCAGGTAGTTTACTTGGCTCCGGAAGAGGTTGCACTTCTTTGGGTTCAGCTTCAAATTAGCTGCACGCAGCCGTTCGAAGACCTTCTCGAGATTCTTCAGATGGTGGTTGAAGGAGTTTCCTAGCACAATGATATCGTCTAGGTATATCAGGCACGTCTCCCATTAAAGACCTCTCAGCACACTTTCCATCAGCCTCTTGAACGTTGCAGGAGCATTACAAAGCCCGAACGGCATTACCGTAAATTGCCAGAGTCCCGTGCCGATTGAGAATGCTGTCTTCTCCTTATCCTCAGGAGTCAATCCAACCTGCCAATATCCACTGCGGAGGTCCAAAGTAGAGAACAGCTTACAGCCTTCCAAGGTGTCTAGCGTATCGTCGATCCTTGGAAGCGGATAGCTGTCCTTCTTGGTGACATTGTTAAGAAGGCGGTAGTCGACGCAGAATCTCGTACTGCCGTCTTTCTTCTTCACCAGTACAACAGGAGACATCCAGGGACTACTCGAAGGCTCAATGACACCATCAGCCGCCATCTCTTTAATAATTCTCTCTGCTTCCCCTCGTTTGGCTAACGGCAGCCTTCTCGGAACCTGTCGGATGGGCTTGGTATCTCCGGTGTCAATCTTGTGCTGGACAATGTTTGTTCTACCCCGAGATCCTGAGCTGATCCCGAAGACATCCTGCCATTGGGTAACCATGTTGCGCACTTCCTCACTTTGTTCAGGTGAAAGATCACGGCATGATTCCTCCACAAATCTGGATAATTCTTCTGAGAGCTCTCGTCGATTAGCAGAATGCCGTTGCAGCTGTCTTACGACTGAGGTAGTGGTTGTACATTCCCCAATCAGTGCTACCGGAAAACTGTTTAGGTTCATCAGACGAACTGGAGTGGTGCGTCCAACCTTAACGAGAGAACTGGTGACCAGTACACCTCGTCCGAGCTCCTTTTCTTCGTACCTTTCGGGCTCTAGTACCACACATTCACCTTCAGATAGTTGACCTTCAAAAGTCCCTTGAGTCACAACCTGGCACCTTGCGGGTAGAATGGTGTCCTCTAATAAGAGCACTCGTGAAGAGAGGTCCTTGCCCCGTAGGAGGATGATCTCTTCATCCCTTAATGTCACCACACCCCTTGCCATATCCAGTTTGAGCCCGTATTCAATCATCAAGTCCGTGCCCAATATGACTTCTTCATCTACTTCGGCCACGAGAGCACGGTGCTTTAGAAATTGACCTCCAATGAGGAAGGTGGCAACTGTCTCCCCGTAGACCTGGGCTGTTGAAGCGAGCATTGAAGAACACAGAAGGAGATCAGCGCAGACTACAGCTCATCGTCCCAAAGAAAAGAGTGCCTGAAGTGCTTAGGGAACTTCACGACGGAGTATCTGGCGGCCACCTTGGAGTTCACCGTACATTGGAAAAAGTACGTGAGCGTTTCTATTGGGCTAATCTTAAAGAAGACGTATTAGACTGGTGCAGGCGCTGTGCGACGTGTGTGGCCTCCAATGGACCGATGAGGAGAAAGAAGGCCCCTATGAAGAAGTATAACGTGGGAGCTCCATTCGAGAGAATAGCAGTTGACGTCGCTGGCCCTTTCCCTTTGACTGATGAAGGTAACCGATACATTCTTGTGGCCATGGACTACTTCTCTAAGTGGGTGGAGGCTTATGCCCTTCCGAATCAGGAAGCCGTCACAGTTGCGGACGTTCTTGTGAAACAGCTCGTCAGCAGGTTTAGAATACCAATGGAGCTTCACACTGACCAGGGACGGAATTTTGAGTCTGCAGTCTTCTCCAAGATGTGTGAGACACTAGGAATACGCAAGACTAGGATGACGCCTCTTCATCCACAATCTGATGGCATGGTAGAGCGCATGAACAGGACCATGGGTCGGTATTTGTCTAAGGTTGTCTCCGACCACCAGAGGGACTGGGACCAGTACCTTCACTTATTCCTTCTAGCCTACCGCAGTTCAGTTAATGAAACGACAGGGCAGACCCCCACCAGAGTGGTGTTCGGCAGAGAACTTCGCTTGCCCTGTGATCTGAAATTTGGTTTCAAGCCTGATGAAGAAGTCGCCGGGGAAGATCTGTTCAGCGGGAACCGTCTTCGGGCTCAGTATTGTCATCGATGCGCCGGTGTCCAGTAGAAGGCTTCGTAGTTGCCCGTTCACCATTCCATCCACATAGAATCTATTCGCCCTGCACATAACGCTACTCGGATGGTCTTCTTGGAGCATTCCACACCACGAATTTCAGATCTCTCCAAGTGCTTGGGCACTACGGACGGCCACAGGACAGCCAGCCCAGGTCTGCGGGGAGACAGTTGCCACCTTCCTCGTCAGAGGCCAGTTTCTGAAACACTGCGCTCTCTTTGCCGAAGTAGATGAGGACGTCATACTGGGCACGGACCTGATGGTCAAATACGGGCTTAAGCTTGATATGTCGAGAGGTGTGGTGACGCTAAGAGGTAGAGAGCTCTTCCTTCGTAAAGGAAAGGCAGGGACGGAGAGAATCAGGAAACTTGAAGAACAGAGGAAACGTGAAGAAGAAGCCATCATGAATCAAAAAGAAAATGGATCAAATCTTCCAGCTGCTCCTGCTTGGAGGCAGATAGGAGAGGATGATAGATATGGCAGGAGAAGGGGAAATGGTGACCATTCTGGAAGGAGCAGTGATGATGGCAATTTTAAAAGGAGAGGAAATGATTATCGCTGTGGAAGAAAAGGCGACCATGGCCTAGCGAAAGAACAGCAAGTGTGATATCTATCTACGGTGAGAACGAACGACTCAGTTGCGCGTTCTGAAGTTCTGGATGCCCGTGGAGTGACCCAAACAATCTACAGAGACATCTTCTCACTACCAGTGGACTGTGCTCTGGCCCATTGCGTCACCGAAGATCTGAGGAACTCTCGAGGGATCGCAACTGTTTTCAGGAAAAAGTTTGATGGAACTGAAGAATTAGAACATCAAGGACCGAGTGTTGGAAGGGCACTTCACCAAACGCACGGAGGCCAGCATCTGTTTTACTTGGTTACCAAGCGCGCCTCCCGTCAGAAATCAACGTACGGCGCACTACAGCAAAGCCTCAACGACCTGCGCAGCAAGCTTCTTAGACAGTATTTCACTAAGCTCACCATCCCCAAGTTGGGCTGTGGACATGACGGCCTGGAATGGAAGGCCGTAAGACACATGCTAGAAGAGACATTTGCCAACTCTGGGATAGTCATATTGGTCTGCACATTTAACCCCTGGAGAGCAAACGGCTACTACTTCGGAAAAAGCTCATAGCAGCTAATTGCTCCAAACCGTGCTCTGGGGCAGAGCACTTTTAAGAAGGGGGCAGTGTTACGGTCAGGTGAGGTTGGGGGTGCCGTGGGCGGCGCGGGGCCAGGTAGCTGGAAAGGCCGCCAGGGTGGCCTAGAAGGGTCATGGCGGGCCAGAAGGGCCGAGACCTGTAATCTGGCTAGAACGATCTAGAATGTTCGGCGTAGCTTTAAATAGGCCGACTCCTAGCCCAGTGAGCCAGTATTGAGGTGACAGTGGTCAGTCAGTGATCGGTCAGGCAAGTGTCAGTCAGGAGTCTGTGATATCCTGAGGCAGTATCCATGTGTCAGTGATCAAGTAACGATCAATCAGTCAATTGTCAGTGACAGTTCAGTCAGTGAGTTAGTAACAGTGTCAGTGAGTGTAGTAACAGTCTCTGTGTGTCAGTGTAATAGATTCTTATGTATAATTGTGACATCTAGTAGTAAGATATTTAAGATAAGTATTGTGTAATATACATATTAGTGTAATTAGATCTAAGTATAATTGTTATTAGATTAAGTAGCTTAAGGGACCTATTTGTATTTATTAAGTTGTAAATAAATTAGTGTTTAGTATTTAAGTTGTGATTTGATTAGTCATACTCCCAGTGGCCTGTAACAGTATGATTATCACTCAGAAAATTTAGCTCACTCACTTGATGCTTCCAGTTTTTATTTATACATCTAATAGGAAACTGTATTTTATCAATGTATAGGTTTTAAGTGTTATATCTACTTCCTTATTTTTTAGATTACAATTAATGCTTTTCTTATAATAGCTTTAATAATAATAAAATATATTCCAATGATTTTTTTCAGGTTTTGGATTTTTGCACCGGTTTCGAGGTTTACAGTAACCTATGGCTAGATGACCGACAAATATACATGCAGCATTTCTTAACTTATGGAAGACAACTTACTTTAGAAGAAATTGAATTAAATGTAACACCTAACCTGCAAACACCAACTATCGAAATGTTTAAACAACAGGTAAGATATAAGAACTAACATGCTTCACAGTTGAGTTTAAAACATTGATCTGTTACTCTCAGGATCCAAGGAAGTTACTTCACATAGTTCATAGCCTTCAGCCCCAAATACTTTAGAACACTCTAATTTTTTTAAGGCTGGCTCAGAAACTTTAAGACTTGTCATGATATCAGAAAATTAGATATTTCTGGTGAGCTGAAGTCTGCCAATATTGTAGGCTTGTCTACATTTTTTTTAATTTTCACCTCTATCCATTTTTTTTTACTATCATCCGATAATTCTGGAATATTTGATAATCCAGTATGCTTCAAGTCCCGAACGTGCCGGATTAAAGGAAGTTTACTGTAAATGGAAGGCTCGGTTGTTCGAGACTCGGTTAATTAAATCCTGAGTGTTGATATATTTTATATTTTAGTTTATATAATTATTTATTTTTCATTACATGCGTGCATTATACTTGTATTGTACTTATACAGATTTTTTTTTTTTAAACTGAAGGTACTGTTGGTTTGATTTTTTTTTGGTATTGTACTGTAACAGAAAAAAATTAATAAAGATTTATTTATAAAATGGTAGTTTTTACTATTAAATTGCTGTATAGCTGTTTGTTTTGAACTAATGAATTTATATTTTTATTTTAGATCGATTATTTTGAATCAATTTATATAGATGTAGAAAAGCTTAAGATCATCGAAATATTTCATAGATGGTTTCAATTAGATGTCCAACCTTTTAAAACAAGTTTATTGAATACTGTTAGTAAATGGTCTCTAATGTTTAAAGAGTATTTGCTGAAACATGTCACTGAAAGGTATTCAATTATAATAATTAAATGTATAGTATTTTTAGAAAGAATTATTGTATTAATTTTATTTTATTTTTTTGTCCAGTCTTTGGGAACTTTCGAAATTTATTCAAGAAGCTGACGAAGGTTTATTACAGCCAGTATCCGAAGGCGACTATACAGGTCTCGTAAAGGTGATGGGATATTTAATGCAAGTTAAAGAAAGGCTGCCGACAACCGATGATATGTTCGGGCCTTTACAAGATACTATTCAACTTCTGAAAACTTATGAAATGGAACTACCTCAAGAAGCTAACGTCTTATTGCAAGTAAGTTTTATTAAACCAAAACCTAATTATTGGATTCAAAAATAATATATCAGTTACGAATCTTTTGGATTTAAAATTTTATGAACATAGTTGATAATAAGCAAAAATAAAACATACAAAAACAAATTATTGAAAATATTAAATTAGATAAGAAAATTAACAATTGACAGCAAAATAACAAGTTGACTTTTGAATCATTATAAAAATAACTAACAAATAAAGGGCTCGATAGTCGAGCGAGTTAGGGCGTGTTTCAGTACGCTCTGTACTGAAGGTCATGGGTTTGAATCCCACCTTGGTGGGTTAAAATTTATTTTGTGGCAGACCCCTGAAATGAATCTTGACTTTCCCACTGTGGCAAAAATAAGTTGGTAACCTGTAGGATCATCCATCCTTCCTGCCCTAGTTGGAGTATATAAGGACGTTAGCCCCAATAAACAACAACTAACAAATAAAAAAATACATTTTATTATGCACTAATCGATGTGGTCAAAATTTGAAAACAATTGAATCTATTGAATTCAATAGCATTGAAAGCTAATTATAATCTAAGATCATCTTCTAGCCTATGAAAGGCAATCGACACATTTTTTATTATTTTCTTTATAATAATTTATTATTATAATCCCTTGATAAAAAAATATTAAAGATTAATCAATGAAGAAATATCTATAAAAGAAAAAAATAATAATAAAATTCTGATACAATAAAAAAATACATAAGTAAATGGAGATAATAGTTTTTGATTTTTTTCTATACTTTATATTTACAACTGTATACAATATAAACAATAAGTATATGTGCAGTAAAATTATCACAGTGACATTTCAATTAACTCGTAAAGAACTATCCATTAATAGTACTTCAATAACTGTTCTCCATTAGAAAGTCCCTAGACCATCTTCTTTTCAGATGCCTTGGAGGATTATCGGGAATTGAGTGTGAGACAAGTTGGGAAGACTAGTGGATTCGAGTGGGTATGGAGTTTACAATGAAAGGATAGGTATCTGGTTTGGTCCAAATATGCAAAATATGGGACATCTATATATTTCTCGATAAGTTTATGTGTGATATAAGGAGCATTGAGGTTTTATGAAGGGTTTCAGATTCTAAGGATAGGATACTAGAAAATTGGAAGGTTTAGTGAAGTCCCAAAGGACAACCCTGTTACTGCCAAGTAAATAAGATTTTTGTAATTAATTGGGAGTTTTGAACTCTTGAATAGTATATGTCGAAGTACTTTAAAACGACGAGTGATTTCTTGTCGTTTTAGCTTCAGAATATAATAATTAAATTAAAAAAAAAAAAATTATGACACATCCATATGTATTTCAAGATATTTACTCTGATGCTGATTACCACCAAACCAGCTTCCTCATTGGGCTCCATTAGTTCTCAACTCTCTTTGCTCACAGCATAACTAATTTTTAATCCAGTCTAGTAAATTTCCTGAATTAAAAATATAATGACATGACATAAACTTATAGAGTAACTACCCAATGGTAGCATTCCAATGAAAGTTCTATAATTGACGGTCCGGGGGCCATCTTTTGTTCAGGCGCCTCAGAAATCAAAAAAATTGAATACAATAATTACTGTCTGTAACCAGATTTTCTTTATATCATTTGCCTTCCTTCAACTTCTGTTTTAGTGAATCCTTGGAAATTCTACTTTGATCTTATCAGATGTGATCATAGAAATCATTCTGTAAAGTAGGTTTTTATAAAAGGTTCCTAAACATATTAAATGCTGCATCGGGCAAAATTTTAAGAGTAGAAGTGGAAACAAAACTTTATTTATCAATATGTATTTTATGTTTTTGTTATTTTTGTGTTATATGGGATGTGTTTATAAAGATATGAAACATTTTAGGAACTTCCGGAGCAGTGGAATAACACTAAGAAGCTAGCATCTAATGTTAAACAGCAAGTTTCTCCTCTTCAAGCCGCAGAAGTTGTTTCTATACGTAAAAAGATCGCTTTATTCGATATTAGACAAAACAGATATAGGGAGGATTTCAAGAAATCACATTTCTTAAGGTATTTGTAGTATCTATTCTATTTTGTTTTTTAACATGGAACATGTTTTACCGGTGACCTAGTTGGTCAAAAGTGATACGTTTTTAGAAAATGCGAGGGGGTTATAGTTTGATATTAGGAGAGTAGGAGCAGTTAGGGGCTCAACTCTTCTTATATTAAATATCTTGACTAGGAGGCAGGTTCTATTGAGTGAGCCACTTTTGGCTCTGTTTCTCCTAATACAGTTAGGAATTATTAATATAATTTTAATTAGAAGGCTTTGGTCATGTCATATGATCATATGATTTATAAAATAATATAATATAATATAATATAATAATAATATTTATAATTCTTTGTGAAATAAGCAAATAAGAAATAAAAAATTTTACCTGGATTTGACTGATCTTGCTCGATCCCTCTCAGCTGTTCAATTTATTTGAATAATTATCATTATTTTAATGAGTATAAAATGTCAGAATAAACAATAAAACAAAAAGGGGAAAATCTTTTTTTTTTTTTTTTTTTTTTTCTCTTTATTTGTTTAATCCACACCTGTCATTTATCATGTGACAACAAGCAGATGTGATAAATTGTTGTATACAAGATAATTGGCATGTCAGGCATGAGGGAGGACAGCACCCAGCGGTACTTACTCCTAACATGAACATGATATTCAATCAGTTTTAACGGAGTAGATCCCTCAACCAACTCCTTTTTAGTCTCCTTTGGGTATTATCTGGCAACCTTATGGAGGACATACTTTTTATTAAATTATTGATATGTCCGTGAAGTTTGTCGTGAAGTCTTTTATATAAAGTCTGGATGTGATCTTGTACCATGGGTATGTGTAAGTCTGTGTAAAGTTTTGTTATTGACATACCAGGGTAATTGTGTAGGGAAAATCTTAAATGAAATTACTATCATTTAACTGAAAGAAAATGAAGAATTGAAGTAACCATCTAATAGATATAATACAATAACAAAGTTTTTTTTTTTTTTTTTTTTTTTTTTTTTTTTTTTTTTTTTTTTTTTTTTTTTTTTTTTTTTTTTTTTTTTTTTTTTTTTTTTTTTTTTTTTTTTGTGAATATTCAAAATTACTCTCCTTTGGATATAAACAATAAAATAATCGGGAAAAATAAAGAACATAAGGGTATAGATGGTCAGCAGGATTAAGCTATTTAATTTGAAAATTTATCTCCGATAGAAAACTGAGTCACAAGCAAGCGAAAAAAAAAAAAAAAAAAAAAGAAAACATATGAGCAAAGACGGTTACTAGGGCAACCCCTAAAGCATGTTCCATGTTATTCTTTCTTTAGCCAGCTGGCTCAAAGAAGCCAATTTTTTTAAAATAATTTTTTATTTATTATTACTACCTGAAATTTTTGCTGCTACCCCTTCACACTTATCTTCCAGCTTAGAGCAATATAATAATTAATGATTAATATTTTTAATTTGTCAGTAATTCAAATACATTATAGTATATTACGTCTAATAGATTCAGTTGTGAAGATCCATATTATTTACTTGACAAAGAAGATTTGAAAATGGCAGAATTCGAAAAAGAAATGAATCAATTGCTAGAATCAGCATCACTGTTTGAGCTGAATGTACCAGAGTTTAAGTATTTGAAGCAGTGTCAGCGAGAACTTCGCATGCTTAAGGTTTTTACTATTTCTTTTAGATTGTTTCTTCCCCTTAAAATTTTATTCTTAATTTACATCAACATTTATCTTAAATTATTATTTTAATATTTCTAAATTAATTTTTTTTTAGCAACTTTGGGATTATATTCAAATTGTAAAAACAAGTATTGAAGATTGGAAAACAACGCCTTGGAAAAAAGTTGATGTAGAAAATATGGATATTGAATGCAAGAAATTTGCGAAAGACATAAGAGGTATATAAATGCAATGCTTTTTAAAAATTTTAAATTATAATTTATTTTTTTATTGATTCAGTAATAAATAATTTAATAAAAATAATTCAATTTAAATAATTGAAGGGTCACAGGGAAAAACATGGCAGTCCAATCCAGTCAATTTTAAGAATAATGATATTTTAAGTTTGACTCACCATGATCCATTTTTAAAAAACAAAAAATTATTTTCTCAAAAAATATTCTCTTTACCCTGATAATCGTTTCCCTCTACTCCTCTTCTTTCTCTGACTCCTATGTGCTGTTGAGCGTAGAGTTGCTATTCTGCCCCACCTAACCCACTGGTCCCTATCTCTTCCAAGTCTTCTCATCTCCAGTATGGCACATCCTTTTGCTCTCCCTAGTTTTCCAACGTAGTCAGTGTACATACTCCTAGGTCTGCCATGAGGACGTCTAGCTTCAAAGAACCACTTGACCTTTTGGATATCTGTCATTCTGCTAATGTGGCCAAACCATTTTAATTGCTGCTCTTCCAGGATGCTGATTACAGACTTCACTCCCAAATCCCATGTATTCTGTTGTTTCTGATGCAGTCCCTTTTGGTAAAGCAATAATGGAATATCCTCCAGCAATCAAAAATCCGTGGATCCTGGCAGATCTTGAAACAGTATCCTTTATTATAATGTGAAAAGTGTTAAATGGGAAGAGAATGTCCTTTTAAAAAACAAAAGTCTTCTTCTTTCTTTGAAACGGTGTTTCCCTTCGTTGGGTTTCCGTCAGGTCAAACATTCTTTCCATTGTTTCCTGTCCCACCAATCACCGTCCTCAGACCTCTTTCTGCCATTTCCTTCGCTATTTCATCCTCCCATCTCCTTGCTGGTTGTTCTCTCTATTTCTCGAAGGGTTCCATTTTCTCACCATTTCAGGCAATCTTCCAGGAGGCATTCAACGTACATGTCCATACCATATTAACTTCTTCTTCATAACATGTTCCGTCACGCTCTTCGTAATTTCCATTTTCCTCCTTACATCTTCATTTCTTACCCGAACTGCCCTAGTCTTCTGGATACACCTCCTCCAGTAGTCCATCTCAACTACATTTAATTTATCCCTAATAATCTTGGAGGGAACATGTTTCTGCGCCCATATGTGAGGATGCTTTCAATCAATGATTGAAAAATCCATTTCTTATTCTTTTTGGATAATGTCCTGCTCCACAAAATCGGATACAAGATGCATAATGCAAAAATGAAAGTGAATTATAATTTTTCAAAAGGACAAAAATTAATTTTTGGAAAGGAGTGGCCAAGAATATCCTTTGGTCATCAGAAATTGTTAGATCCTGGAAAAACTAGTATCCTCCAGTGGCTTTGGATTGGAAGCTCTGGACTTCAGCTGTTTTTCCTTCTTACTGTTTGTATTGATTTTATGTGGACTATCGTTTGTTTCCTGATAGTAATATATAGATTAAAATAAAGTATACTTTCTATACTATCAGTTGACTCCAACAGTTTAAAATAAACAAAAGGTGGACTGCTTCGGTTATCCCATCCTGGCCCTTAAATTTTTTCACCACTTTACTAAATTCTAATTTATGTATTAGCTTTTGATAAGGAAATGAAAGTGTGGGATACTTATATAACTTTAGAAGCTACCGTTAAAAATATGCTGACTTCTCTTAAGGCTGTTGGAGAATTACAAAATGCTGCAATCAGAGAAAGGCATTGGCATCAACTTATTAACTCCACTAAGGTATTTGAATGTTATAATAAAGTTTTTTATACTTCTTTTTTAAATCGATGTTTTTTTTTATTTTTTTATTTATAACATTATTTTTTTTAACCATTTCAAATATGTTTTACTTTTCAGAGATTAATAACTCATTTTAAATTTAAAACTATGAATATAAAAACTATGATAGTGATTAAACCAATCTTATTTATTTAAATCCTTATTGTCATGCATCAGAAAAGTGTACTTACTGGACAGTGAAAAAAAAATACTAATCCAAAAAAAAAATATTAAGATTAATCATGAAATCATCCTGGTGACAAACAAAAAACTTTGGTTTTTCCTAGTGAACAAGTGGTTTATAGTCAAATTCCCATATTTTCAGAGCACGACTTTGAAAATTTGATTAGGCTTCGAGAATTAAAATTATGTGAAAAATATTTGATATTTTTAGAACAGCTAAATGTTTCTATAAATTTATTAGATATTTTCTCATAATTCTGTTTGTCGAAGCCTAAACGAATTTTTAAAGTTAGAACCTGAAAAGTGAGGGAATTTGACTTATCCACTGGGGTGATCAATATATAGCGCCACTTAAACAACCACATGCCATAAGTCTTTTTTTTTTTTTTTTCCAATTTTACCGGAGAAAAATAAAACTGGTTTATTCATATTATTATTATTATCTTAATAATATGAAAAAGCGGGTTCATTACTTTAATTTGTACGAGAAAAAAGGAGAAACTTATGTGTACTTCCATTTTGCCGGTTTATCACTAGGAAAACAGCTAAGTTGTAGCATGTGGAAAAAACTGGCTGTACCATTGTTGCCACTTGCCTTTGTATTTTTTCAAAATCTGGCCTCAGAAATGGATCAAACGCTAAATTTTACGTAAAGGATAAAGTCTAAATAATTTTTCCCAAAAATTGAATTATAGTATGTGGTTGCTTAGGCGTCAATATATTCCTTGTGTGAATTCAAAAGAGAGAAATAAAATTAAGTTTTAATTAATTAACCTATTTGTTAGGTTCTTTTATTTTTTTTTTTTCTTCTAGGTGTTAATTCATTATATCTTTTCAAGAATTCAGAATTTATTGATTTCTTTTAGGTGTCCCAATATATTTTTCATCATCTCTTTTCATTAACATTGGACTAAAAGTAATAGTTTTTTTTTATCAAGTACTAGGTTTGAGACAAATCTTATGTAGTTACTACATTTTTATTTACAAAAATTATATTTAAATAATTTTTTTTTTTTTTTATTCACAAACAGTCTGAACTGTAATTGTTTCTACATACACAGCTGGCCAAAATCTAAGAACCCCCTGAGCCATTATCAGTAAATTTAAAGCTTAATATTTTTGTTCTTTGTATATTTGCATATTTTTCAACATTTTATATGTATATCTACACTGCCGGTCAAAAGTTTGAGACCACCCTGAAACGATACCAGTAAATTTAAAAGTTTGATGTTAGGTGAAAAATAAATGGATTTAAATAAAATTAAACGCATTTATATAGTTTATACCAAGATCTTTAAAGTTCATCTACCTTTAAGAGAAGAAATTAAAATTAAGTTTTCAATACATAATTTAAAACAAACTGTATTTTCCATATTAATTCCAACAATTTCGTTTGCCGACAGAATAACCTTGGATTAAAAAATTTGAAATTTGAATTAAAAATTGAGAAACGAAAATCTCCCATTCATATTAAATGAAGGCAGCGGGAATTTTTGTTGAGCCATTTCAAATTTAATTAGATATTTATGAACTAAGTTCCTTTTTTTCCTGAGTGGAATAGCTCGTAATTGATTTATTACGGAGAAAATCTCAAAAGTGAAACAAAGTGTTTTTACTTATAAATAAAAACATCAACATAAAATTAGATAGAAAAAGAGAGGCGGAATGATATTAAAGATATTAAACTTTTAAATTTACATACTTTGGCTCAGGGTGGTCTCAAACTTTTGACCGGCAGTGTATATCTTATTACCAAAAAATAAATATAATGTTGAAAAATATGTAAATATAAAATTATTAAGCTTTGCAATTTACCTACTGTGGTTCAGGTTGGTCCTAACCTTTTGGCCGGGGTGTATATAAATAAGCTCAGAAAAAAAAAAGAATTTAATTGAGTCTACTACTCAAACAATTGAAGACCTAATCAGCTTTCCATACAAGTAAATATTTATAAACTCAATATAAAAGAATTAAAATTAAAAAACTTATTAAACGTAATGATACTAATAAAGTTGATCTTCACCAAAGAAAAGTTTTTATTAACTTTTTTCTCTGTTTTCTGATAAATTTCTTCTGTGTCAATATTTTATTTTGTTATTATTCATTTTGATGTATTTTATACTTAACAATATTACTTTTAAGATGTTAAGATTTTTTTTTTTTTTTTTTTTTTTTTTTTTTTGGTTCTTTGATTATAAAAATTCTATTAATTTATTTAAGAGGCATTTATTTAACTATAACTGTATATAACATGGCTGTAAATAACAGCTTGCTGGAGCATGTTTTAATTTTAATATAGGTCTAGTATTAGATTTATTAAATCATTAAACTTCAAGAAATGCCTATTTAAATTCCAAATGCACTTTGTATGAGTCAGTCTCTGTTCTAGTAGCTTGTTTTAATACTATACGTGTTCAGAGTTTTTTTAAACATGCTTTTTATTTACCTGTTTGTAATATCCCTTTAAGAATAAAATGTAAAACAAATATAATGCTTTGAAATTTACTGAGATGAAATTTTCTAAGTAATAACGATTACAATTCTAAGTTACACGATTACATCAGAATTTAAGATTTGGCACTCATTCTTGTTTGTTTCGTTTAACGTCACTTTATGCTGCTATGGCTAATCGGACGATGCTACGGTGGGAGTTCTAAATTTTGCCTATCCAGGTATAATTAGGATAGGGATCTTTAGCGAGTACCTGACATCGCACAGGCTCGGGACCCCCGTTTTACGTCCCTTCTGAAGGACGGCATAACTGAGGATTTTTTACTCCCTTTAAAAAATCCTAAGGTCATCTGCCGGGCTGCGAACCCGCGATCTTGGGTTTAGTAGGTTGCTATGCTAACCACTACACCACAGGTGACCCGGCACTCATTCTGTGATCATCCTCTGCTCCTGTGTATGATATATTTTATATTTATGATTAATTTTATATATTACATTTTATGTTTATGATATATTTACCCTTAATATTTTAAGAAATATATTGTTTCTTGCTTGAATGCTATAATACATGGGCGATTATGAGATAACAGGCAATTTTAAGAACCAAAATTTTGAACTTTTACAAACAATGAAGAAAAATATTTCTAGTAATACTAAGGATGTCTATTGAACATTTTACTGCTTGGAACATCTCAAATCCTATCTTTCTAATAGAATTTTAAAATTTGAATTTTTTTACCTCCATGAAGGTTACATTACTACCTTAGTGGGTAGTAAACAATTTTTTACTTCCTAATAGATTTTTCGTATAAGTTATCATCATGGAATATTTAGAAATAAACAATTTCATTGTTTTTAGCCCCTTCATATAGTTATTATTGATGATATATAAATCCAAGCGATTTTCCACTTGATATATTTGACCTGGGAAAGAAAAAAACGACGTGAGTTACCCGATTCTGACTAAGAAGTTACAAATGCCATGTGAAAATACATTATTTCAGAAACAGTTAAAGAAAAAATATTAATTTTACCCATGCTACGCTAGGTTTTATCATGCTTAAAAATGGTTATGATTAGGAGATAACCTTTTCTAAATTAGGAATTTACTTATATGGAAGTTATTCTAAATCATGAAGAAGGTCATGGTGCGCTGTAGGAATAGAAAACGTAAATGATTTTTAATGTAAAAATTCCCATTTCCAAATCTTACTGCTTTTATTTGATTCCAGTCTTTTTTTTCAACAGTCCACTGAGTTACTTTTTTTTTCCGGGTTATAACTTATAGTTATTTTCGTAACTAGGAATGTTCACATATTGAAAATGGGCATTTTAAAATGAAAAATGAAGTAGAAGTAATTTATCTACCAACAAAAAAGGTAAAAAATTAAGATTGGGACATCCACGGAAGGGACCAAACCGGCGTTTGAAAAAAATAAGACCAACAAAACATATTTTATGTTATTTTTTTAATGAGATAATAAAACAACACATTTTTGAATAGGTGCGAGAAAAGAAAAAAATGAACCCATAGTTGTAGGCAAATTATGAATGGGAGGTTATCTGAGAATCACCCTTATTCATTATTTCATTTATAAGCTGTCTATTTACTCTACGAAATTAAGTTAGAAGAAAAGAACTATGATTGTTCTTTCCCCTGATTCTTCATTTATTAATGTACTTGACCTTTCTATCAAACAGTACGGAAAATAGAAAAAACATCTGACTCATAAATAGTGCTTTTAAAAACTGATGAAAAGCAGTTTTACCAATGTACATATTTGTAAATAGCTAATATTAAAAATACTTCAAACATAGCACTGTAAATATCTTGCATACTCATGTTTTTATTTTAATCTAAATATGTTGAACTGTAATTTATTAAATTTGTTTTAAAAAATAATAATTATAAAAAATTGCTTAGTTGCTATAATATTTGCTATTTTTGCAGAATTTAGTTTCATTGCCTCCTCAGTTTTCGGTAAGTTGTGTTTTTACTTTTAAAAAAAGTAGTTTATATTCATATATGTAGTAGATCATACAAATTTAATCTGATTTGGAGCTGTGAATGCATGCTTATGTTTTTAAACATTTATCTAGTAGTTTTAATTCACATATAGAAATAAGTATTTTTTTAATATTTCTTCCATTCCTTGCCGTTTTGGAAAAACATGGTTTTCCAGGTTGGGAGGGAGGAGGGTGATATGTGTTGCACCATTCAAATAAAATTTACTAGACTTTATCGAGAGTGTAGACAAAAGGATATTTGTCTAAACCTATATTGCTGTTCAGAACTGGAAAATTTTAAGTGACAAATGTCATTGATGAAGTCAAACCTTTACCCTTTTTTATTATCAAATTTTTCTTAATCCACTTATCCACTGCACGTGTCCTTCAAGATCATTCATCCTTTTCTGACTGGGCCTACCTCTTCTTTTTGCTCCTCCTTGCATTCCAGTCCCATTTTTCTTGGCAGCCTTTGAGATTCCATTCTTTCTAAATTACCCAGCCATCCCAACCTCGGTTACTTTATAACAGTGACAATATCGATTTCATCGTAAAATTCTTTGAGCTGTATATTGCTTCTGATTCGCTATCTTTGTTGCTCTTTGATAGGGTCATATATCTTTCGAAGAACTCTTCTTTCTCATACTAGTAGAGACTTATGATTTCTTTTTTACAGTCCATGTTTCACTTCCATACGTCACATCTGGCCTGACAATTTAAATGAAATTATAATATATTCAAATTAATTATATTAGATTATAATTCAAGTCAATTAAAGTAAGAAAAATATATAAAAGAACAATAATGGAAGTAAAAAAACCTTTACTATACAATAAATAAATAAAAAAATTCAAATTATTCCTGATTGGGGGGGGGGGGGGGGGGGAATAGATCATGGATAGGTCTATCTATAATTTACTGCTTTTATATCTACTGCTTGTGATAAGGAAACTGTTGTCAAATTTACAATTCGAACAATATGAACAGAGTTGAAGTGTTTCAAAAAAATTCCTAGACTTAAAAAATGTAAGCAAAATTTGAATTTTTTTCATTCAATCCAATATAGCTCCTAAACAGCAGTTCCTAGTGACAAATCTAATATAGAAAAAAATATTCTCCATTAAATTCCTAATAAGGGAACTGTAGTAAAATTGGAACAACAACAAAAGAGCTGGAGCGTGTCAAAATGTTACATTTTTGAGAGTGAAAAAAAAAGTTATTGCTAAAAAAGGAATAATTTAAACACAAATGAACATTAATTTTCATGATATTCGTATTTCTTATATATTCTCTTTCTTTATGAATCAGTTAGATTGTCTCTTTAATTGATAAAGGAAGAGGTTGGATTTAAAAATGGTGACAGTAGTGTTTACAGTTGAGAGGTAGTTTCAGATATTGGATACTCTTCAAACAATCTTCATCATATTAAAAAGATAGGTATTTATTTCAATTTCAAATTAATTTATTTTTGATGATGAGCTACAAGCAAGTTTATTGTTTATTTTGTTTAACGTCACTTTATGCTGCTATGGCTAATCGGAGGATGCTACGCCGGGAGTCCTAAATTTTGCCTATCCAGGTATAATTAGGATAGGGATCTTTAAGGAGTACCTGGTATCGCTCAGGCTCGGGACCTCCATTTTATGTCCCTTCCAAAGGATGGCATAGCTGAGGATTTCTTTACTCCCTTTAAAAAATCCTAAGGTCATCTGCCGGGCTGTGAATCCACAATCTTGAGTTTAGTAGGTTGCTATGCTAACCACTACACCACAGGTGACCCCTGTGGCTACAAGCAAGTTTTTCCAGATAAATAATAAATTTACATCTAATTAGTTTTATTTATATTGAATCAGAAGGTAGGTTTAGAATATGTATTAATGCTGGTATACATCTGCATGTGTTTGTACATTACAACCATATTCTTATAGTATATTATAATATCTTAGTGGCTTATTGCTATCTTATTTTAATCTCACCATTGTAAATGTTTTATTAGTTCAATCTTGCTATAGTTTTGTTATGTTTGAATTTATTGTTGATATTTTTTATATATAGTTTCTGATATTTAAAGTAACTAAACAGAAGTAAGAATAATATTTTTAGTAAACCGACAAAATAAAATTTATATTTATTTAAAATAATTTAAATAAAAATGATTTTAGGTTGAGTTTGTGATGAACATGGACACTACATTAGCCGATTTGTTAGAATTGAACTTACACGAATGTGAAGATGAAGTAAAAAATATTGTCGACAAAGCTGTAAAGGAAATGTCGATGGAGAAAATGTTGAGGGAATTAGGAGTTACATGGAGTGCGATGGAATTGGAACAGGAGGAACACGCACGTACAGGCATTATATTGCTACGTGCAAGTGAACAACTTATAGAAACATTAGAAGAAAATCAGGTTCTTTTTATACTCATTTATTTTTTGTTTTGTATGAATGTTTATGAAGATGTGTGTATATGAAGTATACTGGAGATGTTTTACTCTGTAATGGTAGTAGGGATATTTCACTTGTTATAAAGAGCCCCTTTTGTAAATAAAGTGAAAACAAAAAAAAATTGAAGCCTCGATTGATCAAGACTCAGTTAATAGAGTCCTGAGTGTATATACATTTACTTTTATGTCTGTATTATTTATATTTTACTTCTAAATTCATTGAAATTGTAATTCATAATATAATCATTTTTAGGTGCAATTACAAAATTTAATTACATCCAAATTTATTGCACATTTTTTGGAAGAGGTTTCTTCTTGGCAAGCAAAACTTTCTCTTGCAGACCAGATCATTACAGTTTGGTTTGAGGTACAGAGGACTTGGACACATCTTGAGTCTATTTTTATGAGCTCTGAAGATATAAAAAACCAGTTACCAGAAGATTCCGAGCGGTTTTATAGAATTGATTCCAAGTTCAAGGTAATTATTGCTATTGTTTTTCTTTTTCTTAAATATCCAGGTTTTCTTATTGTTAACATTAAAATATTTTCATTTTATAACATGTATGATATTTTTGTGTTAAAGTGGGTATCCGCTGTATTCGTGAACCAACAACACTTCATGCTCTTGTAACACTGTTAATGGAGATAAGGTTTGAGGACAAAGCCACTACACAAATGCTCCCCAGCATTCACATGATGGTTAAAGGGACAACATGTCTTAGTTCGTAGCAGGCGTAACCTATATTTTCATGTATAGCCCAGTCAAGGAAGGCAAGAAATTAGGCTTTGTCGCAACTAATTAGGGGAAAGCTGAATTTTTGCAGGTTGTTAGTACATAAAGTATACACTAAAAAAACACAAAGTCCTGACCCCTACTCCTCTTGCTTCCCCCCCACCCCTTCAGCAACATTGCAAGTACGGAACTCTGGTTATATGCCAACAGCTCGAAACCTAATTTTGCTATCAGAGTGTTTTTTTTTTATTTTACCCCTAACAATATTACAAACAAATTATGTTATATACACCTTTTATGTAGATAGCTTAGTTTTGCCGTAATACTTAATCATATACAGAAAACTTCAACTTCAACAAATTATAGATTTTTATCATTACGTTCTGGGAAGAAAAGTGCTAAACAAAACTTATAGATAATATGATTTGCTTTAAAATGATATGTCTCATAACGTATAACATTAAAACGATGGCTTGATAGAGAGCGTTGAAAGAGTAGTGGACACCGGTGCGCCGGTCCTAGCGGGGCCGTGCTGAGGTGCACAAATGCATATACTGCTGTTCATGATCATGATTAGTTATTCAGTCGAAATGCAGCAACAATGTAATAACGTTTATTTTTAGGTTATTACTTCCAAAGTGCATTTTTTTTGCTGTAATAGTTTATTAGTTTACTTGTATCACTTATATAGTACAAAATTTAGCATTGAAAATTCAACTCCAAAAATCAAAAGATCTGACTGCTGGATATTGTTAACCACCCTTAGCTCTAAGTGTGATAAAAAATCTTCCTCAAAATATCTTCGGGGTTAGGGGAGAGCGGGGCTGAAAGTCGTATGTTGCTAGCTGTCTGATTTCGGAACTCAGAAAACGTTACTTTAATATATATTGTTATGATTTTCTTCAATCATTAATGTTTAAATAAAATTATTATCAATAATTAATTGACTTTAACTCATTATTGAGGTTCTGTCAATATTCTTTTGAATTATGACTGGATATTTTTAAACAATGTTTTGTGCATACTTTTTATATTTATTATTTTATATATAAACATATTTAAATTTACCTTAGTTTAATTTTAATTCAAGTCCATTACTGAGAGAACCACTAAACACGTTCACTTATTTTGCCTAGTCCATTCTTTATCTCCTGGTTCATAATCTTCTAAGACTCCAGACACCTAGCTGCATCTTGTCTCATAACCAACTCATTCTTTCTTCTTCCTTCTCTGTCCTAAAACCAACTCATTCTGTCTTCTTCCTTCTCTGTCCTAAAACCAACTCATTCTGTCTTCTTCCTTCTCTGTCCTAAAACCAACTCATTCTGTCTTCTTCCTTCTCTGTCCTAAAACCAACTGCCCCTTTTTCCTACCTGTAGGGATGGCTGGTACTACCTCTCCAGGTATTGAAGGTTTCTCTAATCCCTGGGCTTCTACCTGGTTTGGACCCTTACTTCCAATATTTGCTCTTTCTGGACTTAAATTGCAAATATCATTACAATATATACATAAAAAAAGCAAAGTAAATTTGCAACAAATGCCATTTTACTCCTCTCTTTCCCATATCATAATTTTAGAGCTATGGGAAAGGGAAAAATAGAAGATGTTTAACTTGAGGTAAGTCGTAGTTCTCCGGAATAACACATTTGTTGGTACTCATTTGGCTGCAACTCCGAAACTATTTGTCGGATTCAAATTTCTCTTTTTTTGTATAAAAGCTGGTTAAATTTACTGTAATAACTCAAATATTAAATTTTAATCTAGTCCCGTGAAACACCCACAGCAGAATATTGAGAAACCAGTACTGTTGTGAAAAACTCGTATTTTTCGGCACATTTATCACAATAACTCCAGAACTATTTCTTTGATTCAAAATCTATTTTTTCCATCTCAAAGCTGTTTAAATTTACTATAAGACCCTTTATATTATTTTTATCAATTCTTGTGCAATACCCATGACTGAAAAAAAGAAAATATGTGAAATACCGATTTCATATTAAAAAAGAGAAATTTGAATCCGACAAATAGTTTCGGAGTTGCAGCCAAATGAGTACCAACAAATGTGTTATTCCGGAGAACTACGACTTACCTCAAGTTAAACATCTTCTATTTTTCCCTCTCCCATAGCTCTAAAATTATGACATGGGAAAGGGAGAAGTACTTTTTGTTTTTTTTGTAGTGGCAGTTTTCTGTGTATGATTAAGTATTACGGATGAAATTGCAAGGTTCTATAATAGAATCGCCTCTCAGAACTGGCAAATGGAACAACTGAGACAGTCAAAATTGTTTCTGGGAGGGCACTGCAAGAAAAGAAGTACACAACTTCTTATCTTGACAGAGCCAAGCTCAAATACCTGACAAAAATGTATACAGGGCATTGCAGATTAAACAAACATCTCTGCCTAATGAAAATCAAGACCTCACCGAACTGCAGATTCTGCAACAGGGAGGATGAAACGCCTTACCACATTATATGCAAATGCGATATGCTGGCAAGGAGGAGGTTTCTTCATTTTGGGGAAGAAATCATCCTAGATCCTAGTGTGGACATAGACCCTATTAGCATTATAGGGTACATGAAAACACTAGGACTGTACTAAAATAGTACAGGATAAACGGCATAGGCACAATGAGCCTCAAGGCTGAGGTGCCACCATAGCCGGAAAAAAAAAAAAAAAAAAAAAAAAAGTATTACGGCGAAACTAAGCTATCTACATGGTGTATATAACATAATTTGTTTTGTAATATTGTTAGGAGCAAAATAAAAAAAAAGAACACTCTGATAGCATAATTAGGTTTAAAGCTATCAGCATAAAACCAGAGTTTCGTACTTGCAATGTTGCTGATGGGATGGGGGGGGGGTAAAGCAAGAAGGGTGGGGGTCGGGACTTTGTGTTTTTTTAGTGTATACTTTATGTACTAACATCCTGCAAAAATTCAGCTTCCCCCTAATTAGTTGCGATACGAAACCTTTATTGACTGGGCTAGTAGAAGACCTCATTTTCGGCAAGCAAGTTTTTATAATTAAAGAGCTAAAGATAACTTACTATTGAACCTCAGGCCTCAAGAATTAAGTGGGCACTTTATACATTTTTTTTACTAATATCTTCCTCAGAATTCAAAAATCTTTTAAACTTGATAATACTGTCTATTCAAGGAAATCACATGTGTTATTGGCTCAAGATAAGCTCGCCTTAACATTACAATTGAATCGTTTATTTCAGAAACCACCTAAGGGTTTCTTTGTGGTACTGTACAATTTAAAGATAAATACATCTTTTAGTGCAGAAATAACTTATGTACCATATCAGCAATGCTTTTTGGTAGCCTTGAAAATAATCCGTTTATTTCAGAAATAACCCAAGCTCAGTTTTTTTTTTAGTTTTCTGAAAGTTGAAATTAGTGCACTTAGGTGGTTTCTGAAATAAACGATTCAATTTCTGGCCACTGTTGATAGTTTTACTAGTTTGCAGTATTAGTGTAAATTTCAAAAACTAGCTATCAGCAAATTTGTCCCTGATGTTGGTGAGGCCGTTTCACAAGTGTTAGACACTACTTACCTGGTCCAAATATGAACGTACTGAGCTCCACTTTGAGTTTAGGTAAAAATCTGCAGCCATCTGAGTGCTCTTGAACTATTACATGCTCGGAGCACTGAAATGTATCCACTTGTTACACACTTGAAGTGCTGGTGGTTCACGAATATAGTGGATACCCACTTTTATATGAAAGGTTATTTATAATTAAAGATTTAAATGTTTCTGTAGGATTTATTGGAAGATTTAAAAAAAGTTCCAAATGTTTTGGAAGCAACAAGTAAACCTGATCTTCTGAAAGAGTTGGAAGTTCTCCAGAAAGAACTAACTTTATGCGAGAAAGCATTGGCTCAGTATTTAGAGACGAAAAGGCTGAAATTTCCCAGATTCTATTTTGTTTCTTCAGCTGACCTGCTTGACATCCTTTCAAATGGAAATCGGCCTAAACTTGTTGCTAGGTAATAATATTGTCCATTTATAATTTAATTTAATAACCTGATTTGTCATCATTTGGTCACATCTAGTTTTGTCGAATTATTATTATTTTATGAACACATCATTATTAAGGTTCAGCTACCATTTATTTCAAATTCTATCATACGTAAAATATAAAATGTGTTTGCTTAAATAGGCATTTGGTGAAATTATTTGATTCTCTTGCATCTCTAAAATTTACTCCAGAGGACTCGAATGATCCGGATGGTGCTTTTGGAATGATAGCAAAAGATGGTGAATATGTAAAATTTAAAAGCTGTTCTGATTGCACTGGCCCGGTAATTAAAATATTTAAATCTATGATAATAATAGTTATCAATTTTTTTTATTATAAATATTAATTCTTAAAGGTGGAAGTATGGTTAAATAGAATTCAATCGTCCATGAGAGAATCGATTAAATATTATTTTTCTGAAGCAATGCTTGCGTATGAGGAAAAACCGAGAGATCAATGGTTATTCGACTACCCTGCTCAGGTTTCTTTATGTGCAACTCAGATTTGGTGGACGACTGAGGTCAATAGTGCTTTTGCTAGATTGGAAGAAGGATATGATAATGCCATGAGAGACTACCACAAAAAGCAGGTGAGCATTAGATCAAAAATAATTCTGCATTCGCCATTCCTCTGCTATCAGTAGCTTTGAGTCCCAACTCTTCCTTTATTTATTAGGTATTCAATTTAATGCCAGCAGTACACACTCTCCGAGCTGCTCGTCAACGAGGCCACCCGAGCTGAGTGACAGTGAGCTGTGTACATGAGTTGCAAGGTTTTTTTATTTATTCTACATGGAGAGGATCATTTAATATACCTCTTGAGAAAAAATCTTACCCAGGTTAAATAAGGAATGTGAATATAAAAATTATTTTTAATTAGTCCAGGCGACTTTGATTTTAAATTGAATGAAATATGGTGGTCTATATATAGACCCCTTACAGAGTGATGCAAGTACACACTCGCCAAGTAGGCTCCTGGACAAGGGAAGGTGAGATTTGAAGGGGTGGGTATGTAATTTTCGTCTTGTTGCTGTTTTGTTGGTTTTTCATAAATATCCTCTAAATAAAGCCATTTAGGAATCTTTTTTTTTCTTTAGTTCTTGAGCTGGCCTATTCAGGAGCTCACTAAGATGAACCCATGCATCATTCACTCTTCTTTTGTCCTAATGATATTTATTAGTCGGGTCCCGAATAACTGATTCAGCCTGGTAAGCCTCCAAAAAATACATAAATTCTCCATTATCCCATTCACTCTTCAAGGTAATTGAAAAATAGAAAAGGTAACTATACCACAACAAGGTTAGTAAGGAACTGGAAATTGAATAGCAGAAACATTAAAATGTGATTAAAAGAAACTTAAATGTGAATAACAGAAGCGGCTTGCCATTTGCAGAAATCTGAATCACGAGCTTAGGCGAGTGTGTACTGGGTCGGCTTGCCTCATCGCTCGTGTCCTCTCCGTGCCCAGAAACCGACTTTTTTTCGGAGCGCTGGTGAGCCAAGGCAAGCCTAGAGAGGGCGACCCAGTACAAATTCGTGCTCACCCTCGTCTTGGCTCGGCGAGTGTGTACTGCCGGCATAACAGTTATAATATAGGTGAAGACAATATTTATCACAATGAAATATGAATGTTCCCAAAGTAATTTTAATTTTGTTCTTGTATTTATTTTGTTATAAGTTATATATTATAGTCTTAGATTTCATTTGTTATCTCTAGATAAGATATATTGTTTTCTTTCTTAGTATTATGTCCTTCATTTTTTTGTATACGGCATCTAGGCTGCCATTATATTGTTCATTGTAATTATTCTTAAGGGCAATAGCCCCAGAATAAAATTTACTTTCAATTAATTTCACATTTTACTGGATTTTTTGTTATGTATTTATATATTTTTTTAAAGATATCACAGTTAAGCACGCTGATTTCCCTTCTACTTGGTGAGTTAACAAAGCAAGACCGACAGAAAATTATGACCATTTGTACAATAGATGTCCATTCTCGAGATGTTGTCGCCAAATTAATTCAATCTAAAATCGATTCACTTGCTGCTTTTCAATGGCAATCGCAGCTTAGGCACAGGTATTTTATGAAATATATCTACAGATTATTTTCTTTGATAGTGTTTAAGTCAATTAAATAATTAAAATAAAATTTTTAAATATAAATTCATTATATCGTAAAAAAATAAATAGGCCCTACATGTTTTGGTTCCTATATGGCCATCAACAGAATAACATTATCTGTAAATATTATGGTTATGCGTAATAGATACAATATCTTGAAGGATTTAGTGAAGACCGGATTCTGTCTCTCATGCATAATCTTAATTTTAATTGATATTTAAGTGTATACTGATGTGTATAGTTGTTAATAAAATTATTATGTTAAACATAAAAAGTTTATACTACAAAACATGATACATATCTCCAAAATTTAAATGTGTTTACATATAAATATTTCTAAACAATTTGTGTAATCAAATTGAGTCTTAATAAAATTCCTCTTAAACTCTGCTGAATTTATTTTTTATATAAGGATCTGATTTGGGGCTTTGAATATTTTTATGAGCCACTGCAGGTACAGGAAAACTTCTTTAGAAACTGAATAAGTTCTCAGAACTTGAGAACTGAATAAGTTCTCAGCTGAAGGTTATTAGGACTTAGGACTAAGTATACTTTATATTCCCTCTTTAAGACATTTTAGATGAACATAACCATCGGTATTAAGTTTTTGGTTGATTCCGATCGAGATATGTTGTATGTTTTATTTGTAATGAATTCTTTTTCTCGAACTTTCAACTTAAAATTTAAGGTCAGATTCAATGAGTGTAACTTCTTTAATGGATGTAAAATATTGTAAAATTAATATTTTTGATAAATTTGCCAAGATGAGAGAACCTAGATTTTATTATTATTATATATATATATATTTTTTTTTTTTTTTACAAAAATTGTCTCTCATTTTTTTTTTTTCTAAACCTAAAACTATATAACTAACTTTATTAAAAATTTTTGAGGTTATTTTTAACTAAACAAGAATATCAAAGAAAAATTGGGTAATGATTTTATAGTTATTTATTGACTGTAGTAAATTTATTGATTATTAAAACTATTTTTAGATCACTATCTACCATTTTGAAATCGTCATGTATATTATGTTTTTAGTGGAACCTTTTCTGTATGAGCGCTTAAATAGTATATTAGCCTTTTTCTTTTGTTCTATGTTATCGATCTTAATTCCTACTCAACTCGCAGACTTTTTAAATATATTTTAAATGCTATGTATAATTTCAAGTCTTCTAGTGCTCAATTCTTTTTTAATTCCTTCATAAAATTAATATTAGAATTTTTCTCAGGTGGGATGAAAAAATAGGTGACTGCTTTGCTAACATTTGTGATGCTCAATTCTGCTACTCTCATGAATACCTTGGAAATACACCTAGATTAGTAATTACTCCATTGACAGATAGGTGTTATATAACCTTAACTCAGGTATAAGTTCAGTTTATTAAAGTGAATTGAGGTTGTCTAGGAAACTAATTTAAAATAATATTTTGTTGTTGATTTGTCGTAGTCTTTACATCTGGTTATGGGCGGTGGACCAGCTGGACCTGCTGGAACTGGTAAAACAGAGACTACAAAAGATTTAGGAAGAGCCCTTGGTATAATGGTTTACGTATTCAATTGTTCTGAACAAATGGATTATAAGGTAAGAATCATCATTATATAGAAATTATTATTTTAATTTTTGACATACTTTTAAAAATTTTATAAAATGCCTGTTTTCAAATTTCTGCTGTTTGTGATATCATGATTGATAAAAATTGGAAGAATTTAGCATTACTGTCCTATAATGACTAGGGCCTTGTCGCCTATCACTTACCAACTGTTCTATCGTCAGCAACAACCCTTCATTGTCTGATTCCCAATTCCTTTGTCTTCTTCTACGTCATCGAACCATCTAATTCTAGGGTGACCTTGTCTTCGAGCTCCTGTTTTTTTATAAAGCTGTTTCCTTTATAACATTCACAATATCCAAATCAATATAATTGATGGAATCTGATTTAATAACATACCAGATTTTGGTGTTTTGATTTATCAGAATTTCCCTCTCAGAGGTTTAATATCTCCAACTCACTTTATATTTAATAATAAATAGTGGCAATCTGGGGTTAGTAGTCAGTAAAATCAAGTATTTGCATTCTAATTTATTTTCACATAAATGAAATACATGAATAAGGTCTGTACCAGTGAATATATAATTGAATAGAGTCGCCTTCGGCTGGGGCAAGATGTGTCTCTTACCCCTACCCCAAATGGCTCTTTTCTACTTCTCATTACTGAACCAAAATCCTTACAATCAAGTACAGAAATAAAATTGATTTAATAGATTCAAGATCCGTTTTAGAATCGGAAAACATTAAAAAATCGTCTACACAGACTAAAATATATGTAAAATTTTTTAAAATATAAGCAAGGATCAACTTTAGATCTTACAAAACCTAATTTCACAAAAATTTGATTTAAATGATCGTTCCAAGCTTTAGGGCTTTGGTTAAACCATATAATGCCTTTTTTAACTTAAGAACACTATCACTCTTTGCAAAGGTTATAGCCTGCAGGGGGTAGATACTGGCACGTGTAAGTCCGTTTAAAAAAGCACTGCGGAAATCACGGACGGAGGACAAAAGCGGCGGGCGGCAGCGGAGAAAGAAGTACCTCGTCTCAGGGCTGAACGAGCTACGGGGTGCAAGAGACCTCCATCGCTCTAGGTTGGTGGGGGGGTAAACGCGGGCCCGACCTGCGTTCGTTTTAGTTGTCCGCGGTTGTTTTCGGCGTCATAAAATTAATATTAGAATTTTTCTCAGGTGGGATGAAAAAATAGGTGACTGCTTTGCTAACATTTGTGATGCTCAATTCTGCTACTCTCATGAATACCTTGGAAATACACCTAGATTAGTAATTACTCCATTGACAGATAGGTGTTATATAACCTTAACTCAGGTATAAGTTCAGTTTATTAAAGTGAATTGAGGTTGTCTAGGAAACTAATTTAAAATAATATTTTGTTGTTGATTTGTCGTAGTCTTTACATCTGGTTATGGGCGGTGGACCAGCTGGACCTGCTGGAACTGGTAAAACAGAGACTACAAAAGATTTAGGAAGAGCCCTTGGTATAATGGTTTACGTATTCAATTGTTCTGAACAAATGGATTATAAGGTAAGAATCATCATTATATAGAAATTATTATTTTAATTTTTGACATACTTTTAAAAATTTTATAAAATGCCTGTTTTCAAATTTCTGCTGTTTGTGATATCATGATTGATAAAAATTGGAAGAATTTAGCATTACTGTCCTATAATGACTAGGGCCTTGTCGCCTATCACTTACCAACTGTTCTATCGTCAGCAACAACCCTTCATTGTCTGATTCCCAATTCCTTTGTCTTCTTCTACGTCATCGAACCATCTAATTCTAGGGTGACCTTGTCTTCGAGCTCCTGTTTTTTTATAAAGCTGTTTCCTTTATAACATTCACAATATCCAAATCAATATAATTGATGGAATCTGATTTAATAACATACCAGATTTTGGTGTTTTTGATTTATCAGAATTTCCCTCTCAGAGGTTTAATATCTCCAACTCACTTTATATTTAATAATAAATAGTGGCAATCTGGGGTTAGTAGTCAGTAAAATCAAGTATTTGCATTCTAATTTATTTTCACATAAATGAAATACATGAATAAGGTCTGTACCAGTGAATATATAATTGAATAGAGTCGCCTTCGGCTGGGGCAAGATGTGTCTCTTACCCCTACCCCAAATGGCTCTTTTCTACTTCTCATTACGCCCGATGATCGCACCTCTTCTTGTGTGTTGCCGATTGATAACGGGGTTCGTTTATTTATTTTGATAGTTTAATCTTTACAAAGTGATAAAATGAGTATGTCCGTTGCAGCAATAGGAAAACAAAAACAAATCATGGAGCGGAAAAACTATCATTTCATTTGTAAGTAATTATTTATTTTATGTTTTGCTAGAGGTTACAGGTATTATCTCAGTAATATAGAGCAACCATTTTACTATTTACTTAAAATATAATAAATGTTTTCGTAGTTCCCCGGTGAATACTGACTTAAAGGAGAAATGGATCAAGATAATCAGAAGGGAAAATTGGAAACTATCTAAGTATAGTCTTATTTGTAGTGAACATTTTATGGAATCTGATTTAGATAAATAATCTCCTTTCAGAACTTATTTATAAAAGCTGTTCCATCGCTTTCCATCACATTTGGTGTTAAAATGTGTTTAAAAAAACCCATGTTAAATTGCTGGGATTGTATTTTTTCGTATTTTAATTGAAATTTTGTTTTTTTCACTTTAACATTCTTCAGTAGGGTATTAGACTCTCTTTACTTTGAATTAATGCTTCAAATCAGCAGTAATGTAATGTTGAGGTAAAGAAGCCTCAATTAAAGCGTCAGCAAGTTCATCCAAGTTATGTAGACTAGGCAATGACGGAGTGTAATTGGTGTTGGAGTTTGGTCCAAACATGTTCAATTGGGTTCATATTACCTATCAAGTAAACAAAGTTATAAAATATCAAATACCATATAAACAATGGTCCACTTCAATTTGTGAGCAGTTTATATACCACTTTCCTTTTTCTTTTCTTTCCTTCAGAAGTGAGGGCTTTTTGAATGTTAGTGGTTTTTGATATAAAATGTTTAATATAAAATTTGGTATGTTTACTTTTTCTGACAGGCCTCGTTATATTCTTTTAGCTGTAGACATCCTTGCCAGCTTATATATTATTATATTATATATACCAGCTTATACCTGCATACACATTCTCTCTTCTTGCAATCATTGTTTCCTTATTATAACATATATTGTATATCACTTTACAAATATTTATATTTACCTATTAATTTAATTATGGTACATTATAATTAATTTAATTTTTATTTTAGTCTTGTGGCAACATATATAAAGGCTTGGCTCAGACAGGAGCTTGGGGCTGCTTTGATGAATTTAATAGGATTACTGTAGAAGTTTTATCGGTTGTTGCAGTTCAGGTTAAATCTCTTCAGGTAATGAAATAGTTATTAATTATTTATATAGTTCCTGTATTTTATCTATATTATATTTTTTGTTTTGGTATTTGGTATTGAGAAGAGGTGGGTATATGATGACTAGCTATACATACGTAGTATGGTTCATAAGTTTCTGGCCTGCCCTAATCCCCTAGCTTCCAGCAGCCAGAGACCTTCCTAGCTATGCACGTCTGTACTTGCTCTCTCCATATCTATCGCCTGCACTTCCTCGAATCTATCAATCTGTTTCTAACCTTGAAGGAAACAGTATTACACTGTTCAAGATTCAATACTCAGCAGTTATTATATATTTTTTCAATGTGGGTCTTACTTCTATGCAAATGGAGGGTAGTCCTATTAATATGAATATTCTAGTGTAAAAGAATTGAGAAGCACCTCCACTAAAGGCAAAAATTCATGCAGTCTACAAAGAAGGTATGGCCACTATTTTTTAGGATTGTTGAGGAATGCTGCTGATTTTAAGGAAAGGAACACTGCAGTGTATGGTAAGTATTATGCAGCCTGACTTTACCACTTATGAGATACTATCGAAGAGTCAAAGAAATTCGAGCAGAGGTATTAAGCTTCTTCACAACAATGCCTCTGTTCACTAGCATTGATTTCCATGGCTGTGGTGCAGAAATGTGGATTCCAAGAATTCTTTCATCCAATCTACAGCCCAGGCATAAACAAAGAGGATCCAAGTAGATGTGGAAGAACATTTTTTCAAGAAAAGAAGAAAATTAATTTTTTTTTTAAGGATTAAAAATATTTCCTAAGAATTGTGATAAGTGTGTAGAGCTTAGAGGAGAATATATTGAAAAACCAAAGTAAGGGTTTTTATTTTCACCTTTCCTTTTTCTTCAGGCTCGAAACCTACGAACTGCACTATGTACCTAGCCCTAATTCACAAAAGTTTAGTTTTTTTGTCTATCATCCTCAGATATAGTATTAGGTTGATGCAAAAATAATGCAGGTTTTTGGTATTCAGTAAAAGCTTCTTTGTATTTCCAATTGCCTTGAGATGGCGTACGATTTTTGACTGAACCACATTGAGTTCTTCCGCTATTTCTCGAGTAGTTTTGGTGGGGTCAGCTTCAACTATGGCCTTTAACTGGTCGTTGTCCTTAGCAGAGAGACGGCCACCACTTTCTTTATTTGAAAGGTCAAAATTTCTACTACAGAATTTTTGAAACCATCGCTGTACTGTAGATTCGTTAATGGTACCTGGCCCCCAAACTTCATTAATATTTTAAGCCGTTTGCGCAGCAATGCAACCGAGTTTGAACTCATACAAGTAAATTTGCCGAAAATCAATTTTGTCTGGAGGCACTGAATGGACTGATTTAAATGTTAAAAAAAAAAAGAATTATTTAGGAAAGTAAGCGAGATAAATAGGCTTTAAAATGATGTGTATAACTTAGCATTGTGGATTAGTTTTGTTTACACAATTGGAATTAATCATGAAACGGAAATAAAATCCTGCATGTTTTTTGCATCAACCTAATTATAGTATTTATGTAATACATAGTATTTTATATCAGTCTAAAGTTATTGTAACATATTTTTCTTTTTAGGATGCTATTCGAGAAAAAAAATCTACATTCAATTTCATGGGTGAAATGATTTCCATGACCCCTACTGTCGGAATATTTATAACTATGAATCCAGGTTACGCTGGCAGAACTGAATTGCCAGAAAATTTGAAAGCTCTGTTCAGGTTTGATGTACTGTTTTGTTGTTATTAATTTATCTGATTTCTATGACACTGTGAGATGATTTTGATAAAATATTTTCCTAATTTTTAAGATAAAGAATTTGTTGGTTATCTAATACTGGCCAGCAAAAATTGTACCAGCATCTGTGGTTACACAATTAGTCATGATTACTTCTTTTTAGATTATTGTTAACTTGGATTAATATATTGACTATAATTTATTTTATTTTTGGGTGGAATTTAAATTTGTTTTTATTTGTTTGGTTAATTTCAAGGATATAAGAAATGTTTGGCAAAGACTATATTATATTTTATGTAAAAGGTTTTTCTTATTACCAAAAGCTATGATGATCTTTAAGTTTAAAGAATTTGACGGTAATTTAATCATTTAAGAGGAACCTGTTCTGTAATTGATAATCCATAATAAATTTTACCTTAATTTATTGTATGTCTATCTCTGTCTGCTATGATAATTTTCTTAAATTATTATTTAAAATGTATGTCAAGTCAAGGTGCAACTATACCTAGAATGTTCTAATTATATAGTAAGTAAGTAAGTATAAAACATAATAAAAGTAAATAACTCATAATAATCATCCATTTAATTTTTAGGCCTTGTGCAATGGTAGTCCCTGATTTTGAGTTGATTTGTGAAATCATGTTAGTCGCTGAAGGATTCCAGGAAGCGAAAATACTTGCACGTAAATTTATCACATTATACACATTGTGTAAAGAACTTTTATCTAAACAAGATCACTATGACTGGGGTCTAAGAGCAATTAAATCAGTTTTGGTTGTTGCTGGCTCATTGAAGGTAATTTCATGCCACACTTATTTTTTAAATGAATTAATCATTGGAACCAATTTATAAACATCAATGGCCAAATATCTTTCGGCTGTCAAAAATCATTAGATTCTGGCAGATGTGAAAGTATTATCATTTAGGGTTCTGTAAAAAAGAATAAAACAGGAAGAGAGAGTGTCCTTTAAAAAACAAAAATATTTAATCATCTTTCAAAAGGATAAAAATTTAATTTAGTGGGAAGGAGTGGCGGTCAAAAATTATCAGATCCTAGCAGATCTGAAACCAGTATCTATCAGAGTCCTGTGAAAAAGGATAAAATGGGAAGAGAGGATATCCTTTTTAAAAAATAAATAAATAATTCAATTTTCGTATGGACAAAAGTTAATTTGTCGGAAAGAAGTAGATATCCTTTGGCCATAAAAAATAATTAGATCCTGGTAGATCTGAAAGTATTATCTTTAAGTGGCTGTGGAAAAAGAACTATATTGATTCAAATGAAAAAAGTCCCATGATAACATTTTTTTCACCATAAAATATGTAACTTTTTTTCACCCTCAAAAATATAACATTTAGATATGCTCTAGCTCTGATGGTGTTGCTCGGATTGAAAATTAATCGATAGTTTTCTGGTCAGAAATATAATGGAAAATATTTTTTGTTATATAACATTTATCGCAAGGAACTAACGTTTAGGAGTTATATTGGTTTGAATAAAAAAAATCAAGTTTAGCCTACATTTGTTAAGTTTTGGGGCCTTTTTTATATGCTCTAGTTCTTTTGACGTTCCTGGGATCAGAAATTTGATGGCAGTTTCCTTATCTAAAATTATATGGAGAATATTTTTTGTTTTATAACATTTGTCGCGAGGACCTACAGTTTAGGAACTATATTGGTTTGAATGATAAAAATAGTATTTGTAACCGCTGTTTCATTTCGACGCTGTTTATTTTAAATAATCATTGATTGTTAATTTAATTTAGGTACTAATTTAAGTAATTTGATCTTTTTAATTCTAAAATGTAAATTGACAAAAGCAGTATATTATAATAGATAGACATATCCATGATCTATTGCTTTTCCCAATCAGGGAGAAATGGTTTTTTTTATTTTTATTTTTTCCGATCCTCCAACTTTATTAATGCAGAAATGTAAAAAAATAAAAAAAATACTTGAGAAGGATCTTTTTTTGCCTTCTCAGCATTTTAAGATTGTTATCTCTCCTGATCCTGATGCCTCAGTTGACTGTATGTCCTTCCTTTTCATGTCAAGTAAGAAGGAATCACTCTCCTTGTTGGTTTGTTGTTTAAATTATTTTATTAATATAGAGATAATAGGGGTTATTTTATTCTAATTGAGAAATTCTATATTAAAGATCTTCTACTGGATTAGTAGTCAAGCGGAAGTCAGAAAGTTATTTGACTGTTCTCTGTCAAAACTACTGGGAATGGAATCGTAATATAATTATGTTATATGTAAACTATTCACTTCACATATTGCATAGTTTCAAATAATAAGGCTTACAGCTTTCTTATAGTCAGAATGTTTTGCTAATAAATAGCAGTTTGGAAACCCTCCATATTTGTATTTTAAATTATTTTGTACTATTTTTTGTAACTTTGTATGCATTGTTAATTAATTATTATTCAGCCATACACTTTAGTTTAATATTGATTTTTCTTTCCCTTATATTCTTAGAGAGGTGATCCAGGTCGACCAGAAGAAGAAGTATTAATGAGGGCGCTGAGAGATTTCAATACACCAAAAATTGTCACTGATGATGTTCCAGTTTTTATGGGATTAATAGGCGATCTATTTCCAGCATTAGATGTCCCGAGAAAGAGGAATGCTGAATTTGAACACACAGTCAAGCAAGCAGCAATGGATCTTCTCTTGCAGCCGGAAGATAATTTTATTCTCAAAGTAATTGAAAATATATTAACAGATCATGGCACCTATAATTTCTTTTCTATACTTTCATCTTATATGTTGTTTAAGGTAGTTCAGTTAGAAGAGCTATTGGAAGTGCGCCATTCAGTTTTTGTGGTCGGTAATGCTGGAACATCGAAAACGCAAGTATGGAGAACTCTATATAAAACATACCAAAATATGAAGAGAAAACCTATCTATAATGATTTGAATCCAAAAGCTGTTACGAATGATGAATTGTTTGGTATAATTAATCCTGCTACGAGGGAATGGAAAGATGGTACATTTTATTTTATTTTAATCAAGCTTAAAACTAACAAGAGTTGAAATTTAGTCACTCTTACGACTTATAGGGTGCTTTAACGCACTAGACTTTTTTTGAATTACTATAAACTATTGATGGTGTTCTATATTTCCCATTCTGTATAAATATTTAGCAACAATATGAAATGTTTTCAATATACTCCTTTTTCTTTTTTTCTTTTTCTTTTTTTTTATTGTTTTCCCTTCCATAGTAACCCTATGGAAGATGTTTGTATTTGATATTAATACATCATGCTCCATGCATTTTGCAATCACTAACAATACAAAATTTTAACCACATACTGCACAATTTTCCTCAATTTGAAAATAACTGATTCACTTTGATCAGGAGCATAGTCCTGAGCAGATACAAAACATGGCCACTTCAAAAAGATAAAACATACAAAAATTAACTAACGGAATTAAACAAATTCATCGCAAACATTGATTTTCATTTGCTAAAATAGTAGAAAAAGAAAAAGGATTAAAAATAAGAAGAACTGAAAGAAGTATATTTACCACCAGTTAATTTTATGTTTACAGAAATTCTTTCAAATTAATCAGTTTTTAATTACAACGTTGTGTAAACTAAAAACTTCTTTTTAATATATAATCTTAGATAGTTAAGGCTTTTGCTTACTTTATTTTTAGTTTTTATAGAATTAAATTTTAAGTTCACTAATTATTTTTAGAATAGAAGATTACATCTCAAATTCTTAAAGTAAACTTACACCTTAAATGTTATATGACATGGCAGTACCTTTACTATAATAACAGTTTTCTTTAGTATATCTTTAACAATAAAAAAATATTTGATAATTTTTCTATATATTTTTTTTTTAGGTCTATTTTCTAATATTATGCGCGAACAAGCTAATATCTCTGGTGAGCAGCCTAAGTGGATTGTTTTAGACGGAGATATAGATCCTATGTGGATTGAATCCCTTAACACAGTGATGGACGATAATAAGGTATCTACGGTTTACAAATATTTATTTAAAATTATATTGGACCCTCGCTATGATGCATACTAATGTGCAACAAAACTGCCCACCCGATAGCAGTGGTTGGAACACATAAATCGCCTGAAGAATTATGAAAATATGCATATAATAAAATTTTTTTGCTAGATAAAAAAAAAGTTATTGTACATCATTAACAATAATGGGCTGATTTTTCCCGCTAAAATCTGGACTTAAAAAGCCACGTTATAACAGGGGTCCTATACACTTGCAACGACAATATTATTTTGAGGTTAGTTGTCAGATAGTCATTTCAAAAACACATTATTTTGATGTCAGATTGACTTTGCCAATGATAACTGCAATTCTGCTCTAAATATAATTTTAGACATGAGAAAAATGATTTTCATAGTACAAAGAAAATTTTTTAATTTTTGCCTTAAAATTTTCTTTTATTCTATATTTTAATTTCAATAACCATGTTATAGCTCTGATAATGGCTTTTATTGTTCGATCGAAGTACAGTAGAATCTTGCTAATCTGCCTGCCGTTAGGCCTACTCTCCAGGTAATCTGACCCTCCCGTATGACAATATTTTAGTGGAATTCGTAGCAGTCCAGTAAAGATGTAAATTATTGGGAGCAAAAGGTCAGGTAGTTTGATTTATTTATGTATTGTAAGTATTGTGCTTTTGTGCTAAAATCCAAGCTTTGGTGCCATTTGCTAATTAGTAGCATAAGTGTCAAAAACTTTTGACCTTTTCTACCTTCCACAAAAATGTCTTCTACACAGGTAGTTCTAAAGAAAACCTTTTTACATTCAAAATTAAACTAAACTAAATCTTATGCAATTTGAACAGATGTTTCATTGAAATCTCCAATAAATCTGACCTTTTGGCTGTTCCGCCATACCCCTTGGTCCCTTAGGTTCTACTGTATGGTCTTTTATATTAGAATAATAGAAAAACATCTGTTCTTCAATTAAGAACAAAAAAATAACTGATCTCTGACAACAATTATGATTGTAAATCTCCATATAGTTCCACAATAGTTTAATTATAATTTGTCTGAAAAGTCTTATCCTTGAAAAATTTATCAGTTTAGTAATATTTTTATTTATTATAGTATTAAATTTCTTCTGTACCTGTAACCAAGGTCTTGTATTATCCTTCTCTTTAGGTGTTAACTCTCGCAAGTAATGAACGAATAGCACTTACTCCATCAATGAGATTGTTATTTGAAATATCTAATCTTCGTACTGCAACGCCTGCTACAGTTTCAAGAGCAGGGATTTTGTACATCAACCCTCAAGATCTTGGTTGGAATCCGTAAGTTTTATTATTGCAAAAATATAGTACTATTTTGAATTTAGTTGTCAAATTTACATAGCAAATGACACATTAGTTTTTACTTTACAACATAAATGAACTGTGGTTTCTTTAGTAATACTTACTTGTTCAATAAATAAATTTTGAGTATTAATAAAAAATGTAATTATTATAACATTAATCATAAAGTATTGTTAGTCCTTTCATAGTGGATCAGCAACTGAGATACATACATACTGTCAGAGCCACTGACAGGGGGGGGGGGGCGAAATCCCCAGGGCCCGGCATACTGTAGAATTAAAAAAAAAAAAAAATACATCAAGTAAATGTGATGATAATGCTCAAAGTGAAATGTCAATTACACATTGGTAGTACTTATATAAGTTCTATATGATAAAAATTATATATTAGAAAGTCCCGCCATCTTCTTTTCAGATGTCTCAGGTGGTTATCTGGAATAGAATGGGAAGCAAGTTTAGATACTAGTGGATTTAAATGGTTATGGAGTTTACTATGAAATGCTAGGTATCTGGTTTGGCCCAAATCAGCAACAGATAATATATTAAGATCTATATGGATAAGTTTGTTTGTGACAAAGTAAGGAGTATTGAGGATTTTTCAAAGGATTTTGGATTATACGGTTTGGATAGTTTAGTGGAGCCCTATAGAATGTAGAATTTAAAAATAGAATTAAGCTGAAAGAGAAAATATATTTAAGAGAAAAAAATCACTAGAATTTTACAACATATTCCGTTCAATTTGAACTTTCATTTATTAAAACAATCATGTCTAGTCTTTTTAACAGAAACTCTACTGTAGTTACATTTTACAATTTTTAATTGTATAGTATTGATTCTTCAATACGAATAAAATTTACCTTATTATTTTACTATGCAGTTATTTTTAAATTTAATTTAAATGAAACGTGTTTATCAAATATGTTTATTAATCTTATACATCATTATTTTATGTTTTGAATTTTAGGTTTGTTACAAGCTGGATTGAAACAAGAGAAAACGGCACAGAAAAAAATGCTTTGATGATGCTTTTCGACAAATACATACCTTCTTGTCTTGAAGGAATGAGGAATAGATTTAAAAAAATAATTCCTATAACTGAAATTTCACAAATTCAACTTCTTTGTTATTTATTGGATTGTTTACTTATACCATCCAATACACCCATTGATTGTCCTAAGGAATGGTATGAATTATATTATGCATTCGCCTGTGTTTGGGCTTTCGGATCTGCTTTATTCCAAGATCAGGTCAGTATTTAAGGTACATTATTAAGTATAATTATTTTTAAAAAATGAGATTTCACTCCTTTATTGTATTTACAATGGCTGCTCGGTGATTCAAACAATTCATTCCTGGAAAGTTTTAAGAAAATAAAATGGAGTAACATGACTTAGGGTTTGCAGTTATTTGTGTTATGATAGGTGAGCCAGGAGCGTGAAGGAGTTTTCTAGTACAACTCCTCAAAAATTTTACTTAGGTGAAAGGATGAAAACTTTATCTCGGAAAACATGAAAAAATAACTTTAAAAGGGACCTTCATAAAATAGTGGGAAAAAAATGTTGACCTGAAATACAAAATCTATTTAAGAACAAACATTAATTTAGAGAATGGAGATTGAAAATCATTTTAAACAATCAGCAATTGTTACCACGTGGGAATGGGAACTTGATGTAGTTAGATTCATGGAGGAATTTCGGCAACAAAAACTGACAAAGGACTTAAAAAGACATTTTTTGTCAGACTAGGAAATAATTATTATTGCCAGTATAGACGACTTCAAATAAGAAGGTAATGGCTTTACAGAAACAATAGACTTGAATAAATAAAAATAAAAAAATGTCTGAAATAGACCGGTTAAAAGGGACTGTGTTGTCTGTTTCTTGTTATCTACAAAGTAAAATAATGTCATAATTATATTTTTTTGTTGTGCATGTTAACACTTTTTTGTCTCGACCAGAATTGAAATTCATTGTTGTTTTTTTTCTTGTTGCTTCTTACTTCCTCCATTCTTTCTAAACTTGCTTTCTCCTGAAACAGTTGCTTCTCTTCTGAGTCTTGGCCTTTCCTAGAATCTTTTGATTTTATCAGTCAATAACTTTCTTAAATAAATTGTATTTTGAATTAAATCTTCTGCGACTTTATGACCTTGTTTGAACCAGTTATTCCTTTTTTTTTTTTTTTTTTTTTTTTCCTGTTAAAGTTGAACTCTTACTTTATATTAAGTATTATTAGTGGTAGCTCAGTGGATAAGAGACTTGGCTGCCAAGTTCAAGTGTGGTTGAAGGCCGAAAATTGATATTCTGCTATTTCAGCCATGGATTAACTTTGAGGTCAGGAGACCCTCCTGGGATACACCCAGCCTACGATATCTAATATCTAGTATCTAATATCAAACGATATTATAGTTTAACTATTTTCCAATATAAATACTACTATTATATTGTTTGATAATAAATTAAACTTACCTTTAAATCAAAATTTGAAAGTCTTTAGTGAAAGATACACAGTGTTTCTTGAAATTGTCTGATTTAAAAAAAGGTCTTCAAGCTTTTAAAGTGAAACGAGTGCTAAAGTATTTGGTGACTGCCTGGAATCAAAACAGCAAATCCCTACCAGGTACTCATTAAATGAAGCTAATGGGAAAGGTGAATGGAGCCGTCCTTCAGTACGCAGGGAAAAATCTGCCATCCTCACTAGTACCGAAGGTATTAGTAAAGTGGGTACCCTCAGTCGAGAAAAAAATTATTTTGGCAAAAATCTCCTTTCACAACCATTGGCCTAGTAACAGTACATCCGTACCTATGACTCTACTGAACCTGACTCTTTGTCCATGTTCAAACTTTCAAAGCATTGCCTGGTTAATATAATGACAAGGAACAATATAATATTAACAATAGATATAACATCGTTGAATATTATTGCTATTGTTAAATCAGTTAAATCTGTTAAAAATAGTTAATTCATCGAATATTTTAAAAAAACTGTCCTTATAAGAACAACAATGGTGGAAGCCGCCATCTTAAAACCGTCAAGTATTTTAAAACAGTATCCTGGAGGACAATAATGGCGGAAGTTATCCTTTGAATAACTTAAAAACCATTAAAAACATATTATCCTTAAGAACGAAAAAAACTAATAAAATTCTGCCATCTTAGAACAGCAAAAACTAATTCTAATAGTGGAAGGAGAGAGTGGCCAAGGATGTCCTTCGGCCTCAAAAAATCGTCAGAACCTGGCAGATCTGTAAAACAGTGTGATGGGAACTTCATTCATTATGCTATTTTCAATTAGATTTTTTTGTTTTCGTTTTGTCATACATCTTCAAAATGAATTATTTATATAAGCAAGCTTCAATTTCACAACTTTAAAAATAATTTTTATCAATTTTATGTATTCAGTTTAATGTATGTTTTCAAGATAAGAAAATATCTCTTTAATACTGTCAGGCATTCATGTTTATGTTATAATTATTTTTTAGTTTTAAATAATCATTAAGAATATATATTTTCCTTTAGGCTATTGATCACAGATCAGAATTTTCAAAATGGTGGCTCAATGAGTTCAAGACAGTGAAGTTTCCTGCCCAGGGAAACGTATTTGACTTTTACATAGATAATGAAACTAAGGAATTTATGCCATGGTCTGAAAGAATACCAAGATTTGAGCTAGATGCTGATGTGCCTCTACAGGTTTTATAAATACTATTAATATAAATTAAATACTTTCAATAGACTATACTAAAAGAAGAATTGCTATAGGGAACATTGGTTCATACTGCAGAATCTATAAGAATTAAATTTTTTATCGATCTTTTGATGGAGAATAGAAAACCACTAATGCTCGTGGGTAATGCTGGTGTCGGGAAGACAATGATCATTGCTGATAAACTTGCTTCCTTGCCAGAACACTATGCAGTCACAAATGTCCCATTTAACTTTTATACTACATCAGGTAAAGTATTTTGGTTTTTACTTTAAAATTGCATATTTTTTTTTGTTTTAATTAAACGTTTAAATATGATAAGAATTAAGTAGCAATCTATACAGTTTAATTAGTTAAATCATGAAAATTAATTTAAATAGAAGTTATCTTACATTATTAGCTACAGTTTGGTTTCCTTTTTTATGTTTTATGATAATTACAGGGTGGCCACTAACCTGGAATTCTTTGAATGCTTTGGAATTGTGTGATTTTTGTCCTTAGGAAAAAAAGTGTGGTTTATGCTTGAATTTTATAATTCAGCTGGAATTACACGATTTCAAAAAATGATCGAAAAATGGGATTTATTTACTCATTGTTAGTAAAAATGACCATTTAAATAACTGTTTTAAAAATTAATTTCGTGATAGGTTTAATTAATTCAATTTAATATAAAAACAAATACATCTCATAGCCAAGTTTATAACCATTCCAATCTGTTAGTATCACAACTTGCTTCACATTCAATTCCAGATAGAAGCTCCGAGGCGCTTAAAAAAAGATGATTTCGAGACCCTCTAATATAGAATCTTTATTTTATAAAACTTTTTAAGAGCTACCAATGTAGTTACTTGTAGTTCTTCACAAGTAATTGACATGTTATTTTTAGTATTATAATCACATTTACTTGATGTATTTTATTCTTATATTGTATTAATTTAAAGTTCACAATACCTTCAAACAAATGACAAACGGTCATGGGAGATTAGAGATAAGAAGTGTATACTGATAAGTAGTTTCAAACTCTGTCACTGCTTACCAGGGCAGCACTAGAACTCCTTGTTCTAAAAGGATATAGTCAGTAAACATGTATCTGTAAGGTTATTCTTACAATTATTAATAATAAGGTGAACATATAATTAATTTTACTTTATTTTGTCCGGGCGCCGTAATATAATTAATGAAAAATGGCTTTTCATAAAATGATATAATTAAAAAAATACAATTTCAATCCAAAATTAGTTAAAGTAAAGTTTACACACAAAAATTCAATATTTAAATAAGCTATTTTTTATATAATTCAAATTTAATCAACTCCCTGTCCAAAGAATCTTAATACAAAATGTACAAACATACCTCTTAATCACAATAAAAATAATTATTATTAAATTGTCTTGTTAAATACATCACCAATTCTTCTCATAAAGTAACTTTAAGTACATTTCAATCAACATAAAAAAAACAACATTCATCTTATTATCACAAACATGTTTCACTATAACTGCCTGCACACCATGTGTCCCCACACATCCAGTTCCCTCCAAAACACTGTCCCCCCCACTCCCCTATTCTATGTATTGCCAACTAAATTTATTGTACAAATTAAATTTTAAACAAATTTTACATATTACACTTTTTCTTTAGATGCTATCAATATAATTTACATTATTCTTACCCACAATTATATATAAAATTAATTATAAACAAAAAATTATACAACAGTTAACTCAGTTATATGCAACCATTTTTCATTATTCAAACAATTTTAATTTACTAAATAATTTTCTTAAATTTATTTATTTTATATAATTTAAAATTTCCATATGAAAATAGACAAAATTTTAGACCCTTTACATATCCTATTATTGTTTGTTTTGATGTGTTACATAATAAGTATTTTTTGATTTACCAAAATAAATGCAATGATGATTAAACACATTATTTTTGTCAGTGAAGAAAAGCAGACCACAAGTTTTATATTTAAAATCAACTGGAATTTAATGAAAAATAACCTAAAAAATCTGGAATTATGCTTACTTTTTTTTTTTTTGCCTGACTTATTGGTCACCCTGAATTAGTAAATATTTTATAATGAAAACGCTTTGGTTGACTATATGATGTAATAGAAGAGAAATGGTCAGAGGTTCGGTCAGGTATAATTAACACATCAAAGTTTTTTAATAAAAGAAACTTTATAATTGGAATGCCAACGTTTCTACTTGCCTTAAATAATGTTATTTTATTATTAGCAAGGCAGGTCGAAACATAGGCACTCCAAATATAAATTTTTTTTTTTATTAAAAAACTTAGATTTGTTAATTATACCTGACTGCATCTCTGACCATTTCTCTACTAGTAAATACTTTAGATTGTTTTTATAAAATAAATTGGTGATGCCTAAAAAACCAGCTTTATTTTTTACTTATCAGTGTTTTTGATTTTTTTATTAATCTTTGGACATTCCTAAGGTTCGTTTGAACTCCAGGCTTCCGTTTTACATGAGATAGATGTATATTCTGTTTTTCTTGTAAAAACAAACCAGGGGGTCCTCAGTTGTCTGGTGGGTTCCATATGTCTCACCGTGCCTCATAAAGTTCACAACTGATAAAAAAAACTCTGTTTGAGGTGATTTGGGATCTCCCTATAACACATCCCATCCTCATTAGAGAAGAAATCAAACAACACTCTTTTGAAAAACATTAATTTTTCACCATAATTGACTTCTTTAGTTGTGTCTACTTTTGTTAAAATCTAACGTAGCTTTAAAGTAGAAATGGTATTGATGGTCTCATCCTCAAGAATATTAATAAAATTGTATGAAATGACAGTGTGTTTATCATTTTGTTGTCACAAATAAAATTATAATATTTACTAATATTAGATTTTAATATTCAGCTGATAATTCTGTCTCCTTTTCAAATATCTTAACTTATACTTCAAGCTGTGTTTAAAAACTAATATCAATCGAAAATAAAGAAATTATAAAAAATTTTTCTTATTTACAAGGCTGTCTAACATTTTGTCACTGAGTGTAAATAGTCATTTATCAAAAGAACAGTCATATATAAAGTATACATAAATCAGCATAAGCTTAGCAGAGATTTAGAAATGTAAAATATTTGTTAAGAGGTTAAATACAATTAAAATATTTACTTTGGTAATGCAATGAGTTTAGAAACGGGGCAGGAGCTAGTTTATTGAGGAAACTTTTAATTTTTTAATGTCATTATCCTAGGGTTAATAATTTATTCATATTCCATATTTTATTTGTTCTTCAAAAATTACATTTTATTATTATTTTTTTTGTTTTAGAAATGTTGCAGAAAATTTTGGAGAAACCTTTAGAGAAAAAAGCTGGCCGTAATTACGGACCACCCGGGAATAAAACGATGATATATTTCTTAGATGATATGAATATGCCACAGGTATTCTTAATCTCATAATTTTAACTGTAAGTTAAACACAAAATAGTTGTAAAAAACAAAACAGTTCTTGTTTGAAAAAAATGAAAGTTGCTACTTTAAAATAATGATTCTAATTAGTGAGGAGCTATAGCAATAATTTAAAATGAAAATAAAGTACAGCCTCAATAATCTGGCACTCAGATATCGTAAGAATAATTAAAGTAGGAGGGTTTTGGTGGGCAGGTCATATAATTAAAATGACCCAAGATCAGATTCCTAGGATTGTCCTGGATGAAAGGATTTATGGGACAATATAGTGGGAAGACCTCAGCTCCGATAGATCGATGGAGTGGCAGCGGATGGCAGGTTGGAGGAGACTGGTGGACCAAGCTGCTTGAGGCCTTTACTCTGCAAGGGTTTTAGCGCCCCGGATGATGAATGGATGGCAAGCTAAATTAAAAAGTCATATTGGGATAAGGTTTTTGACTATTACAGGAGAAAAAACTGTCATCAGACCATTCATCTGTTAAACCTTTCGAAGATAAGTTTGTGTCTTCAAGAGTTGGGTCCAAACCAAGTTTACAATGCCAATGAGAAAAACTACTACCTCTGATCTACTACAGAAGAAAACTTTCTTTTATAGGAATGAAGATTCATTCAGAGAAGCAATCTTTTGATGATGAAAATGATCAAAAGATAGTGTGATGCCAATGAAGATATGCATAAATAGATTTGTTTTCTTCATAATAATTTTTAAATATTTGTTAAAATGTAATAATTTGTAATTTTTTTTATTTTATCCAGTAATCCAGTAATCTTATGGTCCCATATGTGTTAGATTATCGAGAATGTACTGTAATAATAACCGATATAACCTATATTTATTTTTTTTTTTCTTTTAAAAGGTTGATGCTTATGGAACAGTTGAGCCTCATACCCTCATTCGTCAACATCTTGACTATGGACACTGGTACGACCGTAACAAACTAACATTAAAAGATATTCACAATTGTCAGTACGTTGCCTGTATGAATCCAACAGCTGGAAGTTTTACAATTAATCCGAGATTACAAAGGCATTTCAGTGTTTTTACAGTGAGGTTTGTGATTTCAGCAGCATTTGCAATAATATAACTAGTTTTCATATGACCAAAGTTCTTATGATATGTTTAAAATCAAATATTATAACAGTAATTAAAAATTGATATCTTCATATGATGCCTGGACTATTTGATATTTAAATAACTTTTTATACTGCTGATTTTTATAATATATTATTTGTACAACTTATAAAACTGAGACAGTAAATTCTTTTACAGAATACTCTTTTAATACCACCTCTAACTTCTGAACAAAGATATTATTTAAATCATACTAACATTGGTCAAATAAACGCACAATATTAAAGTATTATTCATGTTTAATTTGAAAACGAAGTATGCCATATTATTTTTAGTATTTTTTAGTTTCCCAGGAACTGAATCACTGAATACAATATATTGTTCGATTCTGAGCCAGCACTTTGCTAATCCTGAGCATAAGGTACCAACCATCGTTAGCAGATTAGCTCCCAATGTTGTAGCAGCTAGTATCAATCTTCATCATAAAGTTTCTCAACTTTTCCTTCCAACAGCTTCAAAGTTTCATTACATTTTTAATCTAAGAGATATCTCAAATGCTTTTCAGGTATGTTTAGTTCATTTTTAAAAAAAATCCATTTATTATACTTATACAACTTTATAATACATAAAATAAGTAAATGTGCGGTAAAGTGATTACAATATTTCAACAGCTAGTGAAGAACTACTCATTAGTATACATCATGCTTTACAAATGAATTTAAGGGTTATCTGGAATAGTTAGGGAAGCAAGTTCAGATACTAGTGGATTAGGAGGGTTATAGAGCTTACTATAAAAGGATAAGTATCTGGTTCAGGCTAAAGTTGCAAAATTTGGGATGTATAGATCGTTATAGGTGAGTTTATTTGTGACACAATAAAGAGCATTGAGGATTTAATGAACGATTTTCGATTGTAAGGATTGTATACAAGAAGAATCCTTTAGTTTAGTGGGGCCTCTAATCTCTTCTCTATATGTCCAAATAGGTCTAATCACTGTCATGTAAATGAGTCTTTTGTAATTAATTGGGAACTTTGAACATTTGTCTTGTAAATGTTGAAGTAGTCTGTAATGACGGGCAGTTTCTTGTTGTTTTAGTTTTGTTTGTGGATTCCAAATATCGGAACTACTTATAAAATTAACTTGTTTGCCAACCTATATAATATAAACACTAGCAATAGCCTCACAGTTTAATCAGATCAGAATTACCTTATGACACACTCAAGTAGCATAAATAAAAATTAAAAGATTCTATAGATTCAAATTTTATCTTTTGTTTTAGGGCTTGCTTTTTAGTGGTTATGACTGTTTAAATCAACCTATGGACCTAATACGTCTATGGATGCATGAAACGCAGAGGGTTTTTGGCGATAAACTCACTGATGATAAAGATGTAGATGCTTTCATGAAGAATCAAATTGACATTGTGAAGAAAAATTTTGATGTAATTATCCTTCAATAACTAATTTCATTTAAGAAATTTACAATTTAACTTTTATAGTGTATATACTGTTAATAGCACTATATAACCATGTGCTATGTTCAGTTTCTATTTATTTCTCCTCTTATTTTAAAAAATGCCAAGTATATGAGCTGAAGCATATTGTACGCTTAGTATCAAAATGTTAGACATTCCCTTGTAAATATGGAAACCTTTTTATGATTTCTTTATTTTCAATTGATATTAGTCTTTTAACCCAGCTTGAAGTGTAAGTTAACATATTTGAAAAGGAGACAAAATTATTAGACCTTGTTGAATGGTTAAATCGAAAATTAGTAAAAATGTATGCGTGAAAAAATGTCTACTTTAGAGCATTGTTGAATTGGTTCAAAAGATTACACTACTAAACATGTTGTTTATGGGGAAAAATGAATGTTTTTCAAAAGAAGAGCACCATTTGATTTTTTCATTGAGGATGGGATGAGTTCTAGGGAAATAGCACACAGCATTAAACAGAGATTTTAATCGGTTGCAAAGTTTATGAGGCACGGAGGGACATATGGAATCCACCACTCACCTGAGGGCCCCCTGGTTTTACAAGAAAAACAGAATATGCATTGAACTCTTATAAAATGGTGAAGGCAATCGCTGTGGACACCTGCAGTTAAAACGAAAATCTTAGGAATGACAAAAGATTATTAAAAAATTAAAAAACACTAGTTAAGAGAAAAAAAAACAACAGATTTTTAGCAGTCGCAAATTAGTAACTTTTTCCTCTTCCACTTGCGTCTTTGATAAAATCTTTTCTTAAGTCATGAGAATCCAACAGACCCATCCAGATTAAATTTTTTTTCATCACTAAAGACTACTTTCCTCTACTGCTGTGTCCATAATGTCCGATTTTGAGCAAAGGCAAATTAGCATACTATCTAATATGTGAGAGCTAAAAAACTGGTTTTCTTTTTTCCTAAAGTTTTTTTTTTCAATTTATTAAATCTTTAGACATTCCTAAGGTTCATTTGAACACCAGGCTTCCTCTTTGATCGCCCTTGCCGTTTGACAAGAGTTATATGCAAATTCCGTTGTTTTTGCAACAACAGACGAGCCCTCAGTTGAGCGGCGTATCCATATATCTCTCTGTGGCTCACAAAGTTTGCAACTGATGAAAAATTCCGTTTGACGTGGTGTGCAATCTCCCTTGAACTCATCCCATCCTCATTAGTGAAAAAGTTAAACGGCATTGTACTTTTGAAAAAACATTATTATTTCCTCACAATTGACGTGTTTACTTGTCTCTAAATTTGGACCTCAGGGATTAATAAAATTGTGTGTTTATTATATTGACATATATAAAATGTAAATTTTTACTAATATTGGATTTAACTATTCAACAAGGTCTGATGATTCTGTCTCCTTTTCAAATATCTTAACTTAGATTTCAAGCTCTGTTAAAAAACTATCAATCGAAAATAAAGAAATTGTAAGGTTTTTCTTACAATTATTAATAATAAGGTGAACATATAATTAATTTTACTTTATTTTGTCCGGGCGCCGTAATATAATTAATGAAAAATGGCTTTTCATAAAATGATATAATTACAAAAAAATACAATTTCAATCCAAAATTAGTTAAAGTAAAGTTTACACACAAAATTTCAATATTTAAATAAGCTATTTTTTTATATAATTCAAATTTAATCAACTCCCTGTCCAAAGAATCTTAATACAAAATGTACAAACACACCTCTTAATCACAATAAAAACAATAATTATTAAATTGTCTTGTCAAATACATCACCAATTCTTCTCATAAAATAACTCCAAGTACATTTCAATCAACATAAAAAAAAAAAAAAAAAAAACATTCATCCCATTATCACAAACACGTTTCACTATAACTGCTGCACACCATGTGGCCCCACACCTCCTGTTCCCTCCAAAAACACTGTCCCCCCACTCTCCTATTCTATGTATTGCCAACTAAATTTATTGTACAAATTAAATTTTAAACAAATTTTACAAATTTATCAATATAATTTACATTATTCTTACCCACAATTATATATAAAATTAATTATAAACAAAAAATTATATAACAGTTAACTCAGTTATATGCAACCATTTTTCATTATTTAAACAATTTTAATTTACTAAATAATTTTCTTAAATTTATTTATTTTGAATTATTTAAAATTTCCATATGAAAATAGACAAAATTTTAGACCCTTACAAAATCATGAAAATTTTTTCATATTTACAAAGTCTAATGTGTCTAACATTTTAATGCTGAGTATAAATATAGGAAGGATGAAAGGTATTGATAATTTATAAAAGGATTGTTCCAAGAAAATATTGTCGACAGGAAGTGGGATAAAGCCACTACATAAGAAAGACAATGCTGTTCATGATTTGCTTAAACCAGTCCTTGAGAACCCTCGAGAGGCCGCCATAAAACATAGTCTAGGTAGGAGAATAAGAGAGAAGAAACTAAAAGTTTATATGTTTACTGGGGAAGATGACGAGATCAGTGGAATAATTTAAGTAGCCCGATAGAAGGGCAGGAGATTTGGGCAATTTGAGATTTCCAGAAATTTCTTATTACAAAGCTTTTGCTTTCCAAAAGACTGTTTTCGGATTTATGTACAAATTTACAAAACTTATTTTTATTGTTATAATTAATCAGTTATACAGTAAAATAAATACTTACAGTTAATGATAGATTAAAATATATAAATAAATAAATTACTATCAAATCCTTGTGGATTATGTTTTTAGGAAATTGACGAGAGTCTCCTTTATGAAAAACCGAATATTTATTGCCATTTTGCCCATGGTATTGGTGAGCCGCGATACATGGCTGTTACAAGCTGGACCCAGTTGGACAGTCTTCTGCAAGAAGCTTTGCTTTCGTATAATGACCTCATTGCAGCTATGAACCTTGTCCTGTTTGAGGATGCTATGATGCACGTTTGCAGGTAAACATTAACTTGTAGGAGCAAATATTTTAGATTATATAATACTCATTTTATTGATGGTTTGGTTTATTAATACAAATCAAAAGGATCAATCGCATACTTGAATCCCCGAGAGGTAGTGCATTATTAGTCGGAGTTGGTGGAAGTGGAAAACAGTCATTATCGCGTTTAGCAGCATACATTTCCAGTTTAGAAGTTTCTCAAATTCAGCTAAGAAAGGGCTTTGGTGTATCAGATCTCAAAGTAACAAAATTTAATTGAATATATTAATAGCTATAAAACGTTTTCTTGCATTAAACGTCAAACTATTTAATAAATTTCAGGCAGAACTTGCATCATTATATTTAAAATCTGGTTTGAAAAATCTTGGAATAATGTTTCTTATGACTGATGCTCAAGTAGCGAATGAAGACTTTCTTGTGCTGATAAATGATATGCTAGCATCTGGTGAAATTCCTGAATTATTTCCAGATGATGAAATTGATAATATAATTGCAGGTGTGAGAAATGAAGTAAGTTAATAAAACCAATTGAATAATAGTATACTATTTTATTTTAAGAATTTAAAATAAAATATAAACATAATTACTCTGGTCGTACTGTTCTGGACAGCAGTGGATTGGTTATCACCTGGGGTAGAGGAAACTTTCCTGTCACGATTCATAGTACTTAATGATCGAAGGGTTGGATCGTGTGGGTTAGTTCCAGAACATTTTTTTTTCAGGATTTATTCCCTTAGAGAAACTACCTTCACCACAGTTGTCTACATTTTCCTCACCTTTAGCATTGCTCATTCCGCGGTTGAAATCTTCACCGTAATCCTGTCTAGGCACCCTTACAAGGTATTACTAGTTGGAGCCAAGGTTAACTAGACCAAGGTTTTTTTCAGAGGTGTTACTCCTCTATGGTTAGGGAGGCCTTGGACAGATGAAAGAAGGAGGCCTATAGCAAGAGAATAAAGGAAATATAGGCACAGCGGAAGGCAAAGAAACGCATGTAGTGCCTTGCGTAGTCCCGATTGGGCTTCGCGCAAAATAAATAATAATTAACATACTTACTATAAAGTGTAATTAGCAATATTACAATCAGCCTCACCTTAAAGCATTTAGTCAAAAAACCGTTCACATGATAAGTACCATTAAATTTTTGGGAAATGTTAATAAAAATATCAAACTTATGATATACTTTTTCGCTTGTATTTTGTTATCAAAGTGTTTTATTTAATTAATATTATAATCTGTCGCACCTTAGTAAAGCAATAAGTTATATAGATGACAAAGAATCCATTCACACAATTTGTACACTCAAAATTTCTCACACAAGGAAAGTGGAAATAACAAAATTTCAATATATAAAACACTTAATCCAAGTAGAAAGTAATGTTGCTAACTTGTGCTACACTTTCTCACATAATTGAAGAGGAAATAAGAAAACATCAACGTATAAAACATTCAATCTATTTTGAAACTGGTGTTGTTAACTTCTGTTACTCGTTACATTTGAGGAGACGAATTTAGAAAATATCAATATGACAGACTTAACAATAAAATTCAAGTTGAAACTTTAGAAGAGAAGTTTAGGGATGAGGTCATAGCGGAGAGCTATGGATAAACATGAAACTCACAGTGGAGCATCTTAATCAATTTGCAATAGTAATGCAAGTTTCATGAATTTGGTGCAGCGGTGGTTCGATGTCATTACTAAAAAATGTTCCAAGCAAACCATTTAAATTAAAAAAAGAAAAAAAAAGGAAAATTGTAATTTATACTATTATGTTAAAGGACAAGCCATTTTTCGTTTGTGACCACTAACCATGAAAACTATTTAAACAATCTGCACCCAATTTTAACCAAATCATCATTATAGTTCATGGAAGGTTGAGCAATAATAAAATCTAATGATTTTCAATTAATTTTTTATCAAACAAGCGATAATATGTGAATAACAGTGGAGTGTCTGTTTTAGGTAAAAGGTGCAGGACTTGTCGATTCAAAGGAAAATTGTTGGAAATTTTTCCTCGATAGAGTGAGAAGGCAGCTCAAAGTAGTGTTATGTTTTTCTCCTGTTGGATCAACTTTAAGAGTCCGAGCTCGAAAATTTCCAGCTCTTATCAATGCTACATTAATTAATTGGTTCCATGAATGGCCACAACAAGCACTTATTTCAGTCTCAATGAATTTCCTGAAAAAGCTAGATGTTCTCCCTGTAAGTTAATTTATCATATTTAAAGAGAGGTATCAGTTTTTAATTTAGTTATCCTTGTTTTTTTTATAAGTAATCAAAAATAATACTAGTATTAATATCCATGCTTCTTTACCATTTTTTTTTTTTTTCTGATTCATTGTCTTTTCCTAAAGCACTTTAGATTTTTTTAAAAATACATTTGACTCTATACTAGGATTTCTATTAAATGCAGAACTCTATTAACCAAGGTCTTGGTTAGCCGACCCTTCAATAATTTTTTTCAATAAAGTAGGATTAATGTTAATTATTCCATATTCTTTATTTAGCTATACCCCTCACATTTACAATTACTATCCCGTTACATGTTTCGGGACTATGGTCCCATCTTCAGACTTAAATATTTTTCTGGTGTTAACCACCACGTCCTTTATGATAGTCTCATTTTCAAAAGACTATCTGAAAGGACTTGGTGGTTAACACCAGAAAAATATTTAAGTATGAAGATGGGACCATAGTCCGGAGACATGTAATGGGATAGTAATTGTAAATGTGAGGAGTATAGCTAAATAAAGAATATGGAATAACGACCCTTCAATTTTTTTTTTTTCTTAATCATACTGTAAAAAAAATAAAATAAAAAATTTGATGAGGCTCACCTTTATCAGAAACTTGAACTATCAAGACTCCATTGTATCTTTTTTCTTTTGTTTTAGTTTAAATCTATATTAAAATTTAATGATAATACACTGCAAGTGGATCAGATATTGCTTGACTGTTTTACTTTGTTTATTTTTTTTTTTTTTTGTTATATCTATTTTTTTTTTTAAATTATAGCTGTAAATAATTAAATAAAAATAGATCTAATAAATGTAAAGATTATGCTCATAATGACATGTCAATTGCTCGTAAAGCAACTATCCATCAGTAACACTTCAATAAAAGTTCTAGATTAGAAGGTCCCAAGGCATCTGCTTTTCATACACCTCAGAGGGTTGTTATCTAGAATAGAATGGGAAGCTGAAATACTGGTGAATTTAAACGGTTATGGAGTTTAACTGAAGGAATAGGTATCTGGTTTAGGCTAAATTAGCAGAATATGGTACATTAAGATCTGTATGGATAACTTAATTTGTAAAAAAGTAAGGAGCATTGAGGATTTTTCGGAGGATTGGATATGATATAAATTGGATAGTTTTGTGGAGCTCCAAAGCTCAACTTCATATGCCCAAATAGGTCTGATTACTGTCATGTAAATGAGTATCTTTTAATTATTTGGAAGGTTTGATTGTTTGTCTAGTAAATGATGAACAAATGAAAAACAATGGGCAGTTGCTTGTTGTTATAGTCTGGTATTAGTTATTACTTAATTTAAACAACTTAGTAGGAATTACCTACCGAACTTAATCCTTAGTTATATTTTCCAAAAAATAAAATTATAATTGTGGAACAGTAGACAATAGTTATGTTTAATAAATGACCCGCCTATATTTTCATAAAATATTATTATATTTATGTGAACAGGGAATTTATTGCAATTCTGTCGCTCAATTCATGGCACATGTTCACTCTCAAGTTAATCAGATGTCGAGGCTCTATTTAATGTACGAGAGGAGGTACAATTACACTACACCGAAGTCCTTTTTGGAACAAATTTCATTGTATTCTAAACTACTTATCCAGAAAAGTAAAGAATTGGCTGGAAAAATAGATAGATTGAAAAATGGACTTGAAAAACTGAGGAGTACTGCTCAGCAGGTACCTATTTTGTTTTATCTATTCAACATTCAAAGAACATATCATTCATCCGGCGGAACAACGACATATCTGCAAAATTGGGTACAATTGGGAAAAAAATGTTATTAAGATTAATATTTCTGAAACGCTCCCAAAAGTTTAATACATTGTTAGAAACATCGACTGAATTGTTTTATAGATAGTCCACACATTAATATGAATTTTAGTAATACCTATAATGTTGATTGAAAGTATTTCATTTCAGTTTCTGGGTTCTCCTGTTAAATTTCATTTTTTACAGTTGCGTTTTTGTTCCGCTGGATGAGTGATATTCTCTTTTTAAAATATTTTGTATTGTATTGTATAATTGGGCTTAACATCCTTTCGACTCCAACTGGGGCAGGAAGGACGGGTTATCCTACAGGTTTATTTTAACCCGCCCAGTTGGGATTTGAACCCACGACCTTTAGTACCGAGCGTGCTGAGACCCTCGCAACTCACTTGGCCATCGAGTCCCCTATTTTAAAATGTTTTAATTCACCTCACATTGCTCACAACTATTTTAGTTTAATAGTGGAGAAATGGTCAGGGATGAAGTCAAGTAAATAAACACGTCCAAATTTTTAAATTAAAAAATACTATATATTTGGTGTGCCGACGTTTCGACTTGCCTGGCAGGTCTTCTTCAGTGTGATTGTGCTCTAGTTGAAGACTTGATTAACAATTTTTATTTTTATACTTTTGAGAAGTGGATATATTGGGATCATCATCATCATCATCATCAGCGGCGCAACAACTCATTACTGAGTCAAGGCCTCCTCAATCAGCCCACGCCATATGTCCCGGTTCTGCGCAGCCACCATCCTGTTACGCACCCCAAGCAATGTCCGGGCATCATGCGCAACACCGTCTCGCCAACGCAGTTTGGGTCTTCTTTTTGGCCTGGTTCCATGAAGTTCCTCCAGCAATGTCCTCCTTGGAATGGAACCCTCATCCATCCTCGCAAGGTATCCAGCCCACCTTAGCCTTCCAAGCCGAACAAACTTTACTATATTCGGTTCCCTAAAGAGAGCATATAGTTCTTGATTGGTTCGTCGACGCCACTCTTGTCCCAGCATAATTCCACCATAGATAGATCGCAGGATCTTCCTCTCGTGGATAAGTAATGCGGACTCATCTTTCTTCGTGAGTGTCCAGGGATATATTGGGATTACAACTATAAAAGATACACAACATAAAAAAGAATTATTTATTGTAATCAAATTCAAAAATACATTATGAGAGATTGGGTATTTCTAGTTATTGTTGCCAACCCTACTTTTATTAACGGACTCTTCTAGCACTACCTAGAACCTTGGCCTCCAATCAAACCGATCCTCTGCAGCTCTCCTCCATAACACCCAGGAATCATATATCAGCCGTTACATCAACCAGAAATTGCAATCTAGTCCTTCTTCTTCCTCTATCTCCATCTGAACACCCTTAGAAGTTTAAGCGTTTAAAGGCTTTGGTTTCTTAATCTGCTTGTTTTGGTGAATTTCCTTGGTTGTCAGGATGTAGCTATGGAGTGATTTGGAAAATCCTCCACCTTTGGATTTTTTTTTTAGTTTCAACCTTTTGAGGAGTGAGCAAATGTTGCACTTAAGACTGAGCTTCTAAAGTTTGTTTTGACTATATTTCCGGTTTGGTATTAGTCAATTAGTGTATCGGTTAGCTACCCGATACAAGATAAGGTCAAGATTTTTTATGGATTATATTATCTTCTTCGAAGAGTTCTCCCTGGTTCACAGCATCTGTATGGTTCAAGAAAACCTTTTAGAAAGGACAGTTTTCTTCTATTAGACAGAGGAAGTCTTCATTGATGCGGGTGGAAATCCTGGTTTCTCTTGATAACTTGGCATCTTTCTTCAGATTGTTCTTGATACTGCACTTTATTGATACTATATCTTCAAAATGTCCTTCGATTGCAGCTAAGTGCTTGATTAAATGTTCTGCCATATCAGAGTCCACAGGAGGGGGTTTATCACCTTTCTAAGCTTTAATAGTTTTCCCTGGAAATTTCCATGACTTGTTAATATCTGTAAGATCCGAAAATCAAGCACACATTTCATCTTTAGTATTTATTGGGCAGTGGTTAAAAGTTTCCAAAGGTGCCTTACTTTTAGTATGCTTCCCACTGTCCTTTCTATTTCTATTTTTAATCCTCTTCTATTTAATGGTGGTCTTTCCAATTCTTCTCTGGATTCGACCGATAGCACCTAAGCCTTCACCTTTTTGTCAAATTTAAATTTGTCTTCCAATAGGAAAAGGTCGAGCGTAATCGCACTGGCTAACACCAGCACTGCCTGGTGAGACACTGTTCTATAGGCTTTTGTTTAATATATCACTGTATAGTGACCAGGATTCTCCTCTAATATGTGGTTATGGGTACATACAGAGGATGCATAGCTTTCAAATTTTCTTTTCAATACCACTCACAAGTTAGGTTGCCTTTTTACAAAGTCTGATCTTTTGCCCGTCGAATTGGATGATTATAGGGCATGCACTGTCTGTGGAGCCTTTTAAGAAGTATTTCTTAACTAGGACATACTCAGTTTCTTTTCCAAACCTTCCTATTTCAGTATGGCTCCGATATCTGCGGCCACGATGACAGCCAGTTGACTTAATATCAAGACTATCAATGATCGTCTCCAAAATATGTTGATGTCAACAGTCAGTGTTATGAAAACCCCATTTTCATTAATGATGAAATCATTAATCCATTTCTGGTCTGGTGAAAGATAATCAACAACTCTTATCTCTTTCTCAAAATAAATGATCAGAAAAACAAGTTTTATCTTATATATCCAATTATACTTAGCCAAGTACAACTTTGACTTTGTTTTGTACTTCAAACTTTCTGCTGGGCATTGGTTAGTTATAATCTTAAGTGATTAGTAGCCATGAATATATAGCATGCCTACTTTTTCATCGTCTTGATGGGATTCATATAACTCTGTTAAGATCTTTTTTCTTAATGTTTTTTTCCATATCACATTATCACAGTTATTCATACATGCAAGTGGTCGTTTTTATGTAAATACTATATAATGCCTTAACACTCGACCATTTCAGACTGAACTCTTGAGATGGTATTGGACTACCCCTTAACAAAAACCAAACAACCGTGGTTCCAAAATCCAAGACGAAATGACTTTTGTTGTGGTTATATTTGTTCTTGATTTGTAGGTGAAATAATAATAAACAATTCAGTTCAGGCAGTTGGAATTATGATTCAAAAAGACCTGCAAAATACAAAATATAAATAACATACATGTTTACAGTAAAAACAAAAGATAATACATAATGTGAAACAACCACATGGAAACTTATAACAACTTAATACATTTTCATATTTAACAGATTTCTACACAGAGATACAATAAATGGACATACCTTTATATTTAACAATAAGTTTTTTTCTCAATTGGATGTACATGATAAAATTGGATAATGATAAAAAAACTTGTGCTTATAGACACTACTGCATTACTATGAAAGAGACAACTAGATGGCTTCTACTAAGGTTATCTGCAAAAAGTGTTGCCAACACAAAAACAGTAAATAAATATTTGAACATAATACATCAATTGATAAATAAATTATACATCATTAGATATTTATACATACATTATTAAATAAATAAAATATACATTATTTAAAATAAATTAATCTCAACAACTTCAGACGATCAATTGTAGGCTTTTATGCCATAGCATAGTAAAAATATCTTAACATTTTTAGTGGATGCCAAAATTTTGTGTCCCATAAAAGGGTCCCCAAAATCAATGTTAATAAGTTTTCATGGAATTGAATGAAACCCAGAAGTGTTTATTGACGAATGATTATTTTTGAACTTCTACATATTGAAAGCGCTTGCTATTCTTCTTTGTCTTTTGTATATTTTGGGGCAGTAGACGATGTAACTGGCATGTCTTCATTTTTACCTCTTGATGATTTCTTGTAACTCTGTTAAGATCTTCTCCATTAATGTTTTTTACATTATGTTGATGAAAATTCTATTTAATATAAAAAATATTGCCTCCCATAGTTCTTTTTTGTGATTTTTTTTATTTCTTACAATTCAGGGTCTTGATATATGCCATCTGGAAGAACTAGTAAGTTACTTAATTTATAAGTAAGTCAGGTTCAGGAAATTAGTCTATGTTATTTGTAATATTAAAACAAATAATATAACATGGATAAATTAATTTCAATATACTTGTAATTTTAGATATTTGTTTCATGTATTCGTCACTATTTCCTTATTTATTTTTTATGCTTATGTTTTGAGGCCCTTATTATAGTCTACTTTATTTTGGCAGAAACATTAGTATGAATATAACACTGAATGTACATAGCACATTTCTTTAATTTTTGTTACCTGATCTCGCTAAATACCAGGATTTTTTTAATAGCCAATAACTATCACTTACAAATTAAATATTCCTAACATCCTAGAATAATTTAAATAACTTCAGCAATCATTCAATTAGTATCTGTTAAATCAATTCATGAATATTGATTGGGAGGTTTTATAAGTCTACTCAGTGTTGCCAATACTATTTTTATAACCTTACCAAAATAAATATTATATTATCATCATACAAACATGATGGTTGTTAATCTTACTATTAATATTTTAAAGTTTAGCTGACCAGAACTTATAAATTCCAAACGTTCTTGGATATCCCTGAGAAATTAATGAATATACTGTGGGTCTGTATTGACATTAAATAGAATATTCTTATATCCACTAAATGTTATTTAAATCTGGTTTGTTATTGTAGGTTGATGACTTAAAAGCTAAATTAGCAATTCAAGAAGTCGAATTGAAAATAAAAAATGAAGCAGCTGATAATTTGATTAAAATTGTTGGAGTTGAAACGGAAAAGGTATCAACCGAAAAAGCAATGGGTATGTATCTTTGCTATAAAGAGGAAAGTAAATATTTTTAAATATCTGTCTATTTTATTTTCTAATATCCCATGTCGAATAAGTAAGCGTCCCAGATAAGAGAGACTTTGCTTGCTTTAGCATTAAATGCCAGTTAAACATAAATGAATGTAATAAAAAAAAATTGTTGGATGAATTTAATAATGTTAACATTATGTAAATGTATATTTGTATTTATTCAACTCTAATTTCGAATTAATTCTTTATTGTACTGTTTTTTTTTACAATGATTGATATTTATAAATTTGTGTATTTATACTTTAAATAGGTATTTGTAAATGAATTACAAATAGATATAATTTTATTTATATTTTTGAATTATTATAAATTAAATTATTAATGTTTAAAATTTCAAAATTAGTAAAATTACATTGATTTGTTATGATATTGTTAATTCTGTTCCATTTCTAACTTTTTTTTTTATCAACATATTTGTTATTATAAATGATAATGTATAAACCAAAATTTTTATTTGGTTAACAGCTGATGCTGAGGAAAGGAAAGTAGGCTTGATAGCCGATGAGGTCACAAAAAAACAGCAAGATTGTGAAGAAGATTTAAGGAAGGCAGAACCTGCACTATTAGCAGCACAGGTAATGTCGTTTAATATATATTTTATACTGAGAGAATAGACCAAACAACAAAATGGTCTTGCTGGATATTTCAAACCATTGGACTTATTGATGTTGTAGAAAATAAAATTAATATGCACTGATCAGTTTTCACAGAATATAAGTATTCAATAGTCTATATTTTCATATCAGTTCAGTGTGATTTTACCACGAGTTCAAAATGTACTCATCAGTGTTTTCGTTAGTAAAATTAGGAGATTATGAAACCATTTTCATCAAATTTATATGTTTTAATAACTTGTATTCAGGATGCATTTTATTTTTTCTTTGCAACACACTAGGCAAGGAGGTTGGGAAACAGGGCATTAATTTCTCAGAATTAATTCCTAATTCCATCCTATGCCAAATGGATTCAAACCTGGGATCTTTGGTTTATCAGGTTGCTTGTGCTACACACTTTTTTGCTATGATCCTTACTATTAGGTTATGCCTACTCCCTGATTTAGTAGCTATTATCAAGCAAGGGAGAATTATGTGGCTAGGCCATAATTTAGCATGGAATTCCTTTTTTTTTTTTTTTTGCTCATGCTGTTGTTTTGAGGATATGGATTCTTTTCCGGTAAGGTCTGGGTTCCCAAAGTGTGACCAACGACTGACTTTACCTGTCCTTCTTTGAATCTAGACACACAATCATAAGGCATGGGAATTGCACTCACGTACGCTTTAATCTTCTGTTGGGTAGTTTTTCTTCTTTTCACTACTTTGTAGAGACTACAAATTTTTTCTCCCATCAGAGTCCACAATTCTAATTTCTTATCTTCACTTGAAGTATTAGACAGTAGCCAGAGGGATGACTTTGAGACAGGCCTAATGAATCTTGGTGTGAGGGATCTGTGGAAAGTTATGTCTGTACACTTTTATAAGTTAAAGAAATTCATTTTTTTACATATTACTAAGATTTTAATGTTGTTCATTTACATTCCCTAGGAAGCTTTAAACACACTGAACAAAGCTAACCTGACTGAACTTAAATCGTTTGGTTCTCCACCAGGAGCCGTTACTAATGTAACAGCAGCTGTTATGGTGCTCTTAGCTCCAAATGGAAAAATTCCCAAAGATAGAAGTTGGAAAGCCGCAAAGGTAATTTGAAGTATATAAATCAATTTTAAAAAAATTTTAATATGGTAATAAACCTATTTAGGGTTTAATTTTTAATTATAAATTTAAGGAATAATTTTAAGGGCTTAATGGAAGAAGGGGTTATGTCACATTTTTTTAGAAATAAAATCTAGTTATTGGATGAAGAATTTATTTGATGAAGTGTTAAGTAGTAAAATCTTTATATTTCAAAACAACTTGAACTAGAAAAAGAGGTATTAAGAAGATAAAAGGGATATGTAAAAAAATAAAAATTACTCAAAATTTTGTTTTGTTACATAACCCCTTCATCCACCAAAGAAGAAAATTTTGGGGCTAAAAACAAAATAATTTCAAATGCAGAATTTGAAAAACTTTCATTAGTGAGCTGCGGGTAGTTTCTCCATAAGTTTTTGTCATGTCGTTACTTTCAAATGCAATTACACCATATTTACTTTGTAATACAGTTGTAAATTTCTATTAAGAAATGAAAAAAAAAAAATTTCAGGTGACAATGGCCAAAGTCGATGCTTTTCTAGATGCTCTAATAAATTATGATAAAGAAAATATACACCCAGAAATTATAAAATCAATCCAGCCTTACTTGAAAGATGAAGAGTTCGAACCAGAATTTGTACGAAGCAAATCAGCAGCTGCAGCAGGTATTTTATCTAATGTTCAATTTTATAACAGTGATCAATGTGAATAATCTTTTATTGATCTTTTACTTAATCTTAAAATAGGTTTATGTGCTTGGGTCATAAATATTATAAAATTTTATGAAGTTTATTGCGACGTCGAACCTAAGAGAAAAGCTTTGGAGCAGGCGAATGCTGAATTAGCTGCTGCTCAAGAAAAATTGTCAATAATCAAAGCAAAAGTGAATGTAAGTAAGATCATTGTTTTAATGAAAATTTGGAACTTTCAAATGAAGGAGCAAACAAAAGAAGTGTTTTCTTGTATATATATATATAATTCAGAGATTGATAATGAAAAATGCTCAACCATACAAAGTTTTTAATTCTATGAAAAATATATTTATAATAATTCAAATTATATTATTCACAAAAAATAGATATTTCTTACAATAACTTACCGTAAAAAGGGGTCACATTAGTACGGTGGGGTGAAATTGGTTCACAATTGTTTCTGCGGTGATTTCCTTCTGGCAGGTTGTGTCAACTTTAACAAATGAGAGCGCAGGAATGAGTCATTTCGTGGGCTCTCATTTGGTAAAAGTCGACACAACAACCTGCCAGAAGGAAATCACCGCAGAAACAATTGTGTACCAGTTTCACCCCACCGTACTAATGTGACCCCATTTTACGGTAATCAATTTTTTAAAATTTCTTTATACTTATAATAATTATTTATTGTTCTTTTTTCTTTTTAGTCTTTAGAGGAACAGCTAAACCAATTAACTTGTGATTTTGAAAAAGCCACCGCAGAAAAGCTTAAATGTCAACAAGAAGCAGATGCAACAACAGCAACGATTCAGCTAGCTAACAGGTTAATTGGTGGTCTCGCTTCTGAAAATGTTCGGTGGGCTGAAGCAGTTGCAAGGTAATTTGATAATTTTTTTTTTTTTTCCTGTTGACTTCTTATATTTTTAAAAATCTTATTTCATTTTTTTTTTGTGGGCGGGAGGTTCTCAACTTATATTTTGGCAGTAAAGTCCTGATGCCCAACTGATAAACTTTTGTGATAATCATAGATGACTTTTAAGTTGTCATGCACCTTCTTTTTTAACCTGTGTATAATGTATAAATTTATTTTGTGGGATCACCCCAAAATAAACATTGTCTGGCTCAGATGGAAATCAAATCCATTCCGGGGGAATGGCCAAGCACTTTGGGGAGAAGGTCTCAGCATGCTCTATACCGAAGTTGGTGGGTTCAAATCCCACCTGGGTGGTTTAAAATTTGTTTTGTGGTGGACTTACTTGATGAATCTTGACCTTCCTGCTTTAGTTAAGTACAAGAGGACATTAGCCCCAATAAACAACCAAAAATCCATTGCATTTTAAACTAAGCTCTCTTTGGTATTTTTCCATCACAGAAAACACAAGCCTCTTACCTCGATGTTAATTTCCTGATATTATGAAGTGTATAATAAAATAAAATGTTCAGGAAGGCATCTTCAGAATGTTTAGACCATTTCGAAAGAAAAATACTTAGATGTTTAGTTAGGCCTAAATATGAAGGAGGATTGCCTTGCTTAAGAACAAACAAAGAAATTTACTCGACGTAGGGCGACTTGTCTATATCCCAGTTCACTCGAGTCCAACGCATGAAATGGTTGGGGCATGTCCTGGGAATGGATGAGGTGAGAATGACATGAAGAATTTATCATAGGAAGCCGGAAGGAGTAAGGACTAGAGGAAGACCAAAAGCTAGATGGATGGATAATGTGAAGGATTTGAGGAAGAATCGAATATCATCAGGTGCGATGACAAAAGGTGACAACTGGGCAAAGGTAATTGAGCAGACTAAGGACTGCTACATGCGTCTGTCACGTCAATAATGAATGAATAATAAAATTGTACATATTATATAACAGCCAAAAATTGAAATTAGTGTTTCGATATAGAAAGAGTTGAGAAATTTTAATCAATCCTCAGCACTCTATAAAATAACTTAACATAGTATATGAGTGGTTGCTATTTAATCTCATTTTTATTGCAGTTTCATGAAGCAAGGTACAACTTTGCCAGGAGATATTCTTTTGATTACAGCTTTTGTTTCATATGTTGGTTGTTTTACCAAGCAATACCGTTTAGATTTATTGAATAAAATGTGGTTACCATTTCTGAAAACAATGGAAGTAAGTTGGTTTTATCTTACATACAAATATTTTCATGGTTAATTTTTATAACTGAACACTTTTTTTATTTTTTATTGTAGCCTGCAGTTCCTTTTACAGAGGATTTAGATCCATTAACTCTCTTGACCGATGATGCACAGATCGCTGTTTGGAATAATGAAGGTCTTCCAAGTGATCGCATGTCTACTGAAAACGCAACTATTTTAACTAATACTGACAGATGGCCATTAATGATTGATCCACAGGTAATTTTTTAGGTTATTAAAGTAATATCCCCTCTTTTTTCTTTGTTAATGTTTTTATGTTTGTTTTTTTGTAGTTACAGGGAGTAAAATGGATCAAGAATAAATATGGTTCTAATATAAAAGTCCTTCGAGCAGGGCAGAAAGGGTACCTAGAAGCAATGGAATCGGCATTAAAGAATGGAGATACTGTTCTTTTAGAGAACATTGGAGAAAGCCTCGATCCAGTGCTGGACCCTCTATTAGGAAGAAACCTTATTAAAAAAGGAAAGTTAGTCGATATATTTTTAATAATTTGGTTTTTCTATATTAGAAAAGAATGTGTTATAGAATATTTTTAATCTTAAATCGATATTCTTTCCTTTGATTAGAAGATGAAATCATTATTACCAAGAGGAGCGATGAATTCTATTACATTATTATTGGTCATTTATTTGAATGTAACATTATTGAATGAAAACACTGGTTTATTAGCTTTCTAAGATCTTAACATTTTTCACATAACTGAAATTGCTGCCAAGCTCTCCAAAAATTTACAAACTCTAAAGCATGAATCCCTTTTGTTATTGTTTATTTCATATATCTTATAAGTCTTCCTTGGTAAATATTAATAGCAGTTGTAACAAGAGAAATTAAGCTGTCTAAAGCTACGTTCTCACGGGGCAACAAGAGGAAAGTGTGCCACGTCTTCCTTTTCTTGTTCGTGGTGTTTGCCTGGAGTGGGGAAGAAAAGTGAACTAGCCGAGAGTCGTGGACAGTTCACACGACCACGATTCAGATTGCCCCTTGAAACCTATCATGGAGGAAAGTTGTGCAGTTTTGAGTTCAGTTTTTATTGATATGTTGGCAAAAAGATTGAGAAAGTCACGTGGACATATAAAAAAACGGAAGAAAAAGCATTGCTGGGTAGGGAACTGGATACTCGCTACAGTATCCTTAAGGACAACAATGGCTGAATATCCTTCGGATAACTTAAAAACCGTTAAATATTTTAATATTAATAAAACAGTATCCTTATAAGGACCACAATGACTGGAATATCGTTCGGATCCTGGAATATTTCAACATATTATCCATTTTTGTTCTAAATAAACCACTTGTTAACTCTCGACTGGCGTGGTCCACGCCTTAAGATCAAACAGGTTTGATACCGAGCGTGAGCTGTCTGGACTCCCTTCTCTCTAGATGACATCAGAGGCAAACTCACACCTCCTCGTTCAGACGGAGGAAATTCCACGAATGCGTGGATCACGCTGGCGTGCCATGCCCCATGAGAACGTAGCTTTAAACAGTTATTACCTAACGGAAAAAAAAAAAAAAAATCAATTTCTCCCTGACAGAGAAAAACAATACATCATGGATGTGTCTACCTGCAATCTACTGCTTCTGATAAGGTAACTGTCGACCAATGCCTCAAAACTTACAAGTGTAGGCAATGCATTAATTTTCTCTTTCAATCCAATATCAAACTTAATCCAATTCCAATCTTAAACTTTAGGACTATAAAAGTGGTATGTCTCAGGGCTGGACTCTAGCTGAACTGGACTACTATTATTTTATTTATATGCATTTATTGAGTTGTTTTATTTATGCACTAGTTGTTTTATTAATTGAGTAATTGTTTAAAATACCTGCTTAAGAATGATTACTTTATTTTTATTCTCCTCACCCAATGTTGGGAATATTTCCCTGGCTGTAGTGAAGAAGCTGATAAGTCAAAGTTGTGTGCTTTTCAGTAAGGAATTTTCAATTGTTTTTAAAATCTTGTAATTACTCTATAAATACCATTTGTGCCGAAATAGATACTTTAAGGCCTTTTTAAGAAGTACAACAACCAATTTTTCAGAATGCAGATATTGAAAATACTTGTTTTCAAGGTTATTTCACTTATCTACTTCTTCACAACTCCAATTTATCAAAAATTTATTTTATAAAAAAAACAGCATTACAAAAGAAATAGAAAAAAAAACTTTGCAGATATCATCAGAAATAAAAATAAAAAAAATGGTATAATCATTATTTGTATAAATTATTGAAAATTTTTTTTTTATGTTTAAGGGCAATCAAAATTGGTGACAAAGAAGTAGAATTCAATCCGAACTTTCGCTTGATTTTGCATACAAAATTTGCAAATCCTCATTACAAACCAGAAATGCAGGCTCAGACAACTCTCATTAACTTTACCGTTACGAAGGATGGGCTAGAAGATCAATTGTTAGCTGAAGTAGTCAAAGCTGAAAGGCCTGACCTTGAGCAACTTAAGGTTTTCTTTTTCTTTTATTTCCTTTATAAATGTATATTTAATGATTTTTATTAATTTAGAAAGTTATATTTTAAACTAAATAACTAGAAAAGAATTTATAATGATTTGGATCCCAGAGTAAGAATTATTGAATTATTTTTTATTCATAATACAACTCATAAAAATGCTATTTGGTATATTTCATTTGATTATAAGCATATATAAAACATTTATTTTGTTGAATACAGGCTGAATTAACTAAGCAGCAGAATGATTTTAAAATAATGCTTAAAGACTTAGAAGATGATTTGCTGTCTCGTCTTTCTTCTGCTGGAGGTTAGTATTCGTTATTAATTGATTAATAATAATTTTGCTTCTCTGGCATTAAATTATTTTATTTTGTAAAATTTTTAAATATTTGATAGTCATTTTTTAAAATGTATATACTTTACTGAGTAACTCTTCAAACTAGGACTTTGCTTCCTTTACAGTGCTCCGCCACACTTCTCTGTTTCTTGCCTTTGTTCTCCATCTCGTGTTTTTGTTTTTTTGACAAAAGCTAAACTTTATATACTTTAACGGCATATTAATAGAATTAGAAACTTAAACGACAAATTAGAAAATTTTGATTCCTTCCTTACTTCTTGACATTTGAAGTATTCTGCAAAATCGATTCTGAAAAAAAAAATAAGTTTTTTAAGGTACAAGAGATTTTCAACTCCTTGCAGGTCTGTTTCAAGGTTCAAGACCCTTAATGTTTCAAGATACAAGATAAAACGCCATTTGAAAAAAGTTCATGTGAATCAGTCAACATTCTATTTTTATCCCGAATTCACTGGGCACCTTCCCAAGGGATATCTAATATTACCCCAGAGCAAACAATCAATCGCATACCTTCAAAAATATTGATGGACAACAATATTCCAGAGCAGCGATAATTAAAAAATCAGAAGATGTCAATAAAAATCAAGAAGTTTTCCAGGAAATATGAAAGTAAACTGACGGATTCGTGACCAAATATGACTAACTTAACTCACAAAACATCTCTTAGAGTGCAACAATAAGTAGAGCAATGTCCATTGTTTTAAGGTGCACTGTTATCAATGAAAAATAGTCTCTCCTATACAATTATAAAATTATAAAATTAATTTTGGCAAAAATAATTTTATCGATCCATCTGGTTAGATTTTAATTTCTAACCATGAAAGTATAAGATATCATGGCAAACCTCATTTCTGTCAGTCGACACTGTACATATAAATCATTATTATTGTAAACCTTCCTAGAACAATTAAGTTGTTGTTGTTAAAATTTGGTACAGTCAGATTCAATAGTTTTACCATTGCAAATTCTGTTGCAGAATGGTGCCATATATCAGTCGATTTTTAAACTGCATTTGGATCCAAATGTTGCTCCACATATTTATTGCTTTTTTATGGTTATTTAATTGAAAATCTTTAAATTTTATTATTACTAAACTTTCCTTGAACCAAGATGTAGTTAAAATTTGGTACAGATTGGTTCAGTAGTTTTCGTGTTTGGTGATCACAAAATAAAAATTGCTTGTCCTTTTATATAAATATATAGATTAGACGTACACTGGCTAACGTTAAATTGAAATTAAGATGTTTTTTATATCACTTTTTTTTTTTTTTTATATATAGGAAATCTTCTTGGAGATACTGCTCTTGTTGAAAACTTAGAAACTACTAAAAAAACTGCTGCGGAAATTGAGAAAAAAGTAGCAGAAGCAAAAGTGACCTCAGTTCAAATCGACCAGGCTAGAGAGCATTATAGGCTGGCTGCGGCTAGAGCTTCATTATTGTATTTTATCCTCAACGAGCTCAATACAATTAATCCAATATATCAGTTTTCTTTGAAGGTATTGTAAAATTTAATGCATTCCATTGCTTGAGATTTAATAGTGGTGCTTGATGTATCTAAGTTACTAGCATGCCGTTTTAGTGTCGTCAAATTTGAATAGTGGCTCCTAGGTTCCAGTATTGCACACGTGCCTCTTAGAGGTAGACCAAAACTGCATTTAAAAAGGGAGGCCCAAAAGGTAAAGACTTCAAAAAATGCAACAATCTCTAATGACATTAATTTTTTTTTTTTTTAATTGTCAGCCCATGCTTGAATAGGCTGACGCAAAATAATGGATCATAGAATTGGTTTGATACAAGAATAATAAATATAAATTGTGTAGTTTTAAATTTACTAGTAAATATAATTTTAAGATTTATGTTTTTAATCCCCAGACACTCACGTTTCCAGCTGTTCATAAATTTTAATTTTTCTTTATTTCTGAAGGTAGTACCTTACACAACTTTTCTTTTGTTTTCCCTAATTATTGAATTCAAATTTTAAAATATGGTTAAATATATTTAGTTCTAGCTTTCTACTCAAATTTTGAAGTGTTAGATATTAGTGTTCAATTATACAATTGATTGTAAACACTGTATCCATTAGAGGAAGGTTTTGTAACTGTTTTATGTTTTTTAAGTGAGTGTGCTCGGTATGTAGTTGCTCTCAACTGTATTTTTACTATATGTATGTGTTTCAATTCTATAAAATAAATATTTGATTTGTACAACGGCTTATCTATTTGACCATAATCTTATATTAGATTTAATTACTTTCAATCCAATTACTGTCATCATGAGATATCCCTAAATGTTCCAGGCATTCAGTGTGGTTTTCCAAAACGCTATTGAAAAAGCTGTACCCAGTCCTGACGTAGCTATAAGAGTTGAAAACTTGATTGATTGCATCACATATTCAGTTTTTATGTATACTTCAAGAGGATTGTTTGAATGTGATAAATTAATATTTATATCACAGATGACGTTTCAGGTATTTTTTTTATCATAATTTTATATAGCCATTATTTTCATTATGTAATAAACATTTTTTGTTTAAGTTAATATTGAATTTATACTACAAAAAAGTATTTGATGTACGATCCTTACATTTATTATTGCTTGATGTTTATGAAGATCTATCATTAACCCATAAATATAAAAATCATACATATATAAATACTATGATTTGGCCATATCAGTGCCATTCGATACAGGCCATCTCATAAGATATTGAGTTAGCTTCTTCAAATCTATCTATAATAGTTCAAATCTGTTCAGGGCAGGTTGAATTTTATTGCATGGGTGAATTTTACTTTTTCAGTTCCCCATACCTTAGGTAGATAAGCGATGCCAAGCATTTGGATTAAGAAAGAGGATAAATAAATATATGCTTAGTGAACCCAAAGGTTCGATGTTAATATCACGACCTTTGATCACAGACCTTCCTGCAACCTACCCCATCAAAGCCATAATCCACAAGATGAAATCTGATGTGATCCTCCCATCTATGTCTTGGTCTACACCTCGGACATTTCAACTGACTACATGAAACTGATTACCCTTTCTGGAATTCAGTCATTTTTAAATCCAATGACTTTACTTGCCCATTTAAACCATTGCACTGCTATTATTACCTGAGCATTATTTACCAGGTAAAGCTCTTGTGATTCCACGTTGTTGAGTCTTCTGAATTCTCCCATATGTTCATCGTTTTTCGGGCCAAATATTCCACCCAGTACTTTATTTTGAATAACTTTAAGGCATTTGTATTTACCTCTTACCCTTGAGAACTTTAAGCTGAACTGTGAGAAAGAGGAACTGTTTAGTTTTATTTTATCATATTGAGTATATTAAAAAATGAGAAAATGGAAGATTAGATAACATCTCAGGGTTATGTTGATGCCAGAATTCAAACAGTGGACTTTATCCTAAGAATTCAGTTGGTTGGCGACATTGTGGTTTGGTGATCAATCAACTGACTTTAATGACATTTGGCAAGTCTAGGAACCAATGCATTAGCTAAATGAACTGAAATGAATTTTTCTGTTTCTAATCTTTTCTAAAGGAAATTTGCAAGTGGTAGGGTAAACCAGACAGATATTGAACCTTAAGGAAATATTCGGAGATATTCATACTATAATTATTGAAAGAATTGGTTAATAAAGTTTAAATTTGCAGTCATTTTTCCTTAATTACTATACTTTAAGGTAAGCAAGAATTTTTACACCAAACATTATTCCTGGAATGTATTTTACAAGATAGTGGCAAAAAAATAAGGTAAATACAGTTATTGATATATTTGCCCTATGGATATATTTTAAAATACAGACTGAATTGAAATAACTTTTATACAGTTTAGTCCAGTCAATGAGTGCTGAAATGAGGGGTGTAGAGTGTATAGAATATGTGATTACTTTTGAATTCATAGCTTCGTTAGGAATAGTATGAATGTAAACATACTAAAAGTCCCCGCCGCTGAGTGGTGAGCTAACGGTGGGAGGGAGAGGAGAAGTTACATTTTTTTGGTTTTTTGATAATATCTCGAAAACTGTTGACTCTAGAAAACTATGTTTCAAGTAAACATAAAAGCTAATTAAATTTACTATAAAATTTATATAAATTTGTTGTAATTCTAACCGTTTGCGAGATATAGGTTATTGAAAATATGTGATTTTCTGGAAAGAACAAATGTCAACTCACTTTTTGTCAAACTTTTGCTTCTATTACGTTCCACAATCGTTTCTCAGAAAAAAACGTCAGAATCAAAATTGTAGAGCATTAAATATAATTTAATTTCATATATATGCGTTTCTGTTATTTGCTTCAAATGTTTAACAAAAAGTGAGGTAAACATTTATTTTATTTCTAAAATTGTCGATTTTTAATAATGTATATCTTGAAAACTGTTGGAATTTCTATGAATACGTAGATAATTAATTTTGTAGAAAATTTAATGAGCTTTAATTTTGATCTGCTATATATTTTTCTAGAGGCCCCTGTTTTCGAGATATAATCGAAAAACAAAATTGGGACCTTCTCCCCTCTCCCCCACCTTTAGCTCACCCCCAGGGGTGGAGACTTTTAATATGTTTACCTGCTAACTACTCCTAACAAAGCTGTGAAGTCAAAAAGTATGGGTATTTAATGGGACTTGATCAAAATTTCATTTATAGGTTCTTATAGCAAATTTAAGGAGCTTTCAGATAAAAAATTGAAATTTTGGATCGAACAATTAGTTTTGGAAGGAGTATCAATAAACGTGTTTTTTTCAGAGAAGTGTGACCCCAGATAAAGAGTGTAGCAGATCAAAATTAAAGCTCATTAAGAGATATAGACGTTATTAAAAATCAACACAATTTTAGAAATAAAATAAATGTTTACCTCACTTTTTGTTAAACATTTGAAACAAATACCAGAAACATATATATATATATATATATATATATATATATATATATATATATATATATATATATATATTGAATGTCATTTGTACTTTCATTACATATATATATATATATATATATGAAATTAAATTATATTTAATGCTCTACATTTTTGATTTTGACGTTTCTTTTGAGAAGCGATTGTGGAATGTAATAGAAGCAAAAGTTTGACATAAGTGAGGTGACATTTGTTTTTCTAGAAAATCACCTATTTTCAATAACATATATCTCGTAAACGGTTAGAATTACGACAAATTTATATATAATAAATTTTACAGAAAATTTAATTAGCTTTTATGTTTATTTGGAACATATTTTTCTAGAGTCAACAGTTTTCGAGATATTACCAAAAAAACAAAAAAATGGAACTTCTACCTCCCCCCCACCACTAGCTCACCCTCCAGTGGTGGGGACTATTAGTATGTTTACCTTCCAACTATTCCTAACGAAGCTATGAAGTCAAAAATTATCGCTTATTCCATGCACTCTACAATATGTTTATTGACTGGACTAGTTGGGTTGTAGGATGTATGAGAAATTTTATGACTTTTTTTTTGGCTTAATATTTTTTTTTCTAATTTTTGAAATAGGGTGTCAATAACTGTCTGGTTTACCCTAATTCATAAGTCAATGAAGGAGAAGAAACCAAACTCTGTAACTTGAACCTCTTATGTTGATGAAAGTTCTGGTATTAGCAGATACAGTATACTTTTATTATTTAAGGCCCAAGTATTAGTGTGCAATAATCAGTTTTATAAACATTTGCTCTTCAGTATTCTAATTTAGTTGCTAATAAAAAAATATTATTTGATTTCAGATTCTTCTTAAAAATAATGAAATATCTTCTGCTGAACTGGATTTTTTCCTTAGGTTTCCAATAACTCCTCATGTTACTAGCCCTGTAGATTTTCTTTCTAATGCGAGCTGGGGTGGCATCAGAACACTGTCAACCAAAGATGAATTTAGGTATCATTATTATTATTTGATGTGATTTATGATTGATCCTTTTTTAAGTAAATTTTGTGTTAGAGGTATTATTTTGCTTTTGTATGACTGATTATGGTTTTCTTATTTTAAATATTTAACTAAATCTTATTTTAAAACGAATAAACTATAAGGTGATAACAATAAAAAAAATTTAAATCTTATTGTTAAAAAATTAGTTACAATAGAACAAAATACACTAGGGACTTGATTAACTGAGTCTTGATCTACTCAACCTTCTATTCTTTTGTTTCATTTCATTCTCTATTATTTTTTTTTCACAAAACATTTTATTGCCATACTAGACATTGGGTAATCATTGTACAAGCATTACTACGGGGGAGGGGAGACTAAAGAATGGGAAGGACGGTATACTAGGAAACAAATTGCTATCAACAATTTCTCATAAAGAAGGGTTTCCTTGGTTGGGGAAGACTCTTCAATATCTCGAAGGCAGTACTAATGCAACATCATTCGATATAAGGCTAGGTTTATACTATGGCGTTCGGACGTGACATTTTTTTTCCGCGGACGCTGACGTTAAAAAAACATTGGATGGTTGTGTTTATACTGTAGCATTTCCAAACCCGCATCTAGGTGAAACAGCCAAGAATGTGCGTCGAATCAATCAGTAGTTCCTGAGGCATCATGGATAGAAGAAGGTTGTTACTTATTATTATTGTTACAACTACCTTCCAGGCCTTTTCCTTCTCCTCTCTATCTTTGAACAGATCAAGAGACTGATCCCACTGAACTGGATGCTGCTCGACCAGCTGGATCAGCCTATCCTGGTCTCCCATTTAATTCGCAAATATAGACTCAAAATTAATAAAATAATTTAACACAGTGAAAGATCAAATATAAACAAAAATAAAGGCCGGGTGCAAGAGGAGAAGTTACCGCTAACGTCACAATAACAACACTGTCATTGTAGTCTATGTGTTTCATTGGTGACTTGGACATTGAAGTGAGGCGTCCGAACGCCGGTCCGCCGACATGCAACATTTGAAAAATGTGGACGATCGTCCCGACGTCTAACGCTGGACGCTACCGCCCTAATAACAACGTTCTCATTCTAACCATGTGTTGCCAGCTCCAACGGAAAAAAACGTCGTGTCCGAATGCCATAGTATAAACCCAGCCTAAAGGTATCTAACAATGAATAATTTGAGCGGCAGCAGATAGAATGTCGCAACTTATAAAAAAGAAAATTAGTGATTTTTTTTTCAAGCCATGAACTTTTTTATTAACACATGTAATAATGGTACTTATTTATATTATTATTGCATAGATAATAAGTATTATTTTGTTACTAAATTGTCCTGCTTTATTTTTTCTTGTGTCTTTCCGTTACTTTTTCTTGTGTCTTTCCGTTACTTTTTTGGGCTCTTGTTTAACCTAGAATTATCTAAGCCTATCTCATTCCCAACAATGTTGATTAATCAAGTCCTGAGTGTACAACATTTCTCTTTTTTTTTTAATTTATTAAATCTGCATTAAAAAAAAAAAAAAAAAAAAAAAAAAAAAAAAAAAAAAAAAAAAAAATTAAAATATAATATATCTAAATATAGTTTTGATGAAGTATCATCCTATAGTTTTGATGTGGTTAAGGATTGGTAAAGCATTAAAGTTAAATTTTACAGAGACATTTAGTGGCAATGTTACTCTGAGATTAAGGGAGGAAAAAAATAATAATAGGTGGATAAATAATAAAATAGGGAAAAAAATTAAATTAAATTAACAGAAATTAAAAGAAAATCTTAATACGGGAAAACAGTCTTTCAGTTGCTGCTGGTTGGCTTTGAAGAAGGGTTCAAGGAAGAAAAAATAGGTTTGCATAGGGTAGGAAGTGTATCGTAAAATTTGATGTGACATTTTATGTACTCAACAGGGTTTCCTAATTAAATCGCTAAGCAAAATAAGTTAGTCATTCTATACACCAAGGGGAATGTCTTTGTATAGTCATTTGTGTTCTGTTTTGATGTTGAATTTATTGATGGTATCTTGGACTAATTGTGAAAATAGAGGAGTTGCTTGAAGTAGTCTAGGACAAAGAATAGCTTTATAGAAAAGAAGTTTTAATTGAACTGATAAAGTTAGAGAGAATGAAGGAGATATGATTGAGAGGTGAATGTTTGACGAGTAAAGTTTAAACGATTACGGAAGTGACTGGAAAGGTACAGTGTCAATCGAGCCAAACACCAATCTAGTTAATAAATGACACTACAGGAATTTGGGTATTACTAAGTGTGATAGTTTGAATCTTTTTTCTTTAGGACTGATGGGAAAACAAATAAACTATGGCATTAGTTTTAGTAGGGTTTATAGTAATAACTTAGCACATTTAATTCATCATTTTGTCATTCCTTTTAGGAACTTGGACAAAGATATTGAAAGTTCCTCGAAAAGATGGAAAAAACTTGTTGAATCGGAATGTCCAGAAAAAGAAAAGTTGCCTCAGGAATGGAAGAACAAAACACCTATACAACGACTTTGTATGATGAGAGCTCTCCGCCCTGATAGAATGACTTATGCTATTAAGTAAATATCATTTATTTTTAATATAAAAAAATAATTCTGAATAAATCATATTGCATATTGCATACACTTAGTGACAGTAATTTTCATTCACTAAATTTCTTTTCATTGTGGTTTTTTTCCCCCTCTTTTGTACAAATAAATATTTAATATCAAACATAAACTAAAAGATGATTTGGATATTGCTAATTGTTAAATACGAAAAATAATTTATTTATTCAAGGTGATTAGTAAAATAATACCAGTATCAAAAGAAAACAGTAAACTGTTTTCTAACTCTTGGTGCGACCATTAATATAACAATCAATGCCAAAGCGGCTTCATGAGGTAATTAAAATGAAGGGATAACCAATGAAATAAGAATATATACATGGTAATCATCACAAACATCGACACTTACAAACGATTTCTTAAACACATTTAACTAACATAAATTATTTAAAAGGCAACACTAACTATAAGTCCTCAACTAAACATGAAACATTAATGTTTTCAGGTTGGTTTAAATGTTAACCCAATGAATGACATAACCCTTGTTATAATAAATATAACAAACATGATTGGTTTTAACACTTTTTTTTTACAATCATCTTACTAATATAAATTATTTACCTTGAATTAGTTAATAGCTAACTCTATTATTTGGCTTCTAGTTATTATTTGGCATAGTTTTAGTTAGTTCCAAAGAGAATATTTTGTAACATTTCTTTTGTACTAATGATCTTAGAGCATTCATTGAAGAAAAGCTTGGAGCTAAATATGTCGAATCAAGAAGTATAGATTTTGCAAAATCGTTTGAAGAATCCAGTGCTGGGACTCCTATATTTTTTATATTATCACCTGGTGTTAATCCATTAAAGGTAGAAATCTTTCTTGGCACTATTACTTATTAATTCTAATTGCTTCTTTGAGCACATTTTTAAAAAATGAATATCTACAATGCTATAGATATAATTATTGCTTTCTCATATCTTTAGTATATCTGAGCCCTTGCTGTTTGGACAATATTTTGCTTTTGAAAAAAAAAAAAGTAGCTAAGTTTAGATTGTCACTTATATCCTGGTTCCACAATAAGTAAAACAAAATTTTGTTTGTAACACTTGACTATTAATGTTGCTTTATTTTAAAATTAAGAGAAGTATTATCTTTTACAGTTTCTCATAGTAGTTGATACATTAGGCTAAATTATCCTATGGATGTTAATTCTAACAAAAAAGTGTTCATGACGAATTTATCTGAAAAAACAAATGCCTAGTGTTTTATGAGTGTTTAAACTGGCAGTGACAGACAGGTCAGAACACACAAGACTTGGTCTGAATCAACTGTGCAATTAAACAAGTTTGATTTTTTTGTACGAGGAGAGTATGTTTTGAGTGTTTCTGTGCATTGTATTTCGGGTGGTTATTTCACAATGGATAACAATAAATTGATGTCTTGTCAAAGAGAATAAGTGTTTGTGGGATGTGATGGACAAACATCATCAAAACAGAGATATTTCTGACTTTCTGCAAACATTTTGTCGTTTTCTTCTATAAGAGGAGGAGTAATACGTATTTATATGTTATATGTTTATATAGAAACATATATGTTTCTCATCCTGATGTAATCAAAAACTTTTTAGGTTGGTCCTACAATTTGAAACTCTCAGTTTTTCCTCCATATAGCAATAATAACTTTATTAAAGGACTTTCAATAAAATAAAATTCATCAAGTTCATCCGTATTTGCTGAGCGGTAGAAACGTACTGACGATCAGAAATGGCACTCACTGTAACCATGATAAGGATTTCAAATGTACTTGTCCAAACACATTTCTGACTGAAATAGCTTGCACAGTAGCCTTTCTGTTTGCTTAAACAAGTTTTGTTCTATTTTGGTAGAATATGGCATATTATATTGTTATGATTTTGTTTTTAAAAATTAATAATTTTAAAATTTTTTTAACTTAAATTTTTACTCATTTGTCCCTTTTGGGGGCAATACACTGATTTACTACTTTAATATATTTTAATTGCAAAATTATTTATAAGAGGGAAGCTTCAATGTTTATATATAATTTGGATAATTTATGAAAAGTATTTTTTATTTAAAATTTAAAACTAACATTATTTTAATTTAATTTAATGATTTTAGAATTTTATTATTTTCTTAATTTACCATTTATAAGATTATCCAAATAATAGGAAGGACGATCCTAATTTTCTTTCTTCATGTTAAATCATTTAACTGATGTCTCCTCTTTATGTTCTTCCCTTACTTTCGTTTGAATACTGCCAATAGAAGTGTTAATTGATTCTTCAATGCTGCATACAGCATACAATTGTAGATTCAGATATTAAAATAAAAAGATGAACTGACAACAGACTTAACTTGTCCTTTTCTAATGGAGTCCTATTTTGAACTGTACTGCTCGGAGTCTCTCTTTGGACTGCCTACTTCACTCACTAACTGCCGACTCTGTAAACATCCGCTTTTTTAACGTATTTTCAGTTCGTAAAACACCATGTTTACCATCTATGACTGTCTACCATCGTTTGAATACTGCCAATAGAAGTGTTAATTGATTCTTCAATGCTGCATACAGCATACTATTGTAGATTCAGATATTAAAATAAAAAGATGAACTGACAACAGACTTAACTTGTCCTTTTCTAATGGAGTCATATTTTGAACTGTACTGCTCGGAGTCTCTCTTTGGACTGCCTACTTCACTCACTAACTGCCGACTCTGTAAACATCCGCTTTTTTAACGTATTTTCAGTTCGTAAAACACCATGTTTACCATCTATGACACTTTTGTCTGCCAAATTTGAATTTGACAATTTGTAACTCAAAATATCGCAATAATATTTATAAAAGTTGTTACTAAAGTTTTATAAGACATTATAAAAGGTTTTAATAGTAATAATTCTGATATATGTATCATACTAAAGTGGAACTTAAAGAAAGCCAAAAACACCATTGCATATTTACTTCCCGTCTAATTTATAATACATTAAATTTTATGTTAAGTGTGACATTTTTATGTTTTTCTTTTATTATTTATTAATGGTCTTATTTATTTATTAATGGCATTATTTCACTTTAACTGTTAACTCTCGATTAATTAGTAACAGTTGTTTTGTTTTTGGTTGGTCCATTTGCAAGAGTCCTAGCCTAGCACTCGACTAGTACTCTACTCTATTTTTGGTCGTGGCCTGGACCCCCACTTTTCTCACCTCACATTTCAGCCCCCCCCCCCCTACACCAGGAGGATAGAGTGAAGAAGAGGAAGAGAGGATGGACGACGTAGAGATAGGGGACAGCCCATCGGAGGACCCTGCATCTGGCAATGCCACTGCAAACTCTCGTAAGAAGACCCGCCCCATGGCCGACGCAGAGGGTTTCATCCAACCAGACCCTAAGAGGGTGTTTAAACCGCGACCAACACCGGGGCCTAGCCATGTGCCTACGGCAAATCGGTATGACGGCCTACCAGCGGACAGCGGCGCAGAGGCTGCCAAGGAGAGACCGCCGCCACCAATCATCATATCGCCACCTATCTCCTTCACCCACATGAGGAGGAAGCTTGCTGAGATCGGCATAATCAAATTCGGCTTTAACAACTCCCAGCGGGAATCCAGGGTGTACCTGAACTCCGCCCGAGAGCACAATGATGCCACGCTGCTACTACGCAGTGATCAGGAGTGCCAATTTTACTCATATGCCCCCAGAGGAACCCGGAGATCCAAGAAATTTGTTCTCCACGGATTTGACCTCGATCATAGCATTAAAGAAATGACAGAAGACCTTACAGACCGATTACCAGGCTTCAAACTACTACGTCGACTCACCAGAAGAGAAGGCGCCGGCGGGTCGTACCAAACTGAAGGAATACTCCTCATCACCGAACATACTGTCAAGATTGAGGCCATTCAGAAGTTGAAGGAGATAAATATGGTACGGTTCCGAGTCTCCAACTTCAAAGAAGATGGCGGCCCGGTTCAGTGTAGACAATGCCAACAATACGGCCACAGCATGAAGTACTGTGGCCGCACCTGCGCTTGCCCATGGTGTGGAGGACCACACCTCATCGAGGAATGCCCCAAGAAAGCCTCAGCTGATCCAGTCTGCGCCAACTGTCGGGGACCTCATGCCGCTTTCTCCAAAGAATGCAGTTACCGACAGGGGCTCATTCGACAGAGGAGGGCCAAGACCAGCAACGCCCCGGCCAATGTACCAGCTCCAGCACCGGCCCCGACGATGGACGAGAGGAATTTCCCTCAGCCCAAGCCTGCACGAGGAAGCCGCTCCTTCGCGGAGGCATCTGGAATGGACAAGCAGCAGCAGCAGCCGTCGACCTCTTCGAAGAAGCCAGCCAAGCAGCCCCGGGTCATCATCGAGGAACCAACTGAGGTGACAACATACGCTGTTCCAGTAGTGGATAACACCCTGCTATACAAAGTCATCGGTCGCATGAACCAGATGATGGATGCCATGACCAACCTGATGGGTCTCGTGTCAAGACTTCTTCAAAAACAAGATGGGTGAAGAAATCATCTTGAACTTTAACATCCGAAGCTTCGGCAAAGGACATGCAGAACTGGAGGTACTCCTGTTACAATACAGACCGGCGATGGTGGCCCTGACCGACACCATGCTCTCCCCAGCGACCAGACTGCACATCACAGGATACAGCGTCTACAGGGAGGCCGTCAGGGATGGTGAACAGCAGGGAGTCGCCATCTTTGTGCGGAAGGACCTGTCATCGCGACTCGTCCAGAACCCGGTGGATTGCTGTGATGGCGTACACATGATCACGGTGGATGTGCGGCTCAAGCACAGGTACACGTTTGCCTGTGTCTACAGGAGACCCCGGGCGGCAAATACACCTGTTCGCGACCTGTTGCTTCACGCACAGTCGCGTAGCAGGTTTGTCGTCCTGGGCGACCTCAACGCCAAGCATCCGGCGTGGCTGTGTCGCAGCAGCAATCCGCTGGGAAACATCATCACCGGGATGCGACTCCAGGTCTACCACCCTGGCGTTCACACTTTCCGCGCGGACATGGACCCGACTAGGACATCGACTCTGGACCTACTGCTCACCAGGGACATGCACAGCGTCACCGAATGCCGAGCACTGCCGTTCAGCACCTCCGATCATCGCCCTGTACTCTATATCTTCGAGGGTACTCCAGCCACACCACCGGCCACGAAGTACAAGCTGCAACAAGCTGACTGGAAAGGGTACAGGGCCTTGATCGAGGAGTGTCTCCCTAAGGTGACGCCTTGCCTGACCCCTGGTGAGATCGATGCAGCAGTGGAGACCATCACAACCACTATCCTCGATGCAGCCGACCTCAACATCCCGAAGTTTGCTCCTCAACCGAACTACCTCCGACCTCCACCCCAGCACATCCTGGAGTTGATAAAGCAGAGGAACAACCTCCGAAACATCTTCCACCGCACAAGGGACTACGGTCTGAAGCCGTCTATCAACGCCATGACCCGGCAAATCGCCAGGCTCATGAGTGATTGGAAGACGGCCTTGTGGCACGACCAACTGCTACGGACTCACAACGACTATGGACAGTTTTGGAGGTTGGTCCGAACCTTTGTCAGCAAAAGGAGCGGGGTTTTCCTGACCGATGGGGACCGGTTGCTGACACCTGCTGAACAGGCTGAACATCTAGCCCACGCATATGCTAACATGGATGCTAAGAGGACGAGTGATGCTCCGCAGCCACCTCCTGGACCTCTACCCAGCCCCAATGAGACGCCCATCTTTTCAACCTACAAGGAGCTGGAATCAGTCCTGCGCCGCATCAAAGGGAAAAGGCACCCGGGCTGGATGGTATACCCACCACGCTGCTGACGATGTTACCCAGGAGGGCCAAGGCCTTCCTGCTTAACATCTTCAACTCATGCCTCCGGACTGCCTACTTCCCCGTGGCCTGGAAGGAAGCTGTGGTCGTCCCACTCCTGAAACCCAAAAGGTCCGGGAACGTTGCGGAGCATTATCGTCCGATCAGCCTCCTATCACACATCAGCAAGGTGTTCGAGCGACTGATCCACCACCACATCCTCGACCACTGCCGCCGTGAAGATGTTATTCCACCAGAACAAACAGGCTTCCAGCGAGGTGTCGCGTGTGAACATCATCTGGCCAAACTCCAGGCTCACACCATCGAGCAGATGCACCGGAACAAGGCCACGGCGCTCATCTCGCTGGATTGCACTCAAGCCTTCGATTGCATCTCGCACCCCCTGTTGCTGCACTGACTGGAGGAGTACCGGTTTCCCGTCGCCCTGTGCCGACTGATCGGAAGCTACCTCAGCGGAAGATCATTCGTTGTGCGGGTCGGCGGGAGCCTGTCTTCGCCAGTCCCCACCACCTGTGGTGTTCCTCAGGGATCAGTGCTGGGACCAATCTTGTTCAACATCTTTACGGCACCAGTGGTATCCATCAAGCACCCTGAGGCGGTAGTGGCTGCATACGCTGATGACGTCGCAGTCTACGCGTCCAGCCTCAACCCCGGCCGGGCACTCAAGATGGCTGAGAGGGCGACCTCCACCATCGTCGATGCGCTGAAGACATGCGGCATTAAGGTGAACCCTAGGAAGACTGACGCCATAGTGATGTCCTTCTGTAAGCGTGGGAAGTCTCAAAAACTTCCCAAGAGCTTTACAGTAGACGGCATCGAGCAGTCCATCTCCAGCTCCATCTTATACTTAGGTGTCAGTCTCGATAGGCACCTCACCTTTTCGACGCATGTCAAAAGCAGAATCAAATTGGCCCGGGCGCGGACATGCCGCCTCCATCACCTCCTAACCTCTCCTCATATATCCCTCAGGCTCAAAATTCAGATCTACAAATCCATCATCCGTCCCACCCTCCTCCACGGTGCTCCACTGCTGCATCACATGTACGCAACGACACTTCGCGCCCTCCAGACTTTCCAGAACTCCGTCCTTCGGCGAATCGTCCGCGGTACCAGCCTACAGAGGGCCAAAAACAGCCGGATCCTCGAGGAGTTGAGGATGCCAACGATACCGGCCTTTATCAGTCGCCGGCACGTCAAATTCTTTGACGGGCTGAGCTTCTGTGCAAACCCTCTCTTCAGGGACATAGCCCCACCTCCCAGGCCTGGGAGGTGGCAAGGCGAAATCCCCTTAGCGGACGTACTCGCCGAGGGAAGGGGTTCAGACCATACGGACTGACCCGATACCCACCATCGCTAGCAGAGTGTTTCCTCCGCACTCGACTTGTAGCCAAAGTGCCTCCAGCAGACCGAGACCCACCAGAGATGGCATAGCTTTAAATAAAGTCTTAAAATGCCGAAAGGCAATAAAAGATCCTTTTCCCTGTTTTCCTTTCCTTGCATGAAAATAAAATAAAGTCGGAGGCTAGAAAAAAAAAAAAAAAAAAAAAAAAAAAAAAAAAATGTTTTTCTTAATTTTGATTATGATATTTTTAATTTGTTTTTTAAATAGGATGTTGAACATCTTGGGCGAAAGCTTGGTTTCACAACCGATGTAGGAAACTTTCACAATGTTTCGTTAGGCCAAGGTCAAGAAATTGTTGCCGAAGAGGCAATGGAATTGGGTTCCAGTCAAGGTCATTGGGTCGTGCTTCAGGTTTGTAATAATATTTAAATTTTACAAAGTATTGTGTTAATCTTTTTCAAAATATTTATTTTGATAGGCCTTAACTCTCCATGAATCAATCTACTTATGAAGAACTATATTTATTCATCTTAACTTGTTAATATGCAATTTATATTTTTATTTTGAATCTCTCTAACATTTACCTGACAAATGTTCAAAGCTTCCAATTAATAAAACACTCATTTACATTACAGTAATTAGACCTATTTGGACATAGGGAGTTCAACTAAACCTTTCAAACTTATCCATAAAGACCTAAATGTTCCATATGTTGCTGATTTAGCCCAAACTCTGATACCTATCCTTTTATAGTAAACTCCATAAATACTCAAATCCACTAGTCTTTCAACTTCCTTCCCATTCCATTCCCGATAACCCTCTGAGGCTTCTGAAAATAAGATGGCCTCGAGACCTTCTAATATAGAACTTTTAATAAAGTGCCACTAACGGGTTGCTTTATAAGTTATTGTCATGTTACTATATTCATTTTCCCACACACTTACTTGATGTATGTGTTCTTTATAAAAATATGAGAAAAAAAAAAAAAAGAAGAAAATATTTTTGATTTATTTTTATTGCTTTATAAATACAATTTTTAGAGCAATGAGTTGAGAGCTGTTTTACAATTTAGAATTATTTTAACAAAAATAAAATAAAATAAGAAAATTATTTACAAACTAAACAAGAGATATTAACCCAAAATTTGATCTAACTATATACATGATAAATTAATGCATAAGTATACATAAAAATGAAAAAAACAAATGGCAAACTTTTAATACAAAAACAAAAAGTAAATGGAAAACTAGTAATAAGTTAAAGCAAACTATTTCTTAATTTCAGACAATATTTCATATAAAAAAATAAATTATTTAAATGTTTTTCATTATCTATTGTCAGCCATGAACATAACCAAAAGTCATCATCTTCTGCGGAACGAATTCTTCTAAAAAACCTTTTCCTGAACAATTCATTATTAAATGGTGAAGAGAATCTGGTCCCGAGTTACACATCGGGCAGGGATTTTCTGTATTAAAACTGTAGCTTTTTCTATTGTAATATATTTTGGAGACCCTGGAGCTAGCTAAACGGAGTTGTGCGATAATTCTTAGTTTCTGGATGTCTGAATTCACGACCAAATACTTTTCACCACCTCCAAGAGAGCTAAGGTGTCTGTAATGGGTGTTGTAGTGAGAGTTGACTGCATGTTCAATGTCCACAGACAAATAATGACTCTCAAATGCCATGTTCAGGCTTGAGATATTTTCTTTAACAACATTCGCATCCTGTTTATTCCATATGTCAATTGCGCCGATTCTTTCCAATTGTAGCATTAATTGTTCTGCCCAATTAAAGGGCACGGAAGGATTTCCAATCAATTCGACAAGCCTGCCGTAACAAATCCTTGGAAATTCATCAGTTGCCATATTTAAAATTTTGATCCACCATGTTAGCATCCTTGCAAAAACTTTTACCTGGGTGTGTTTTGTACCTGTTTCCAGCCTGACATAGGAATTTGGGGTGTTTTTTTGAAGATGTAAAATACCCTTCAGGAATGATAATTGTGATCTTTCAATTATGTCCGGGTAAGCCATGCCCCACACTTCTGACATGTACAATAAAACACTCTGTGACAAGGATTCATAAGTTGTGATTTTTGAATTCCAAGAATCTGAAGAACTGGCTTGAAGAATTTGTATCACTGCTGCGTTGGCACTTGCTGCTTTAGCCACAAAATATTCAGATGCAGCTCTAAATTTACCAGAGCAAGTCAATGGTACACCAAGATAAGTAAATCGGTCCTTATAAGCCAGCATTTGCTCTTCATAATACAAGTTCTTCACATTTCCAAGTCGACCTTTGTGGAATGGCATGACAATTGTTTTGGCTATGTTGACCTCAAGTTTATTTTGTTGGCAGTACTCTGATAAAGTTCTCAATTTTAACTTAGCATCAACCCAAGAATCTGCAAGCATAACCAAATCATCGGCATACAGTAGCATTAGGATTTCTTTTGAACTGTTAATACTTATCCCTCTCACATTTCTATCTTCAAAAAATTTAATAATGTCTGAAATAAAGAGCAAAAATAATAGAGGGCTCAAAATCTCGCCCTGTAGTACACCCGAGGATACCGGAATTTCAGCTGATACATTGATCCCATCAGAAATTAAAAAGACTGCAGAAGCATAAAAATTCATGATAAAACGCAGAGTTTTCCCTCCGACACCTACATCATATAATTTCTGCCAAATTTTACCATGATTTATAGAGTCGAAGGCTCTTTTAAAATCAACGAAAACTCCAAATATCTTCCTCCTTTTGAGCCTCAGAGCTATATTTATAACATAATTCAAAACAAATACACAATCTCGGCACCCCTTGCCACTCCTAAATCCCATCTGTTCTTTTGGTAATATATTCATTTTCTCCACCCATTTTGTTAGTCTTCTATTGATGATGCTTGTGAATATTTTTGTAATAGTGTTGAATATAGCAATACCTCTGTAATTATGGGGGTCATTTCTGTCTCCTTTTTTATATAATAAAAACATTTTTATTTTATTCCAAGAAGGAGGAACACTCTCTTGTTCCCAGATGCTGTTGAAAATGTCTAGAAGCAACTGTACCTGTTTTTCTGGCAGTAGTTTATAACATTCATTGGGAATCTGGTCCAAACCAGTAGCTTTATTATTTTTCGTCTTGTTAATAGCATGAGTAAGCTCTTCAAGTGAAAAAGGAGAATCTAATTCAGGCATAAAGTAGTGAAAGAACGAAATTTTACATAAGCTGGACGATTGGTTTGGAAGGATATTGCGGTAAAAATTTTCCCATTGGTTTAATGTAATTTGACTATCAGGGGTTCGCCTATACCTATACAGCTTGACAACATTCCAAAATTCTGAAGGAGATTTAGTATTTCTAAGTTTATCCTTTATTTTTTTATAATATATATCTTTAGTTTCTTTTATTACTGATTTGTAAGTTTTCTTTGCCTCAAAATAGTTTTTTAGTTTATTAGGGCAGTGATTAGAGATTCGCCATTGTTTGTATGAATTTGCTACCTGTTTTTTCAGAAGTTTGCATCTACAATTGAACCAGCGCTTATTGCATGTAAGAAAATATATATATATATATTTTGAATCTCTATATTATTAATATGATGTTTTTGATTATTGTGTAGACATTTTATATTTTATTTATAGTAAAAGATTACATATGTGTTTTAATAGATTTTGATGTTTATTTGTCCGGAGTCAATTCCAATTCTTCATAATTAAAACTGATTATTCTACATTTTTTTTTTCAAACGCACATAATGATATTCATATTTAATTTTTCTTTCAGAATGTTCATCTTGTCAAAAAATGGCTTCCTGTACTTGAAAAGAAATTGGAATTTTTAGGTGCAGATGCAAATCCTGACTTTAGAGTTTTTATGTCTGCAGAACCCGCTTCTTCACCATCTGCTCATTCCATTCCTCAGGTTGATATATTTATAAATTTTTGTACAAGTAATTTCAAATGCGTAAGTGTGATTTTGTATGAATATTAAAATCTGACTTGAATAGTGATGGTGGTTAAGATATTGATATTAATTAATTGATATATTAACTTATATTCTTCAGGGAATTTTGGAATCCTCAATAAAAATTACCAATGAACCACCAACTGGTATCAAAGCTAATCTACATAAAGCGTTAGATAATTTTTCACAAGAGACATTGGAATTGTGTTCAAAAGAAGCTGAATTCAAAGCAATCCTATTTGCATTATGCTATTTTCATGCAGTAGTAGCAGAAAGAAGAAAATTTGGTCCTCAAGGATGGAATAAAGTTTACCCTTTTAACGTTGGTATGTTTTTAAAATTTGTTTTTTATTATTTTTTTTTTTTTACTTCATAACTGCGATTTTTCGATTTTAAATCTGACAACTTCCAATATTGATAATGATGCCAAGAATCAATTATCAATATCTATGCTAGGTTATCAATATCTAGGCTACACAAAATAGATAGAGTAAAAAAGTAAGATAAATTATTGTTGTTTGTTTGGGCTTAATGGTCTTATGTACTCCAACTATGGCAGAAAGAACAGGTTATCCTAAACCTTTTCCAGCAGGATAGGAAGGTCAAGATTTATTTTGTTGTTTCTTCACAAAAAATAAATTCTAACCCGCCGAGGTGGGATTTGAATCCATGAACCTCTGTACCAAGAACACTGAGGTTCTCGCCCTAACATGCTCGGCTATCCAGCCCCCATGATAAATTATTAAATATTATTATGTACTGTATACTATGTATAATAATTATATTACTGCCATAGGGTCTGGTAAAATTTTAACTTAAAAGTTTTTAATAGTCATTTGGGAGAATAATCTAATAATAATAATAATAATCACATAATTAATTATCAAAAACTATTAAATATCATAAAAACAACAAAATAATTATAAATTATCTATCAATCTTGAACTGATCATTAACAGCATTGATTGATACCTAGGAATTGGTGATCGAAATTCAATTCCTGATACTTATTATTTTCTTAAATATTTGTGTTATCAAAAATCAATATATCTCTATATTGTTTTGAATTTTTACTATTATTGGATTATCCATTTATTTATATAATACCTTTTATTATACTAGGTGACTTGAATATTAGTGCAAGTGTCCTCTACAACTATTTGGAAGCTAATTCAAAGGTTCCGTGGGAAGACCTGAGATTTTTGTTCGGAGAAATAATGTATGGCGGTCACATTACAGATGATTGGGACAGAAGATTGTGTATTAGTTACTTGGAAGAGTTCATGCAACCTGAACTTGTAAGTACATATCCCTCATCCACTTCCTTTTCAGCCTCCGTTGAGTTATGTCAGGTATCTATACTGTTGCCATATTATGTATCTGTTTGTTAGTGTGGCCACGTAGTTTCTCATGAAATTGTCAATAAAGTTTATGAATATGGGTCTTAAGTGTCGGAATACGTAAGTCTGTATATTGTATATTGTTTGACACATAAGGAGGGGAATCTGTTATCAGTCTTAGGAATTTCGATTGGAATGTTTGTATTTTCTGAATATGTGTTCTTTTGGCCGGTCCATAAATTTGCGATGCATATGTCCAGATGGGTTTAATCAAGTAACTGTAAATGTTAAGTTTCTGTTTTAAAGTGAAGTACTGAGTATAGAAGTCGCAGTCTTAACTGTAACGTCTGTTTTTTTGTCTTGACGTGAGGGCCCCATGTCAATCTTCTATCAAGTGTAAGTCCTAAGTATGTCACTTTTTCAGTTTGATGTAAAGGTTGGTTGTCAATGTAAACAGGCGGGCAGGTCTTGCGTTGTAGTGTAAATGTAATATGAAGAGATTTGTCATAATTAAGTTTTTTTTTCCATTTCTTACACCAAGTTTGAATCTCGTTGAGGTTGTGTTGAAGTGTTAAGGTGGCTTGTGTAGGGTCCGCGTCTCTAGTCATGATTGCAGTGTCATCTGCGTAAGTAGCAGTTAATACGTTATTGTTCGTCACTATGTCATATGTATATACTAAGTATAGAAAAGGTGCTAGAATTGAGCCTTGAGGGACTCCTGCTAAAATCGGTTTGATGGAGGAGATATCTGAGCCCTGGCAAACAGAGAAAAAGCAGTCTGAAAGAAAAGATTGTATGATAAGGTAGTAAGTGTGTGGTAGTAACGGTTTCAATTTTACTAGTAACCCCTGGTGCCATACTCTATCAAAAGCCTGGGTAACGTCCAAAAACGCAGCAGAAACATAAAGTTTTAGTTCTAAAGCAGCGGATATGTAATCTGTGACTCTATGTAACTATTGTGTTGTTGAATGATGTGAGCGGAATCCAAATTGGTGATCAGGTATTGTATTTAATTCAGTCAGTAATTTAGTAATACGGTCCAGTAGTAATTTTTCAAGTATTTTTGAACAGAGCGGTAAAAGACTAATAGCTCTGTAGGAAGAAGGTGTGTATTTGTCTTTGTTCGGCTTATGAATCATTAATAACAAGGAATGTTTCCATTGTATGGGAAATTTTGTTGTTCTGAGAATGGCGTTATAAAGTGTTGTAAGAAAAACTAATGGTTTTCTGGGTAGTTTTTGGAGTACCTCAGCTGTGATGAGATCATAACCAGGAGCTTTATTTTTTGGTAATTGCTTGATATGGTTTTGCACTTCAGTAGGAGTGAAAGGTTTGGGAGGATGTGACATTGGTAGGGGTGAGTCTAAGATTTTCTCTAAATGTTCCTAATGGAGTGCGTCAGTTAAGTCATTGTGTGGTCTAAATACAGTCGAAAGATAATCGTCAAAAATTTCTGACTTTTCTCTGTCCGAGACAGCCCAGGAACCATCATATTTTCTCAGTGGGACTGATGGTTCATGGTGCTTCAAGATGCGTTTGGTATGATTCCATAGACTGTTATCATTGGCTGTCAAGTTAGAAAAATAATTATCATAGTTATTTTGTTTAAATTTTCGTATTTGGTGATTGAGGTCATTATTAAGTTTATTATACGTTGTCTGTCAGAAGGGAATCGGTCTTTTTGCCATTTTTGTGCGCTTGTCTCTTGGCTCTAATAAGATCCCTAATATGTTGAGGGTAAGTAGGTAAATGGATAGTTTCTTTATACCTTGTTGTTTGCGAAGACCATGCTGCTTCTTGTACTGATGTTGTAAAGAGCTCGACTGCCTCTTCCAATACTTTTTCTGTTTTGAGAGCAGTTGGGATAGACAGTTTAGAATTTAGTTGCTCTCTAAATAGGTCCTAATCCATAATACCACCTGTTAATAAAGGCCTCTTTTCCTTAAGAAATGTTTCGACGCCCATTATCAGGTTTACAGGGGAATGATCAGAGCCAAGATCCGCTTCGGTTTTCACTGAACAGGGTACGGTCCTTAATCATTTTGTCACAAATATATCTAATATGTCAGGCTTCTTGTGTCTAGAATTTGGTAAGTAAGTTGGTTGATTGGGAGCAAGTACGTCTAATGACAGTCGATGAATAACAGATCTAAGGTTCCTACCTCTTGGAGTGCACAGTCGCGAACCCCAGTAATGATGTTTTGCATTATAGTCCCCTCCAGCTAAAAATGAACTACCAAGAGCTTCAAAGATTTTTGTAAACATTCGCTCTGTAATTATATACTTTGGGGGACAATAAATGGCAGCTATCGTCACATTCTTGTGTTTGGTCTGTAAGTGTATTCCTGTGATTTGTATCTGAGGAGTAGAGTCAAGATGAATGGAAAAATGTTTTAGTGTCGATTTGATTGCAATGGCAGTACCTCCGTGTGCAGTGTTGTCAGGATGGTCTGTTCTGTATAAAGTATATCCAGAGATGCTAAGTTTATTTCGAGGTGTCAGATGTGTTTCTGTCAGTAAGGCTATGTCTGTGCATTTGTGATGTAGGTGTATTTCTAATTCAGTCTTTCGTTGTATAAGTCCGTTTACATTCGATAGTAGGATTGATAAGGAGCCCACAGTCAGAGAATTAGGGGCCATATTGGGGGCATACTGTCTGTGTAATTTGGTTCAATTTAGTAATGAGGCTGATAAGAGGTCGGACAAAGTTGTTAAGATTATTTAGGGCAGAAATAAGTTCTGATGGATCAAAATTAGCAGACGGTGCTTGAACTGTACTTATATGATTTATGCCTGACCAAGTCTGTTATGGCTGTACCATAATATTTGAATGAACATGGTCTTGATAGTTCGGTTCTGGAACACTGGGCTGCTGTTGTAGTGGACGATTTCGCAAAGGTGGAAACTGCCTTGGCTCAGGGGGAGGCTCTACAACCACCGGCTGAGGAAGATTTCTGTTGATGCGTTGAGCTCGTAATTCTCTGAAGGTCTGACATCCTCTGTAGTTAGCAGGGTGAGCTCCTTCACAATTTGCACATTTCGCGGGTGTTTCTCTGGTTTTTTGGCATACTGATGTCTCATGGGCTTGGCCACATCGCACGCACCGAGCCTGATGGTTACAATAGCTTTTCGAGTGACCAAAGCCCTGACATCTTTTACATTGTGGAATATCTCGTTTTTTTCTTGGTTCTTCTACCTTAACATGAGTATAATATAGAAATTCAATTTCATACATTTTTTCATTGTATGAATTTTTTGATATATCAACGAAAAACATTTGTAGTGGGGTTTTTGTTCTTGTTGAAATAGCATTTGTAATATTTATTGCTTCGTATCCATTTCTCAACAACTCATCTTTTATAATGGAAGGAGGAGTAGAGTGGTGTAAACCTTTTATAACTATTCGGGCATTTTTTTCTTCAGCCAGCTGAAATGTGTGAAAGTCTCCATTCACTTGTTTTAGGCTTCTGACTGCACTCCTGTAGCTGTCATCTGTTTTCGGAAGTAATGTTACTATGGCCTTATTTGTTGTTTTTAAAGTTAAATGATTAATGCCTACCTCTTTTTCTAGAAATGAGACAAAGGCTGGATAGTTTTCAATACCACGTACATATATTGGAGGTGGCTTCTTACTAACAGGAGTTATATTAGTTTGTTGTACTTGGGTATTTTGTAATTGGGTATTTTGAAGGACAAAACTTCAAACTGATTTGATAATTTTATATCACTGACCTTTTTAGCCTGTTTTCGGGGGTCTGCTGTAGCTGCTGGTCTTTTTTTTCCGATGACAACTTCCCATGAATCATGGTTAAGGGCACCAGTAGGCATATCATCAATTGGCATCTCCATACCTTTGGATGCTTCAGCCATAGCCGAAATTTTAATTAACTTCTTCACTACGATACACTATAGTTTTAAATTAACACTTTTTGTCTAAAAATTACCTGTTTTTACCACTGAAAATTGTTAAGCAAAATTGGTAAGTGTAAAACAGTGCCAAAGTAAATTATGAAATAAAAAGTATTTGCATAGATAAAGGAACACGGTCGAAAGATATAGCAGTCAACATGTTAAAATATTAATATCAGTGCAAAATGTATTTTTTTTTTTTTTTTTATTAATCTTTATTCTGGGACATATTGTCCCCTAAGAATAACAGACATGTATAATAAGTTGTACAATAGCCTGGCTATCTTAATTTCAAACGAAGATAATAATATGTATAAAAGGTAATATATGTACATACAGTTGAAAATAGAACTTTGTGATAAATATATACATAAAAAAAGAAGAGAGAAAAAAAATAGGACAAAAAAATAATAGTAACCATATGCTAATATAATAATTACAATGCGTTCAGAAAAATAAAGAAATATAAAAAAAAATAAAATAAAATAAATATAGTGAATAGAAAGGAAAAGATATATAGAGAAGAAAAATATTAAGACCTATTTGATTGTTAATACGACAAAATATTTACAAATACCTTAAAGGTTATTTTTAGAGTAGTTACAGGAATTAGAAAATGATCAAAAGTGCAGACCTATTGAAAAGTGCACAATTTTTATGTTTACACTTGTTCACAACAGCCAGGGGCATAATAACACAATAGATCATGAGTAATATGAAAGGCACATTTTTAATACCTAATCATAAAAATTTCCCAATTCCCATAAAATTTTTGTTTTATAAGAAATCTTATATTCTTGAAATCCTAATTTTATAATTTTATTATTATAGGTTGATGGTGAACTCCTGCTTGCTCCTAGTTTTGCAGCTCCTCCGAACTTAGATTATCAAGGTTATCATACTTATATTGATGAAGCAATGCCAGCAGAAAGTCCATATTTATATGGCTTGCATCCAAATGCTGAGATCGGTTTTCTTACAACGACCTCGGAGAAATTGTTTAGAACAGTTTTTGAAATGCAACCAAGAGAAACTGGTGCTTCGGGTGGTGCCACAGTGACTAGAGAAGAAAAGGTTAGTTTGTAATTACCAAGTTTTGGTTTGAAACTATTCAAAGTAAATTGTGGATTAAACAATAGTTTTTTTTTATTTAACACTGGACTCGTTAACTTCTCTAATCTTTTCTTTTTGCTTCTTCCATTCCTTGCTGTTTGGCAAGTGGTTGTTTTCTGTTTTCCAAATCGGGAGAGTGGGTGAGAACATTTAACACTTTCAACGCGACCCAAATATTTGGGAAAACCGTCACACGCTGGGTAAAAAAAAACATATAACTGTTCAATTATGGTAGGAAACAGCCAATACTTATGATAAAATGCGAAATAAATTAAATTGCGCATAAAAAATTGCTTCCGGGAACATGACAGCCCCAGGCAGTCATCCGCGTGTGGGGATGGTTCGGGCCCGTTTGGAGTATGCAACCCGCATTACTCATTGAACGATCCACTTCCGTAATACCTTTTTCCGTCGTACTTCCATCGTATTCGCTCTCTCAATTGTATATATGCTATGTGTATGTTTATGTAAAGAATTGTATGTGGAATTTATAAATAATAGATTTTTTTTTTATATTGTTTTAATACATTTGTTTTACAAAAATTTGTATATACAATTTTAATAATTTTACATTTTTTTAAATTATATTTACATTAATATACTTGTTACATCTATTTATCTTACATCTATTTATCTTACATCTATTTATCTTACGTCTATTTATCTTACATTTAGTGATATAACTTGAAGCATGGCTCCAAACAAAGTCCTGGTGACCCTTCACAGGATTTACAACAGTATATTACTTGAGTTCTTTTTTTATTTGCGTAACAAACTTTGCACCGCTTTTGTTTGTGCTTATTACTCCCCTCAATTTTTTCCAACAATTCGGGCACGTGATTTTTTGGGGAAGTAATTGAAGGGGTATCTTCAATTTCTAATATTCTTTCAATTAGGCGATGCCTGAACCACCACAAATCCACATTTTTGGGGTATGGGGGCATCCCTGGATTGAATTTTTTGTACAAACCAAATGCGTTTACAGTCATCATAAATATAATGTGTATACCTAATTTTTTATACCATTTTAGGCTTTTGAGTTGGGGAGTATAATAGGACATCACTTCATAAATATTAAAATGACAATTCAGACTTCATAAGGCACCACTTTTTTTTTTGTATGAAATTACTTACTTTTGTCCATTTTGAATGATGTAGAAGTAACAGAAACACGCCAGAAATAACGCAAGGAGAGAAAAGTTAGAAAAGAAACAGTTAAAAAAAAAAAAACACTTTTCCACTTTGAAAAATCGCCAAAAAAAAAAACGAAAAGTCGTATTTAAAAACGGTCTGCTCGAAACGATAGCTAGAACACATCTGAAAAGCGGAGGTAGCCAATCGAACCCAACCCGGCACGCGGTACCCCCACCGCTTCAATAGAAAGGCAAGGGAAAGAAACAGGGGCATGACAGCCCGAGGCAGTCATCCGCGTGCGAGGGGAAAACCCCATGACTGCCCCAGGCTGTCATTCGCGTTGAAAGTGTTAATTAATTTCTGCAAATCAATTCCACCCTCACTTGAAGTATGCATGATGTTATAGAAGGATATATACAATTAGGATTCATGAATTATTTCCATTTTCTATTGGAATTATTTTCATTTGAAACTAGTTTCAAATATGAAATATTCATCATCAATTCTAAAAACATACTAAAATTTCAAAACATTAGCACTTTGCTAAATAGGTTATATGTGTATTAATTTTTTTTTAAATATTAGACAGAAAATGAAACATGTTTATATTTTGAAATTTTGATCTGTTTTCACAAATGATGATAAATACTTAATACTTAAAATGTGTTTTCATACAAAAATAATTCCAATAGAAGTCGCAAATAATTCATCAATCCTAATTTTACGGTCACGGACAGGATTCGAACTTTACGATTTTCAGTTTATGAGGTTACTAGGCTAACTTAGTCATTATAGTTATCTCCGAGCTATACCCCCCCGTAATCAGGTTCAAGTCTAATTGTGGTTTGAAGATTTATTTTCTGTAATCAGCTGTTTATCATCTGTAAGGTTAAGAGACTTTCATTGGCATGAAACTCCAATCATGAATGAAAATAAAGTTAATATTAAATTTTATCTATATAATAACTTTGTATTTTAAATTATTCTAAAGGAGAGATTGTTTATATACAATACACTCAATTATGGTCTGATTCTTCAGTTAATTCAATATTTCATTATTTTTTTGTTCAATGGGTCCACATAAATTCCCAATTTATTTGGTAATTTAATAAATTCTCATTGATCTGATTTTTTCTTAGATTTAATGTTGCTTGTGTGTTTTCATGTCTTGTAGGTGAAACAAATAATTGATGAAATAATGGAAAAGTTACCCGAAGAGTTTAACATGACCGAAATAATGGGTAAGGTAGAAGAGAGAACTCCTTATGTAATCGTTGCTTTTCAAGAATGCCAAAGGATGAACCATCTTACTGGAGAAATGAAACGATCGTTGAAAGAACTTGATTTAGGTTTAAAGGTATAAATATAGTAATGATCATAAATACATTGTATCTTTTTGTTTGAATATTATACAAATTTAAGTCTGTATTGTTTGTTATGGCTTACAAATAACAGTGTAATTTGCTAGATGCAAAGAACATTTTGCTATGTATAGTCTTAAAAACAAATGTAAATTAAACAAAAATCCTTGCCCAAACTCAAATGTTTATTTGCTCATAAAAAACAAAAGTTATATAACCAAACATAATCAGAAAAAACGTGTGTCTCTGTCTCCCATGAGGTAACTATATTGTTTACCACTCTCTTGATCAATACATTGAAATTGATATTTCCTATACCAGATGCTATAATCCCTTATATATATATTTCCGTGCTAATATATATCTATTTAAGGGTGAATTGACAATAACTTCGGACATGGAAGACTTAGAAAATGCCCTTTTTCTGGATCAAGTTCCTGCTGTTTGGTCTGCCAGAGCATATCCATCGTTGCTTGGGCTCACTTCATGGTTTATCGATCTTTTATTGAGGCTTCGAGAACTGGAAACCTGGTCTACAGATTTTGTTGTGAGTTGTTTTTTTAATTATTAACTTTCTAAAAGTAAAATATATATTACCATTATCAATGAGCTCTGCTTGGAAACCACTATTCTTTGTAAATATTTTACATATGAAGGGCATAGACGATTTAGGATGAAAAACAAAACAATAGCTTTGTTATTGTTCAATTGCTGTCCTATATGGCTACATTATAACATGATCAAGAAGAGATCCTTTAACCTGAATTATTATCTATGTTGATCAGAGCTTCACTTTACATTACAAACATAACCTATAAGACGCCTGAGTCTTATAGGTTATTATTATTATTATTATAGCTTATTATTATAGGCTCTAGCTCCCTCCTTAATTCCTACTCTCGGGATTTTTTTTTATTAAACCCTTTCTTGGAAACCTCAGATTGCCCAAATTTCCCGCCGTTCCATAGGCCTTCTCAAATTATTCCACCAAAACCTTCTTCCCCAGTCAACCCGAAAGCTTTTAGTCGCTTCCTTATTATTCCCTTACATTGACTATAGTTGTCTGGTTTACGTCGGCCTCTCGGTGGTTCTCGAGGACAGACTGAAGCGAATCATGAACTGCTTCGTCAGGTTTGTCTTCGGTAGTCCGAGGCGTTCCCATGTTTCCCACCTCTATTCCCAACTAAATTGGCTCTATCCCACTTTCCCTAAACAATATTTCCATGGAACGTTCCTGTACCAAATTATCAATACCCTTCAACCTTTTTATATTTACAAAAAGCTTCAATTCAGATCTGCAGTCAATCCAATACATACAAGATCCTGTCTTTCTGATCTGTATACCCCATCCCATAGAACTTCCACTTTCCAACGCTCCTTCCTTTTCCGCTCACCAATCCTCTGGAACTCCATCCCTCCTCACATCAGACAAGCTAAATTCCTGAAAACATTCAAACATTTATATTTCCAATACCTCCTTCTCATCCAGACTGACGCGAGCTAACTATCTACCTACTTAGTCAAAATTATTATTGCATTGCTGGATTCAGTTCTGGAATAATTGAGATTCCTTTTAATACAAATTTCACTTTCCACGAATATAACATTGGGTACTTCTATTTTACATACAAATCTAATCATTGTACCAAAAGATTTTTCTATGTTATTTTATTTTATTTTTTTCTTATTTAATTTTATCTTCTCTAATTTGTAGAATGTTATCTTATTTTTTTTTCTGTTTATTTAAATATCATCTATTATATTTAATTATAGTATTATTGTTTTTCTTTTATTATCTCATTATGTCTCTAACCAGATTTAATTTAGTTATACCTGTACTTATCTGTTATTCTTAAGGGACTTTGTCCCAGAATAAAATTATTTTTTCTATTCTATTCTATTTCTGTATAACCTCACTAATTTGACTTCTGCTAGACTAACTCTCTAGCGAATTCTGGGTGATAGGGGACAATATTTTTGTAGAATCCCTAATAGTAAAAGATCGAGTAGTTGTAATTTTTTGATATGTTATTAGTGTTGTGCTTCTGTACTGAAATCCAAGTTTTGGATCTTGAAGTGCTACCACTACAAATATTTCAAACTTTCCTACTTTTCACCAAAATATCTGCTATATGGTTGGTTCTAAAAAAAAGCTTGTTTTTTTAAAAACTAAACTAGACGAAATGCACTACGATTTGAGCAGAAAATAAACTCAGTAGCTTAAACGGACACTAAGAATACTTGCTTTCAAATTTTCGGAATTCTCTCAAAAGTGGCAGAAATGTTTTTTTTATGGTTTTCACTCTATATATCCTCAACAAGGATGTTTAGAGCATATTTCATTATGAACCATTTTAAAAATTAAGTTAGTTCACTATGAAACAAACATAATACAAGTGTTATTATGACCAATGCTTCTATACATAAATAGCTAGCTAAAACACTTCTATGCAAACTTATTAGTTTAGTGGTGTTTAGTACGTACGTTTCTATTTCCTATACTTTTTTTAAAAATGTTAATTTATAAATTTTAGTACGATAATAATACACTTTAACTATGAAAAACATGCGCGTCATTGAAATCCCCCTGCCCTACTCCTTGGTCCCTTAGGTGTCGGATTAGTGAGGTTCTACTGTACTTAACTTTTGTCCCCATAAATAAAATATCCAAAATCTTTCTTTTATAATTTTATCAATTTTTTTTTTTTTTCCTTTTCTGTTTAGTTACCTTCATCGGTTTGGTTATCCGGATTTTTCAATCCACAATCCTTCTTAACTGCTATAATGCAAAGCACTGCGAGAAAAACTGAACAGCCTCTGGATAAAATGTGTTTGCAATGTGATGTAACAAAAAAACACAAAGAAGATTTCATGTAAGTTTTTTTAAGCTGGTATATATTGTTATGTTAATTTCTTAAATAGTTTGAAGTTAATTTTTAATTAATATGAATTTAAATTATTTGGTTTTTAAGTAAATTTTTAATTACAAGTTAATCTTATTTCAATTTTGAAGGATTTATAGGGTTCTAACTTTTCAATGCCTATTGATTTTGACTCAAAGAATAATTTTATTACAAAAACCATAAAAACAAAAGATATTTTATCTAATTATCTATATTAAACATTAAACATATTCTTTATATAATCTACCTTTTTATTTTCAATGTTATCATTTCAAAGTCCTCATATATTCAATTTCTTCCTTTAAACTTCTTTCAGCGTCTCTGACTTTTCTTCTACCATTTCTTTCCTTCTTCTCTTCAAGCACTCATTGCCATTTTAATTTGATTAAAAACTTGTATTTTAAAATTAATATAAATAAGGATCTTCACACATGTGACTCACTGGGTAAAAACGGAGGTGTGTCGACTTTGACACGTTGACCCATGAAGAATCCGGCAGAGAGTGACTTCAAAAATGGGTAGTGCATACTTAACCACATGTTAGAAAGTTCTAGAACTTCACAGCCTCTGTCTTTTCTTCGTCTTAAGGATTTAGCATTATAAATGAAATATAACTTAAAATATAATATTTTAAGAAGTCATCAGTGATTATATTTAATTATTTTAATATATATTAATAAGTTTACTAGAAAAAGTTTCAAAAAATTAGATAGGCAGCAAACTCTCGCCGGTTCCAAATTCAAAATCAAACCTGTACTTAAATTTATACTGACTCCCAAATAACATTACAATATGTTATAATTAAAAACCTAAAAAGTATTATTAATTAATAATTAAAAAGTAAGTAAGTATTTAATAATTAAAAAGTATTATTAAAAACCTATTATTAATATTAATATAATTATTGTATTTGTAACCATTCTATTTTTCATTGGGAGAAAGGATATTGTTTACTGTTGATTAAAACATGGATGGGGACTCGAGGGGGGTTCGAATTTCACCTGGTCATGTTAAAATTTATTTTGTGAAGCACCCACGGAATAAATCTTGACCTTCCCACCCTGGCTAGAATAGGTTGGTAACCTGTAGGATAACCCGTCCTTCCTGCACTAGTTAAGAGTACATAAGGATCTTAAGCTCTAACAAACAACAAATCATGTAAACAAGTTAGTGCAGAACATGATCAGGAAAAAAAAACATACCTAGGCTGGAAAAAAAGTTAATTATTTTTTCTAACCTAGTTTTGTTTTTCTCCTGACAACATCCCGGTCTGGCTTCATATTATTTTATTTCTTTATCAAAGTTTCATCATTATTCTTCATTAATGTTCTTAACTATCCTGTTCATTAATCATAAATCAGAGAGCTGTTTACAAAACTTTGCTCAATTTTTTTAAATCCATTTATTGAAATTCACGATTAAACAGTTAAACAACAATAATTTTAAAAAATTTTATATGTATTGTATATGAAGGATGTTAGAATAGAAGAGGGAATGTCCGATAGTTATAGTACTGAAAAAATTAAAAATTTAAATTACGAATTCTAGATTTTTTATTATTAGGAAAGTAAATAAACATTCTATTCTGTTAAAACAGTCTGCTGACTAGAAAATATTGCAAAAAATTCAAAAAAATTTCACTTTAAAAGTAATTTATTCCTATTCTGTTTGAATCTAATGTAGAAATGATAATTTATAAGAAAGAATTTCACATACAAAATATTACAAAAAAATTTTGTTATTTTTTTTGTCACAAAATTTAGACAAATGCTTAATGCCATTTTATTTATTGTATTCTAGTAATACAAAATCAGTGGTGCCTGGGGTTTTTTCAAACTGCAAAACAAGTGACAATCCTCTTTCTAGACTACATAAAAAGACAACCTTCAGTGATAGTACATGCTAACAGATGGTGATGGAATCTCAGTTAAGATTTTTTTTTTTTTACATTTCCCCTTCTAGCCTAATAACCTTCATATAACAAAATAATCTAGTAAATAATGATTATTATTTTTAATTTATTTAAATTCTCCCATCTTTAATGGTATGAGGCAGAGAAAATTGTCAGCCTTAGAAGGGCCACAGCAAAAAGGATAATTAGTCTAATAATTCAAAAATGTGAACATATTAGATATTTTCCTTGGTTTGTGACCACACCCTGTATATTTAATCCTCAATGACTTTGGAAATACTTTCTTTCTTGATTTAATTGTGTTCTTTCTTAACTTGTTTCAGTTATGTTCATACTGAAATCTCAATTAGTCAAAAAGTGAACTAAGATCATTCTTTCCTATAACAATTCCTATGTTTGTTATTTTATTTTATTATTTTATGAATTACTGTTTTTATTTATCAGTTCTTATGATAACAGAATGGTAATAAAATAAAAATTATTCGTTAATTTTTAAAATATTTATTTTTTATAACTTATTCATTCATAGGAGTCCTCCTCGAGAAGGAGCTTACGTTCATGGATTTTTCATGGAAGGTGGTCGTTGGGATGTACAACAAGGAATAATTATGGAGTCTAGACTAAAAGAATTGTTTCCAGCTGTTCCAGTTATTAATATAAGGGTAAAGTTTTTTATTTATTTATTTTTTTAATAGTATAGTTATATACCATTTACAATTTTAGTAGTTTCTGAAGAAAAGCTATTTCTAACTTAACTATTTTACTGTAGTCCCTGGCCTTATTACTTTTTTATCAATTATTAATTCTGTCGTCAACAATTTTCGCTTTGCATGTAATCTTTGTCAACTGCCTATTGTCCATCAAATAATTTATCACTAATTCTGATTCCAAAAAGAAACAAAATATTGAAAGTTTTAAGGTAGAATATGCTATTGGATTTAAACAGGTGCCTACCTGTGTAATGATATCTTAGGAAAAACTCTGATAGTGAACACTCTTAGGCTTTTGTGTGAGTCTCACTGGCAAATCATTGTTTGCATCGCTACAGCTTAACTAATGAAAAAGCCAGATCAGAGTTTTTTTACATTGTTGTACATATTACATAGTTGTTACATTGTTGCTGTCTTTCAGAACTGGTCAGATCCTGGCAGATCTGAAATACTGGATTCTTAGGATTTTTGATGGCCGAAGGACTCTCCTTCTCCAACATTTTAGCTTTTGTCCTTTTGAAAATCGATTTAATTTGTTTTTTGCCAAACACACTCTTCGTTCCGATTTAATACTTTTTCCAGAAGACTGAAGGGTACTATTTAATGGTGGAAGGATTTGTCATTGTTGTCCTTTTGAAAAGTGAATTAATTATTTCGATTTTTGCAAAGGACACTGAAGGATACTGGTTTCAGATCTGCTAGGATATGATGATTTTTTATGGTAGAAGGACATCCTTGGCCACTGTTCTTCCCGACAAATTAATTTTTGTCCTTATGAAAATCAATTTATTTGTTTTAATTTTTAAAATAGACATATTTCTAACATGTCTACCGAAATATGTCTTATATGGTTCTTTGTTTTAATGCTATTATAAACCATCTATTTTTTTTTATAGGCTATCCCTCAAGACAAACAAGATTTAAGAAATGTTTACGAATGCCCAGTTTATAAAACAAGAACTAGAGGGCCAACATATGTGTGGACATTTAATTTAAAAACAAAAGAAAAACCAGCAAAATGGACTTTAGCAGGAGTTAGCTTATTGCTACAAATTTAATTGAATGAGGTGATAGATATGTTGTATATGGTATTATTTTTCTTGATCTGTTGGCTATCATTTTTTAAAAAATGTTATCAATTTATCAAATCAACTTTAGTTTAAGAAATTCTTTTTAGAAAATTTAGGAAATATTTAAAGACAATCATATCTAACCTAGTCGGTTGATAGTAGTAGTATAAATTGTTTACCGCTTCTGTGATATTTAGATTATTAGAATACCAGTTTCAAATGTTGAACATTCATCTTCAGTTTTTAAAACACAAAAATTTAAAATACAGTGAACCTCCAATTATCCTGATTGATTGGGGAAGAAACTGATCCGGATACCCGGATCAAAAATCCGGATAATCAGATTTACAATTGAATTAGGGTATTGAAATAAAAAATACTGTCATATATCATGTTTTAACTAAGTATTTAAGCGGAGTATTGGTATTCGAAGCAAATGTTTAAAACAAAAAGTGAGGTACACATTTTTTTTATTTCTAAAATTATCTATTATTAATAATATATATCTCGAAAACTGTTGGAATTTCGATGAATATGTATATAAGTAATTTTATGAGAAATTTAATTAGCTTTAATTTACAACACTCCAGTAGTCGCAAGTCTTCTGTGAGATGCCTTTTGTGTTTCATACAATTATGTGCACAATATTACTTTAGTATTTTAAAAAATAGATGAAATGATTGAAATATTTAAATTTCTAGTCATGGTTGTTATAATGCTATTATATATTATATATTAATTATGTTGTGAATATGTAATTCTTTTTCGAAGTAACATAAGCATAAATAATGTCCAAAACGTTAACGTCTGTAATTTGACAAATTTACCTTATTTTTTTTTCATTATTTTTCACAAGGAGCACATCGTTTTCGAGAAGTAGTTTGTGTTACATACGACCTACCTTTCTTTGCTTCAACAGTAGAGTCAGCTGCTGCGATTTCCTGCAATCTGGCCAACATTGCTGAGGGAAGGGTAAGTGTTTTTCTTCTCTTCTCTTCATAGACATTGAAGATAAAATCGTTGGTACCTCGTTTTCATTCCCTTAGAATATCACCAGAGTATTGATTGAAAACTAAATACCTATCTATTCCAATATATATTTATATACAGGGTGTTTGGAAGATCATTGGCCAAAGAGGTATCTCAGGTAGGGAGGTCCATTTTAAACCTATTTAAAGTCATTTACCTATTAAGTCATTTAATATAACAAGTCTTATGGTTCTTTTTAAAAATGAATATGGCCAAAACCAAACATTTATGCCTTATAACTTCGTTGTTTACAGATATATCAACACCATTTTTTTTTTTTTTTTTTTTTTTTTTTTTTTTGGCCGTAATTACTAATACATTGTCCATGTCAAATAAAAATGATTTGATGCAAAAAACAAATAAAAAAAAACAAAAAACGGGAGATCGTTTAATCTTGTTAAAGGCAAGAAAAAAAAAAAAAAAATGAAGTACTTCAAGTTTAGGTTCAAAAAAAAAAAAAAGTAAGTGCAACAGCCAAATCCAAATTATATTAAGACTAGACCTAAACTTGAAGTTCTTAATTTTTTTTTTTTTGCCTTTTACAAGATTTAACAACCTCCCGTTTTTTTTATTTATTTATTTGTTTTTTGCATCAAATCTTTTTTATTTTACATGGACAATGTATTAGTAATTAAAGCAAAAAAATGGCGTTGATATATCAGTAAACTATGAAGTTTATGTTGAAGTTAATTTTGTATTAGGAGGGAAGTTTACTTGTACCCTATTGGCTAGACCTCGACCAATCAAAAATTGTGTCTTGCATGTTTATGTAACCTTAATGCTGTTATCCTTTTATAAGAAATGTGCTGTTAAGTAACTGAAATAAAAACTTATTAAACTTCCACTGTGTTAATTAAAACCCCATAATCCAATAGTTTATATGTTTGGTTTTGGCCATTTTTTCAAAAAAATTCATTAAAAAAAAAATGTAAGACTTTGTACGTAGGTAAGTGACCTTAAATAGGTTCAAAATGAACCTCCCTACCCGAGATACTTCTTTGGCCAACGATCTTCCGAACACTCTGTAAATAATTTTTTTCTGTTGGCCCTACAAACCTTGTAGATCTTTGGCCGCCTTAACCAGCCTGCTCCACCTCTGCTTGTCTTGGGCTATCACTCCCATTTTATCGCATGTGGTTCTCTGGTATCTTAGGTATACAAATCCTGGGTTGTTGCCATTTTTAAGACAGATTTTATGAGGCTGATTGAAGGTTTCATAATAGGACGATTTTTATAGGAAATAGTTATTAGCCCTATGCCTAACCCCCAACCTGAAGGACCAAGAGCTATGTAAGACACAGGGGTCGCTCACCTTATATCAGGGTGGGGCTGATATTTATAAGTACCATGGAGGGTGGATTATCCAAAAGTCAATTATCGAAACCTTCAATTAACAGAACCTTTTTTTAAGGAATGTAATTTTAATTAAATTGATCATCTTATTACTTATTTGTATTGTTAAAAATATTTTTATTTCAAAATAAAATTAAATGAAAAAAAAATAATTTTTTCTATGAATGTCTATTAGGGAAGCTCAATTTATTTCACAGAAACGGCAAAAATGAACTTGTATACATACCTACAATTTTGTTTACTGAGAAATTTCATTTACTTAATTTCATTTAAGAAATTTGTTGTTTCTCTAAATATCTCCCTTCTTTCATTTGATTGGTAATAGATCTCACCTTAAATTTTAAATCGTTCTTTGTGAGGTATACATCTTTGTGATCACTTTTTGTTTTAAAAACTACATTTCATCATCCATGCTAACAAAAATGAAACGAGAGCTCCTTTCATTTAAAGACAAAAAGGAAATCATTACATGGTTAAAAAAAAAGGTGAATCGGGTTAGACATTAGCTATCAATTTCAAGGTTGGTAAATCAACAATCAGAAGTAATTCTAAATCTCTACTGTGAGGCGGTCAGTTTGAGTCATAAAAATTGAAAAAAAGTGGAAAGTGAACTGTTGGAAGGTGTTGTTTACACATAATAATTTTTTTTAAATGAATTCAGATTATCTGAACTACCTCTGACAACAGTTCCGATAATCGATGCTCTACTGTATTTCAAAAGTGCTAAATAAAATTAATTACCAGTTTAAAAATAGTAAAAGAAAAATTGATACTTAAAATAGTAGTCGTGTATGATCTTAGAGATGTTTCAACTGATAACCCAATGCCTTTTGATAATAAGAAAACTAGAACAACATTAACAATGAGGCTACCACTGATTTAGGAGGATAGCAGGGTGCGAGGGTTCGTAGAACTATATTGGTCACACTCATCAATGTTTCTTTTGAATCTCTCAGATGACTTGTGATTGACTACTGGAGTGTTAACCGATGTTCAACAGCTTAATTTTAAAGCTTATAGATTATATTTTTTTCTTCCTGGAAGATATATTAATTAAAAACCTTATCTCTGGTCGCGATAGAAGGTTAATCTGTGATAGTTATTTATCAACATTTGCCTTAGGTTCTTAATATAAATCAAAACATTAGATTAGTAATAAGTACAACTGGAGTATGTTAAGTTACTACATAGTGTACAATCCATTCACAATAACTATTGGAGGATTGCATTAGTAAAATAACCTATAAGCTAAACTTCGAGGATAACGGTGGAGGGAGTGACTTAACTCAACCTATTCTGGTTGTACTTAATAATAGAAATTAATTAGTGATAAGTATTATAGGTTATTAATGGTTATCAGTATTAAATGTATAAACCAATAAATGTACAATTTTTAAATTGTATTTAATAAAAAATCTTGATTATAATTATATTTGAAGTTTTATTTAATTTTAAAAGTGTAATTTAGGTTAACATGTTGCCTGCTCATGACGATACTGTGATGTCAAAGCTACACCCTTACCATGTGCAGATATTGACATGTCCCTTTCTATTTCAAACAATGCCCTCAAGCTCTAGTATAAAAGATCTGCCTGCCTGTGTCCATCAAGCAAAGCTTTGTGTATTTGTCCTACATTTTTCACTACTCAACTCTTCTGTTTATGGGCTCCTTTTAAAGTTAAGTTTCACATTAATTATTATTGCTTATACATTTATTATTGAACTAGCTTCCTCCATCACGGCTTCGCCCACTCTCATACTTAAGTAAAGAACATTGTTAATTTAATCTAATAATTGCAGTTTTATTTGTTTATCGATAGAAAATCTTGTATTAAAGTATGCAATGAAGCATTATTTTTTCTAACAGTATTTTCACGCATAGCGGTAATTTTTAACCTGGTTAAAATTGCTCAGATTAGGTAATTGATGATAACATAAAATTTAATTTTTAATTTCAGTGTGTGAGTTGATAATCTAGATAGACTGAGACTATTAAGAAACTCCTGAAGATAATGGACTGCATTATCAGTGCTTGCAACTAAATGAAGGCCCATGAATCATGTTTTTACAAATAATCTCAAAAAGCAAAGATTCAACATTTCGATTCGGTATCAATTTTGATTCAGCATAAATAATTTTTTTTATTTCATCTTGTTGTATATTAGTTTCTATCCATAAAAGTATATGAAAGTTTGAGAAATCTTGTTTCTGTCACTCAACATTATACAATTAAATTTTTATTTTTATGATGGAACTATGGAAATGAGGTAGTTAAAATATATAGCTTTTTTTATTACAACTTAACTGAAAATAAGTAAATCTTATCATACATTTCTAGTTATATATAACACCGGGTCATTGTAACCTCTCTCAAATGTTGCTTACCACCTATCAATCGATTATCAAACTTCACTGCACAACACATATTTATCGCTTTTTTATGAAAATTTTATGGTAAATCTGCAAATTTTATTATTGGTAAACTTTCTTTGAATTATGAAGATGGTGTAGTTAAAACTTGTTACAGATTGGTTCAGTAGTTTTCACGGTTACTGATAACAAATGAAAAATTGCTTGTCGTTTTATATAATAGTATAGATTATACTTTAATTAAAAACAACTCATATTTATTATAAAATGTTTTTCGAAAATATTAAAATCAATATTTTCGTCGTAAACCTCTGACCTCTTGTGCTACCGTATCCTTTCACAGTATTCCACTAATCCCTGTTGATATTTACTAGACACTCTAAGATGCTGATTAATTACAAAAGATTCATTTGCATGACATTAATTAGACCTATTTGGACTTATGTTGTGGAGCTTTGGGACTCTAGTAAACCACCTAATTCATCTCATATCCAATCCTTACAATCCCAAATCCTCAATGCTCCTTACTATGTCACAAATAAACTCGTTCATAACGATCTATATGTAGTAGGCAAATCTATATGTAATTTGTCCCTAACGAGATATTGATCCTTTCATGACAAGCTATATAGTCTCCCTCTCTTTCTTCTCACTCGATTCCCGATGATCTTCTGAGATGTCCAAAAAGAAAATGGCATAGGGACCTTCTAATGTAGAACATTTATTGGTCCTACTAATGGGTAGTTCTTCGCAAGTTACCGACATGTCATTGTAATCATTTTACCGCGGATTTACTTATTGTATATTTTGTATACAGTTGTAAATATCAAGAAATAGATAAATAAATTTAAAAAAAGAAATCAATATTTTTTAAAATGTATTTTTATTTTGTAAATGTAGTGAGGAAAATTATGAAAAATTAAAAACAAAATATAGAAGAAAGTATTGATTTTTAAAAGCAAAATGTTTGGATACTGCGAATAGATTACTGAAAGCAATCATTTACTACATTTTTCTATTAAAAATATGTTACAACAATGTTTTTTGTCACTCGCATAGAGATGGTTTGTCTCACCTGACTCTGTCGTCATTGGTTTTTTTATTAGAAAACACAATTGTGTTTCTCTACACAAATATTATGATGTTATTTATGGTAAGTGTTAAACAGTGCCAAAGTAAAATATTGACGAAATGAACAGGTTGCAGTTGGTTGCTTGTTTGAAAATTTTTGATTTTACCTCGGCTCTAAGTACATACTACTTAGAAAAAAAATTCAGACACAAAAATACCTACTTCTGTTCTCTGATCAGTATGATTAATTGTGTTGTGTCTATACTGTTTTAAAACAAAAACAAATTTTATTTAAATTTCGGATCAACAATAAATGTTATGCACGAACTGTTTGATGAACAAATGTTATAAACCAAGTATGTCTTTGTAAGCCCTCGGCTTTAATTTTCTTGTTATTGAGGTTCCTAAGTTATACTCCAGAACTCCAGATGCAACGTGGAGAAGTTCATGGTGTCGCCTTGTGAGCCTGTTAAAGACCTCTTCGAGTCGATCATCTCCCAGTTCCCGGTGAAGCTGGGAATTCCTTATAAACCAGGGTGCGTTAACCGCCATACGCAGAATTCTGTTTTGGAATGTCTGTAGTCTCTTTTTGATTTTGAAGTGTTGTACCAGACAGGACAGGAGTAGGTTACTATTTGGAAATCCAACGATATAATCCAATATTATGGATGAACGATATTATTGCACATAAGTAGTAGTTTTCATTTGTAATAGTTAACTATATTTACAAATGTTACTGTTTTAAATAAGCAAATTTAACGCTTAATTTTAACTTCATTAATATATTTTTGAAATGCCACCGCGTGGCACCGTCTTCAAACCTTTTTGATTACAGACAATACTATCTATATTAACTTTTCCAGCAAAAGTCAGCTGCTAATAACTGCCATTTTAGTAATTATATCGATTTTTCTTCCAGATTCAACTACATTGTTAACCTCTACAGTATAACGAAAAATGAATTTTAAGTGGAAATAAATCATAGCAAAAAATAAATATCATTGCCTTAATCCCTTTGAAGCTCTAATCAAAAGAAAATGCATCTATATACTAACAATTGAATTCCTGTTTTCAGTGTCAATGCTGGTATTGTTTGAGCCATAGGGACTGAAATAGTTTTTTATTTATTAAACATGGACGATGTCACTATTTGTCAATACTGGATTTTATTTATTAATTTTATTGTTTTAAATAAATTAATTTAAAGTGTAATTTTAACTTCATTACAATATTTTTAACATGACACCGCATGTCACCGGTACCATAATTGTTATTAACTAACACTTGTATTGTATACTAACTTTACCAGTATAATGGTCTGCTATGTTAACAATTTGATGGATTTTCCTTTTCCGGTACAGCGTTAACAGTTCGTCGATTGGAAATATTTTCCTTATGGAAGAGTTCTAATGAAAATAAAATATTGGCCGTAAACACGACAATAAAAAATACCTTGTCGTGTTTTGCAGCCAATACTACGAGCAAATGTCAAAGGTTTCGAAGAAACGAGGAGTTATTTTTGAAGAAAGTTCAAGAATAGTTCTCAAAATCCGATATCATATTTTCATTTGAACATTATCATCAAGATTCACCAGGACCACTGCACAGTTTGGCGCCTCCAGGTCGACCTTCAAAAAGTTTTGAAGAATGTGGTGACAAAGGGGAAAAAAAAGAAGTTCTAAGATTTCCAAGAAACCAGAAGCTACTCAGAAATCACATTTGCAGCTGAGGTTGCCGTGCGATCATGTGGAAAGCGAGACACTGCAAATATTAAAAAAAAACTAACTACCGCCCAGACCGCCAGACAATTAAAAAAGTTAAGATTAGATTCTGCAAAAAAGAGACCACTAGCACATGATGAGTCCTCAGCATGTTAAATTGACTTCAAATTAACTAAGTGCAAATAAAATTTGACCCAAAAACGTGCAATGAGTTTAAGTTACAAAATATATCCCTCGTATTATGCCCTATAAGAAAGAAGAATTGATTCTGAGAAAACCGAATTGAAAAAAAAGAAAAGAAGAAATTCAATTATATTTTAAAAGATAAATTGGGTTAATTGTGGATAGGCCAAAACCTGGTTTTGAGACCTCGAATGGCGGAAATACGGCAAGAAGATTTTTTTTAAATTACCAACAAGGAAATTCTGCAGATTTTTTTATTATATTCTTAGTGCGATTAATTCTGGATTTGAGTTAGATTTGAGAAATTCAAATCATATCTGGAAGTAACAATAAATTTGTGCCTTAACCTCTATCCTTGGTTTTATATGCCTGTAACAGTGCATAAGTTACTATTCTAAGAGATTGTTAATAGAACTTAATTAATAGAACATTCTCACTCTGATTCTTTTAATAAATATAAATAATCGTTTTACCACAAAACTGCAAATTTTTGTGAACACATTCCAATGAAAAAAATGCATACCGAAGTTTCTAGGTATCATCCCAGATTAATCCAAATATTTATGCAAATAATGAAATTTTAAATTTGATAATTTGTTGACAAAGATAAATCGAGATTATTTGTCCGGATTTTTGATTCGTGGGTTATTTTATTTTATTGTAATGAGTAGAAGTTTATAGGAGATTGCTTTAAAAAATTAATTTTTTTTTACAAAAATATCATTATTTTTCCAAAATATTGGAAATTCGTTGTCCTAATATGTTTTAAACATTTTTCTCAAACACTGCGACTAACAAAAAATAGAAATTGGGAACAAAATATTTTTTTCCAGTTAGAAGTGCCATTCGGCGCACTGTGCAGTGTGTTGAAGAGACTTATTGGATGATAGCCGTCTGGTTTGTGCTTGGGCTTCCCCCATTTGTGAAAAAGGAGTACTATGGTATTCTTCCAGGCGTGAGGGTAGTATCCAAACCGGAGACAGGCATTGTATATACTGGTGAGCAGCACAACGGTCTTCCTAGGCAGCCATATGAATACTAAACTAGGTATCAGATCATCTTCTGGAGCTTTTTTCCTCAGCAGCCTTCTTATGAGACACTTTATAATTTTATTTCTTTCTATTTTGACAAATTAATTCAAAATAACATTTAATTATTTAAGTGATCTTAATCACCCAATCTGTGCAATGGTACCATGTTAAAAATTACAGCTACTGGAGAAATCGCATATATTCCTAGAATCCCGATGATTCCTAATAATTACCATTTTTAAATTTAAATTCAAGCAATTAAAATTTCCAATTAAAGTTTCTTCTTATATAACAATTAACAAACCGCAAGGCTAGGCTTAAAAAAATATTTTAGTGGATCTTCGGACTCTATTTCTCTCAGGGTCAATAATATGTAGTGCTTTCCAGAACTGGAAACCGTAACAATTAAATCACTCTTATATCAGTAGACCAAACTCTAAATATAGTTTGTTCTAAAATTTTTTGAATTTATTTTTTTCCATTTTGCATGCTTTCTGCAATAAAGGATTTTTATCTATAAACAAATAAAACTTCAAATCATCTAAGTTCTTTACTTATAAGTTCGGGGGAAGCCATGACTGGGGATGCTAGTTTAGAAGTAATTAATGTGATACATATTTTTTATTTTTTTTTTTTTTTTTTTTTAGCGACGATGTAAAGATGCTCTTTTTTTTTTTTTTTTTTTTTTTTTTTTTTTTTTTTTTTTTTTTTTTTTTTTTTTTTTTAGCTTTCCGATCTATACAGTAGTACTGGGAGAAAAACTGATTTGAAAAGCAGAATCTTTGCTTTCCTGCTCAACTCCTGTTTTCCAATAAGTGTCATGGATATTTGGTAGAATATTCCATTGGCCTTTTGGACTCTATTCATAATCTTCTGGTCTATTCTTCCATCCTTATAGATCATTGTTCCCAGGTAGCAGTAGGCATCAGTTTGTTCAAGGGTCTGTACTACTGTATGGATCGGAAAGCTGGACATTCTTGGACCGCCATGCTAGCAGGATAGTATCTGCGGAAATGAGATTCCTACGGAAAATATTAGGAAAAACCAGGCGAGACCGAATAAGGAATGAAAGGGTCCGAGGTGAACTAGAAGTTAGATCCGTTCTGGATATGATCAAGGAAAGACAATTGAAGTGGTTTGGTCATGTTAACAGAATGGGAGATGACCGTAAGGCCAGATGGCTATTAGAAGCAAGACCGGGAGGAAGGCGTCCTCAAGGCAGAGCAAGGCTCATGTATGCAGACTTGATTGAGATAATTGGCACAGCAAGAGGAAGCACCATGCCGGAGATGAGAAGGCTTACACAGGACAGGGACCGTTGGACAAGATGGTCAGAGGATGCTACTCCACGCTTAACAGCACTCAGGAGATAGTGATAGAAGAGAAGAAGAAGAAGTAAAGATGGATTTTTTTTTTTTTTTTTTTTTTTTTTTTTTAATCAATGATTTAATGATTTCAATAATTTTTTTTCTTTGATTTTATGAAGAAATAAAATATAACTGCAAAGTTTGTAACAGTCTTTTAGAGCTATGTTTATTTTTTTATAACTTATTGTCATGTTATATTTCTCTATTTACAGATAAAATTATTTTTCTGAAGGATAACCTAAAGTCTTTTTTTTAACATTATGACTAAAAATATAAGGCAACATAATAGAAATATATAAAAAAGCACAGACAGGAATCCATTATAAACCACGGGATGTGTTATGGGCCAGGACTGCATGGTGATACCCCTGTAAGCGGTAGAGGCAGCAGACAACGGAAGGAACCATTGTATTGAACGCATATACTTATGCATCCCTTCGATTGGCCAGAACATTCCTGCAACATTCCAAAATTGTTACTAACTTATTCTTTCCGACTTAACAAACAACATTAAATTAACATAAAATTACGATAGAGTAGTCAAAAAGTCTTACCGCTGAGATTGTTGACCGCTACATAAGTTCCTAATGCCAGATATAAAGCAGTAGTATCGCGATCACATGTTACTGCCATGAGATATCCTGTAATTAAAAAAATATGTAAGAGATGATTTGAACAAAACTTAATTCACCCTCCCCCCTAACTTGGAAAAACAGTAAATCGTGGTTATGCCTATCTATAATCTACTGCTTCTAGTAAGGAAACTGTTGGCAAATTAGCTGCAAAAAATGCCCCAACACTTAAAAATGCAAAACGTGACTTTTTTCATTCCAACCAATATAGCTCCTAAATGGTAGGTGGGTCGTTTTCAAATAAAATGGCAATTCGCTTTCCCAGCACTTTGAATGGGTGTAAAAAAAACAAAAAAAACCTACCACCAATATTTCACTATTGTTGATTTTATTTTGTCGGGTTCATTTGTTTAAATTAATGTAGGCCTTAAAACTTCAATTTCAAAAGTTTGATAAAGAAAAAAACAAAATAAATTATTAAAAATTTTGACGTACGTTACTGTCCACAGGTCAAGTTTTCAACTTCTAACCTTCCCATTTGTTTTCATTTTATTCTCTTTGTTATTTTTTGTTAAATTATGTGTATATTAAATGAAAATAGAACTTTCTTTTGAAAATATGAAATTTTGGGGGCTTGAGAAAAGATTTTCTTTGTGTCCGAGAATTTCCGTATTTGTTCATTTGATGTACGGGGCCGGGTGTAGAAGAGTGGGTTCTGGAGCTAGGGGAGTCCCAACACTCTCCAGACTATGTATTATAACCATTCGCAACCAAGTGTCCCGGCCGCTGGATTAACCGAAGTAAGACGAGCTTGATTCTCAAAACATAGTGAGTGCCTTAATTCATTTTGACATGCGTTACTATTGTTTTCTCACATTGAATTCATCACTTCCAATCTAACTTTTTACAGTTCGTGGTTTTCTACATTACGAATGTTTCAAACCCATTATATTTTAAAAAAATTGTAGTTTAAAAATCTTTTTCTAATTATAATTCCTAAAATTTGACATACGTTACCGTTATGGTAACGTGTGTTAAAATTTTGGTATCGTTAATTAAATCTGGGGTTCCATCTGTTAAATTTATGGTACAAAAAAAGAAAGAATTATGAACGAAGCTTTTTTTTCTCTTAATACATACATATACAATGGAAAATACTGTGATAACTAGAAATGAAAATTAGGTCCTAGCATTTTGTAATGTTGTTAATGTCGTTTTTTTTTACTAAAAGCCATTTTGTTTTGGCTGTTACAGGGTCTCACATCTACTAAAACATATCATAAATACTTTTAATATTGTTTCTTAAAGACTTTTTCTTAAAACTCGATTTATCTACATGTTTCTCTTAGTCGCCATTAAGTGTGAACATATTTTGATGTACGTTACCAGTAATTAAAAATAAATAAATTAATCAGTTAATAATAATTTTTTGATAATGAAGGATTATTGAAAGGGTCTAGAAGTTCTCAACAGATGTTAATAACTTTGGGAGGGGGGAGCAATAATAAAATCCATAAATTTTTTAACAAAGTGAAAAAAAATATTGGTAATGCACGTTAAACGTTTTGGAAAAAAAAACTAATTTTTCACACAAAATTTATTACAACTACTTCTGGGAAATCACTTTAAATTAGCATTCTTTAGAATCCTTTATTAAAACCTGAATAAAAATCATAATACTGACAAGTTACAAGGGTTTGTAACCAGGTGGTTACTTATGTCAAATTTTTAAAAGTTTTATTTATTTTAAAATTCATTACAAATCAAGGAAGCGAAAATTTGACGAACCAACTCCGGTATATATTCTCAAGTAGTTTGGTAACATCATGCCACAGAACATGAATAAGTAACTTTTTTTTTTGAGGATTTTTGGGTTTTCTGGAAAGTTAAATTGCCATTTTATTTGAAAATGACACAGGTCCTAGCGACAAATGTTATATAGCAAAAAATAATCTAAGTAGAGAAATGTTGAGGGATGCAATCAAGTAAATAAACTCGTCCAAGTTTTTAAATAAAACTTAAAACTTTATATTTGGAGTGCCAATGTTTTGACCTGCCTACAGTTATATATATATATATACGGTTATATTCAAGCATGTTTCCTGATGCTGTTATTTCTTTTGATTCGTTTTCCATCATTTGATTGATAAATACAGACTTTTGGTAGGATACAAGGGTAATATATACATCTATCTATATGTATATTTTTTATAAATCGTGTCCCTGTTCACGGCGACATTTGTAAGGTTATTCTTACAATTATAAATAATAAGATGAGCATATAATCAATTTTACTTTATTTTGTCCGGGCGCCGTAATATAATGAATGAAAAATGGCTTTTCATAAAATGATATAATGAAACAAAATACAATTTCAATCCAAAATTAGTTAAAGTAAAGTTTACACACAAAATTTCAATATTTAAATAAGCTATTTTTTATATAATTCAAATTTAATCAACTCCCTGTCCAAAGAATCTTAATACAAAATGTACAAACATACCTCTTAATCACAATAAAAGCAATAATTATTAAATTGTCTTGTTAAATACATCACCAATTCTTCTCTTAAACTAACTTTAAGTACATTTCAATCAACATAAAAAAAAAACATTCATCTTATTAACACAAACATGTTTCACTATAACTGCTGCACACACCATGTGGCCCCACACATCCTGTTCCCTCCAAAAACACTGTCCCCCCACTCCCCTATTCTATGTATTGCCAACTAAATTTATTGTACAAATTAAATTTTAAACAAATTTTACAAATTACACTTTTTCTTTAGATGTTATCAATATAATTTACATTATTCTTACCCACAATTATATATAAAATTAATTATAAACAAAAAATTATATAACAGTTAACTCAGTTATATGCAACCATTTTTCATTATTTAAACACTTTTAATTTACTAAATAATATTCTTAAATTTATTTATTTTGAATTATTTAAAATTTCCATATGAAAATAGACAAAATTTTAGACCCTTTACAAATAATTTAAATTGAATAATACAAATTTTAAATTCTGTACCATTTGGGATAAACTAGATAAGTTGATTTTTGTCCAAAATAAGATAAATACTTTGGGCAACCCCTATCGGTGTCCTACACATCTTAAAAGTAGCCAAGTTGTACTGTCGATGGTATAAAAGGATGCCATTACAACTTGCCTACTTATACATGATGAGTAGGACTCCAATATGGGCTCCTCTAAATATTTATCTTATTGTGGATAAAAATCAACTAATCTAGTTTTTACCGAATGGTACAGAATTGAGGATTAAGTACAGCTTTTTGAGGATTAAGGTGGTATTTCGGGTAATTTGAGAAATATGGATTATGAGCATCAGATTAAAAAAAAAAATCAACTAAGCAAATAGGAGTTATTTAATTTTAAAATTAAAACAAGCTATAATTACAATAATTTATTTAACTTACCAAAGCACATCCCGCTCATTCCAACACAAAAAATTAGGAATAAAGCTAGGCCTACACTTCCATATATTCTATGGCCATAAAATCCATAAAGCACCACCATCATACCAAATGTTTGAACGACGAAGATTGCGAGTGTCACTATAGCATTTCCAGTCAATATTTCTAAGAAATTCATCCCTGTTCAAACAAATTATTTTTTAAAAAATATAATACATAATTATTGAAAAATCATATTGTGCATGTTTTATTTTTTAACAATATATTTGTTTATACCAGTGGTGGAAGAGAGGGGATTAAATTAATATATAACACAAAAAATAAATAAATACTGTGACGGTATTAGGGAGCACTGCCAATGTTGCCAAGTGATATAGACGCCTAGAGATTTTGACTTACATGGAGGCAGTATCTCATGTAATGGAGTCGTAGCATGTTTGGTTTATTACAGTGAGTAGAGTGCACAACTTGCTAACGTTCGTATTTCAATGATGCGAAATAATATTAATGTGACGGTTTGAATGTTTCTTTCGCTATTTGTGTCAGTGTTAATGTGATAGTAAAAAGTATTTTTGTGGTAATGCTGTAATGATTATCTGTTTTGTTGTATCAGATAACATCGCTTATTGCTTTTGCATCTGATTGATTAATTCCTGCTATATCCCTAGTGGGATGTAGGGGGGCTGTTTTTTCTTTTATTTTGGCAAGATCTTCTTTGGCACCTTCACTAAGTGGCACCTGGCAGTCTCTCGGACCTCCATTTGTTTTTTAGCATTGGCACCAATTCCCTGTCTGGTCTCTGGCCAGACCTTCAGCATTTCTGCTTCGATTTGGGCAATCCCAGGGGTCTTGTTAGATCTGACTGATGAGATAGCATCTATTATTTTGATTTCGGTTGGAGGATCAATATTAATGTGCAGTTCAGGTGTAGGGTTGCATCTTCGTCCTCCCTCTTGCTCTTCCTCTGGGATACCTTCCTCCCTGTTGAACAGTTCCTGAAAATATTCTTCCCATATTTGCCCTTTGTCCTTTGTCGCTAGTTATCAGCTGTCCATAATCTCCTCTTATAGGCTTACTGGTGTTTGCATCTAATATTTGTTAAATAAAACATTTTCATTATTTTGAATCCCAAATGTTGCAATATTAATCCTAATACAATACTATTTTTAACTTCATTCAATTCACATAATCCCCCTCCCCCCAAAAAATGCTTTTAGATATTTTAAAGAAAATAAACTTTCAATAAAAAAGTATCACATCATTTGTATTGAATTCGCCAATTGTTTGTTTTCACTACAAAATAACAAACCATACGTCTTGGCAGTTTAAGAGGAGAAAGTAAATTTAGAGGTACCTACCTATATGTTTTTTTTATTTTGCTTTTTAATTGTAAATTACATGACATAATCATTTCTAAATGAATTTATTTATCTCAATTTTACTTTAATAAAAAAAAAAAAAAAAAAAAAAGGCTATAAGAGTCATTCTCATATTATTGGACCATTTGTTGTCAGTTTTATCTGTATTATCTGTATTATGTTTTGTCTGTATTATCTTTCTTAGAATTTTTTATCTTTGCTCCACGCTCCAGAGTTGAGAAAAGGGTTTTGTGTGGCTAGCCGAAGGTAACAAGTTTTAACTTTCAAGGTTGTAAGCCTTGAAGCCCCTAACACTGATTGGCTCACCGACCCAGCAACCCACTGGGATTGATTACCCAACCCTCCACTGGGTTGCTTGGCTTAACAGGGGCACCTTTTGTAGGTTACATGTTGGAGATGGAGTGAAAGAGGCTAAGTTTGATTCTCTCGCTGAATCCAATATGTTAACATTGCAGATGGTTAGCAACAATGCATTTCACTCCCATTCGACAGAGTTTGCTCCTATTTTTCATCCTTTATTAAATCATTATTATAAATTCACTTTTTACCTTTTAAATTCATTTTAGATTCTTAACAACCCATTAATAATGATCTTCCACGGTTGACAGCTTAAAAAAAAAAATAGAAAAGTTTATTTTAAAAAAAATTTAATTTATAAAAAAATAAATACATAACCAATCTTCAAGGGTTTTCAGAGTTCGAAGATGTGTACCATGAGGCAACTCGCTCCATTCAGCCTTTTTGTTGTGAAAACACTCATTACAAAACTTCTTATTAAAATTTTCAAAATTGAAAAAAAAAGAAAGTAATACTTAAAAAACTGAGAATCGATGCTCAAATTTGTTATCCTGATCATCTGTAATAATATTCCTGATACAATTTTATTCTAAAAGTTGGATTTTGTTTTTGACCAACTTGCAGTTCAGAAAAGCCAAATGTTCAAATTATATGAGAATGACCCATAAACGAATCAAAACTCCGGGGTCTTGATATAAGTCCAGCTGTAGCTTATATAATTTATTTTCTTTTATATTAGTCTCTCAGGCCTTATAAATCTGATAGCAGGTATTTCATTGGTTGCTTAGAAACCGTTGTTTGAGTGTAAATGTTGACCATATGATCTATAACCGTTGGTAATGGCAAGTACTTTTTTACTCAGTACTTAACTCAAGCCCCACCATATGCTAATATTGTAATAAAATTTTATAAATATAAATTTTTTAATTTAAACAAAGAAATCCAAATTGTAATAAATAAGTTTAAAAAGTTAATTTGCAGTTTACCTGATACTAAATTTCTTTCCTGGACACCTTCTAGTTTGTCTTTAAGAGTTACCAGCGCATAAGTTACTGGTAAAAAGAACTCTATTCTACAAGAGTAAACAAGTTTATTATTCTATGTGATCATAGTTATCAACTTTTCAATAGTATTTTTATAAAATATAAATAATAAAATTAAACCAACAAATGTATAATTATATCTAATTAGTATACAAATTTTTAATCTTACATAAGTAGAAGGCCAACCACTGAGAAATCTGAAAATTTAGGATCTGGTTCTCCATACACTGGGTCATTAATCTGAAAATAATAAATTTTATAACAATTTAATTTAATTTTTTTTTTTTGTCTACAATATATATATATACATATTTATATATTGTAGACATGTGTATTACTTACACTAAACTAGTCTGATTTTATAATAATTTAAAAGATTTACTTTTCTTTAAAACTATTTATTGATATTTACATCTGTGTACATTATGTACTGTGCCCAAAAAGAGTATCGGGTATTTGTTACTTTGATAAAACAATAACTAATTAAAATAAAAATAAAAAGTTTATTGTTACTTATTAAAATATTAAGTGGAAAATTATGTGGAAATGATGATAGCTAAATGGTGACTGTTATGCTGCTGGCACTCTTCTAATCGGGAACAAAGATTGGCGATCACATGATGATACATAGCTTCTTTCTGACCTGATGTTTTGCTTCAATTGCGTCAAGTTCATCAGATTATTCTCATAGACCTTACTTTTAAGGTATCCCCATGCAAAATAGTCAAGTGGACTAAGGTCGGGACTTCTGGGAGGCCAGTTAATGTTACCCCTACGCGAAATGACCTTATTAGGGAATAATTCGTTAACAGCTCCCATTGCTCCATTGGCAAGTGGTCCCATCTTGTTGAAACCACATTCTTGAGTTGAAACCTTGAAATTCCTGTAACTCTGGACCCAAAACGTTTTTCAGCATATCGCAATAACAGTCACTATTCACATTGACTGGTCGGCATCATCTATCTTCATGAAAATAAGGACCGATTATGCCTCTAGCAGACATAGCGGCCCAAATAAGGACTTTTTGGCTGTGCAGGGGTCGTTCATGCTATCATTTCAGATTTTCCTCTGCCCAGTACTGATAATTCAGTTTATTGACATGACCATTCAGATGAAAGTTTGCATCATCACTGAAGAGTATGTTATGAAAATTGTTGAAGTAGTTTTTGTTTTATCGAAGTAACAAATACACGATACTCTTTTTGGACACCCAAAAACTCAAGAACGTGGTTTCAAGAACCACCAATTGCCATACATCAAATTAAGCAATGGAAGCTGTTAAAGAATTATTCCCTAATAAGGTCATTTTGTGTATGGGTAACATTAACTGGCCTCCCAGAAGCCCCGACCTTAGTCCACTTGACTATTTTGCATGGTGTTACCTTAAAAGTAAGGTCTATGAGAATAATCCAACGAGCCTGATGCAATTGAAGCAAAACATCAGGTCAGCAATGGCAGCAATATTGAGAGCAGTCATGTGTCAGTATGTGATCGCCAATCTTTATTCTCGATTAGAAGAGTGCCAGCAGCCTAACGGTCACCATTTAGATAACATCATCTTTTCCAAATAGTTTTCCAGTAACAAATACCCAATACTCTTTTTGGACACCCTGTACAACAAGTAAATTTGAGAATTATGATTACAATAACATGTAAAGAACTACTAACCAGTAGAACTTCAGTGAAAGTTCCACAATAGAAGGCCTCTTGGCCATCTTCTTTTTAGACGACTTGAAGGATTATTGGAAAATAAGTGTGAGACAAGTGGATTCGAGTGGGTATGGAGTTTACTATGAAAGGATAGACATCTGGTTTGGGCCAAATCATCAGCATATGGAACATTAGGATCTTTATGGATAAGTTTTTTTGTGACATTATGAGGAGCATTGGAAATTTCACAAAGGGTTTTGGATTGTAAGGATTGGATACAAGAAGAATTGGAAGGTCTAGTGGAGCTCCGAAACTCAACTCCATATGTCCAAATGGTTCTAATTACTGTCAGGCAAATAAGTCTCTTGTAGTTTCTTGGGAGCTTTAAATGCTTGGCTATTAAATGCTGGGAAGTCAGAAATGATGAGCAGTTTCTTGTCTTTAGTGATGGGTTGTTCTGGGTGGAACGGAACTTGGAACTGTTTCCAGCTTTGAACAGCTTTAGAATGACACGAATCACCAATGTTTTTCGTTCCTCCTGGAATGAAAACCAACGCCAAAGATCTCTCGTTTCGTTCCAAACCGGTTCAAAGCTGGAAACAGTTCCAAGTTCCGTCCTCTGGTGTAGTAGAGTTTAGATTGTACCTCTGGTTTCGTTACGACTGCTTTGTTGTGTTGATCCTGCCTTTCTTGATTCCCTCCTCCCCCTCCATTGCCCCACTACGCCACACATGGGCATATTCAAAATAAACCCCTTTCTTTGAAATTTTCTATTCCACCAACAGAGCTCGGCTTCTTCTTTCTGATTCAGAGAAATGAACCACACAAGGTTTTACTGCATATGTAATTAAATAATTTGTTCGCTATTTGTTCAAAATCTGTGCACAAGAGTTGATTACTCCTTTTTTTTTGGAACCAATGTAATTGAAAAATACTCACTCAATTGTGAACTAAAATTTTTCCAACAAAAAAATTGTTGATTGAATAAAACTATTTTAAAAGTTTACATTTTTTAAATAATTATACTTAGCTATTTAAATCTTCTTAATATTATAGTACCTATAAAATTTTCCATTTCCTGAAGTCACAATAAGGGATGGAACAAAACTAACAAGGGATGGAAGTTAGTCAAACTAACTTGGAATGAAAATGGTTCCAATAGTGGAACGGAAGATAAAATCTCATTACACTTTTAAGTCGGAACAGCCTTTCATTACTTGTCTTTTAAATATGGTATGTAGATTTACTTTTACTTTTTATTTTTGACTGCTTTGTTGTGTTGATCCTGCCTTTCTTGATTCCCTCCTCCCCCTCCATTGCCCCACTACGCCACACATGGGCATATTCAAAATAAACCCCTTTCTTTGAAATTTTCTATTCCACCGACAGAGCTCGGCTTCTTCTTTCTGATTCAGAGAAATGAACCACACAAGGTTTTACTGCATATGTAATTAAATAATTTGTTCGCTATTTGTTCAAAATCTGTGCACAAGAGTTGATTACTCCTTTTTTCTTGGAACCAATGTAATTGAAAAATACTTGCTCAATTGTGAACTAAAATTTTTCCAACAAAAAAATTGTTGATTGAATAAAACTATTTTAAAAGTTTACATTTTTTAAATAATTATACTTAGCTATTTAAATCTTCTTAATATTATAGTACCTATAAAATTTTCCATTGCCTGAAGTCACAATAAGGGATGGAACAAAACTAACAAGGGATGGAAGTTAGTCAAACTAACTTGGGATGAAAATGGTTCCAATAGTGGAACGGAAGATAAAATCTCATTACACTTTTAAGTCGGAACAGCCCTTCATTACTTGTCTTTTAAATATGGTATGTAGATTTACTTTTACTTTTTATTTTTTACTTACTCTTATCGGATACTTGATGTGGTCTATTTGCCAATGACATTCAGCTTTCACCTTGTCCAAGTAAGCGAAAAATGAGGTAGTGAGACTTTTTTTCAAAAGGTTGCTAATATACTGATCTAAAATTAGAAAAAAAAAAACACAGTTTTTTGTGAGGATTAATCTTTTCTTCATAACTGATATAATTTTGAAATTTTAAAATCGTATATTAAAATATTACTTGACATATCGAGTGAGACAGTTATATCGCTTTGGTCCAAAATGTCATCATCGATTCCTTTATTCTTTATTAGCCTGGTATACAAAGATTCTGTAAAGTTTCGTTGAATATGTAAATAACCCCAAACATGATTTTTTTTTGCAGCAATTTCAGCATCATATACATCCTTGTAAGTGATCTGAAATTCATAAATTTGTAATTATATTAATAAATTAATATTAATGAAAACTCCAGCTACTGAATAAAAATTCAGTATATCCCCATCCTTTAATAATAATTATTAAGGGACGAGGATATGCTGAATTTTCAAATATAAATCGACTCTCTTCCTTTACTTAGATTTCCTTACCTTCAGAATTTGAAGTGTTATATCACATATTTACTTTTTGTGGTAGGTTTAATAGAATTAATTATAATGCTTATGCATTTCATATCATAATTGAAGCTAAATGCTCAAATAAAAAAATTCCGTGAGCCTGCCAGCTAAGGAAAGAATAACATGGAACATGTTTTAGGGGTTGCCCCATTGACTGTCAATGCTTATTTTTTTTCGATTTTCGCCCTCTAGGGATCGCGTTAAACAACCACTGTATAATGTACATTTCTTCTATTGCGTTCATCCTCCTTCCTCACCTGCCAATATATCTTCATCCTCTGCCAATGCTGCTCCCTTCAGTCCTCTGTCCACACTGCTCCTCCAGTTCTTCTCTTCTTCATTTCAAATCCCTCAAAGTGTTGAATTTTGTCTCTCTTCAGGTCTCTGTCCCCGACATCTTATCCAATACCCATCTCCACTAAGTCTGCTTTGATTTCTTTGAACCATGTAATTAGGGTTTTGGGGTTTTTGTTAAAAAACATGAATATTTTCTTTCTTAGCCTTTCATCGTTCATTCTTTTCAAATAGGCACAGAAACTTATTCTTATCTTCCTCATAGTAGCTCCCAAGTCCCATTTTCAAACCTCGGCCCAAGTTCTCTTCCTATGATTTTTCGCTCCTTCTGTGCTGTCGATTCCATTTCCTTGTTGGTGTTCATTGCCAAACATTCAGATGCATACAGACATTCTAGCTTAATCGCAGTGTTATAGTGTCTTATTTAAGCGTTAATGGATATTGACTTTTTTTTGTACACATTCTTTGTTAGCTGGAATGCCATTTCCGTTCTTCTTGCTCTTGTTTTATTTCCTTCTTTATCTAAAGCATTGGGCTGGATGATTTCCCCTAAATATTTGTAATTATAAACTTTCTTTATATGGCCATACTTTGTATTCATATTGTTCAGTGCCTCTTTAACATTGTTTAGGTACTCTGTCTTTCATCAATGCTTATATGTTTTCAATTTTTTTTTTTTCTTTTCGCATACCAGTGATTCAGTTATCTGTAGGAGATATATTTTCAAATAGGTTAATCCTACTGACCATCTATAACCTTATGTTCATTATTTTTTTTTTCCATTTACCTGTATGATTTTAAATTATTCAAATAAAATTAACAATAATACATAATAAACAAAGCTAAGAAAAAATAATAACATGATTCATGTTATTATGGGGACTAACATGGTTACTAGAGTGTAACTGTCCATCTATTAGCTCTTGTAGCAATGATTTTGTTATTACTTATTAATAAAAACAAGTATTAATAATTAATATTAATATTTCTAATACTTTCCATGTCAAGGTCACATCTGAGTCTAAAGCCGGCTCCACACATTCGTGTTATGTCATAACACGCAACACGAAACATATGTGCTCGTCAAAGATTGGCGAATGTGTGGATGGGCACTCGGCTTGTGTTATGTTATGTGCTATGTATTACGATATGGTTTCAGATCCCGTTATAGCCGTATAGCCAGCTCCGCACATTCGTGTTTTGTCAAAACACGCAACACGAAACAGACATGCTCGTTGAAGATGCCGAATGTGTGGATGGGCACTCGGCTCGTGTTATGTGTTATCAAGTTGTTTCTGCTCGTGTTATGGGTTTATCGCTATAGGAGGCGGTTTTTAACACACATCAAAGGAAATTTGTTTCCCCATAACACAAGCTGAAACAGAGAGAATCGCTTATTCACAAAGTCGCTTATTCGCATAATCGTTCAATAATCGTGAAGCCCAGTTAATCATTCTTATCAATAATAACTGTTTTAAAATAAACTATTAAATTTAATAATAAATAATGTTAAGTAAGCACGTAGCGATTTCAAAAATATATAATTTAATTCGATAGCTAATTTTATACATTTTGAATTGAACTGGACTATATTAAGTATATTTTTTTTTACGGTAGCATTTGTAATGGGAAACTACATTGTTAACAGAGTTTTTTTCGTCTATTTAATTAGACAAGAAGAGATTTTCGTAGCTTATCTTCATTTTGCTCTTAGTTCAGTCTGAAAGTAAATAGATCATGGCGTAAATAATGCTTATGCAAACTTTATTAACACATGAGATAATGTGATAAAGAAATATTAAGAGCTGACTCTCAGAATCTTAAGTAGCCTCACATAAAAAAAAGAAGTGGTATTTGAGAGACTAAAGAGACCTGAAACAATGGCAAAATAAAATATAAGATTTAAGAAAGGAGGAGGTTGAAGGATAAAACTCAATTTCTCCTAAACAGGGAAAAACAATAGATCATAGCCCAGACGATTTATACATCGAAGGATACCAGCCTAAAATACATGTTTTTAAATACAGCAATAGATACTTGTACATGTTTTTAAATTGAAAAAGAAACAGGTAGATTCCTGCCAATTCTCTTACTCGCTTTTAAAACCAGCAATGCAATTTTTTTCCTCTAATCCGATTTTGTAATCTTTTCTCGTTTCTAAAAAAAGTTTGTCTACAGGTACAGTTTAGATATCAAATAAAAGCTAATTAAATTTCCTTTAAATTCTTTCTTGAAGAAATTATTGTGAAACCAGTACTTTTGTTAGAATGCGGCCGAGAACTTGACTCAACGGAAAATTTTCAAATATTGTGAAAAATCACTATTTTTTGGAGAACTGTATTTCCGCAACCAATTAATCTATATAGCTGTGGTTAGAATTAAAATGTCACACATTTAGTACTCTTTAATATTTTATAATAATATAGTAAATGCTATGCCAAGCAAATTTTCATTTTTTAGAGATATAAATGAAAAACGAAAATAGTGCTACAATTCCGCGGTTTATTGAGTACTACGAACAACCCACCTGATTTTAACTATCCTCATGGGTCCTAACAACATATTAAAAAATGGTAGATACGTGCAATTTTACGAACTTGGCTTATTATTTTAGTAGGTATTGATATATTGTCATGACAACAGAGAACTGTTTCGTCATTGTTTAGTGTTATGTGTTATGCCATAACAGAGAACTTTTTCTTCATTGTTTCCTGTTATGTGTTATGACATAACACGAAACAGTTTCGGCGAACATTGTTTCGTGTTGCGTGTTATGACATAACACGAATGTGTGGAGCCGGCTTAATATGAATTATTATTAATAATTATATAATATTATTTTTATTATTAAATGATTGTAAAAACAAATGTAAATATATAGCTATTCGAAAAACATGTACCATGTATCCTTGCTTGATCCTTGATCTAAACTGAGATAATCCCGTGGTCTGGGAATTCTTTACTTTTTCCTCCTACCTGTATGATTGTATTGTTTATTTCCAAAGGAGTGTAATATTGTATATGCAAAAAGCGATAATAAAACAAAATAATTTTTTTTTTATTTTGTATTACCATATACTAGATAACTAATTCAATTATTCATCTTCTTTCAGTTAAATGATAGTAATTTAATTTGAGATTTTTCCCTTTTTGTTTTATTGTTTTATTGTTTATCCTGACATTGAGTACTAATTAAAATAATGATAACTATTAAAATAAAATAAAAAAATAACTAGTTTCTAACAAGGGGACGTTTGCAGTTGTAACTCACAGATTTGAATGCCGATTTTTGTGTGGGTAGTAGGGACCTATAATAGTGCAAAACTAGAGTTATAGCCGCCAATGGGCATAAGGAGCCGAGAAAAAAAAAATAAAATATGAAATCACGTTTTTTTTTTTTTTCTTAGCTCTTAATCAAGATAGAGAAATGATTCTTTCACGTTCAATTGCAGTTGTGTATGTTATGTTTAATAAAAATAATTTTGTTATGCTCAAGACACTACCTGGCTTTAGGGTGCTCAAAAACTCCAAAAAAATGACAAAATTCCAAGGAAATCCGCTGTAAATCAGTGGAAACTTTTTTTCATGACCAACTGACCTCACATTTCGATTTAACGCACCATAAAACCCTTATATGTGAAATTTCATCAAAATCAAAAAATATTAATTTTTTACCCCTTTCGAGGAGGTTCAAATTTTGAAGTTGAGATTTCATGAACGATTTCTACCGGCCACAACAACTGCTACGTTCAACCGATTACAATAATAATAGCATTACTAGAATCAGCATACATTCTGCTTTTTATCCATGCATAATACATTGGATTTACTCCAGATTTTAGTGGACAAAAACTGATGTGAATGAAAAAATCCAAGGTCAGCTATAACTTGAGATATTTCAGTAAGGGGAAATCCTACAACCTCCGGATTTGGGCTAAACTATGCAGTTTTAAGGCTTCTAGATGACCTTAAAATTTTGTCTTAATCGGTTGCGAAATATGTGAGATAGCGCAAATTATTTACACTTTTTCAGAAATTGACAGCCCCTTGCCTTCTAAAATCATACAAAATTTTAAAGGTAAAAAAATATTATTTTTGATTTCGACAAAATTAAGTTTCTACATGTTTTTTGAGATGAGGAATCTAAAAATAATATCAGTTTTTAGTTTAAAAATTTTCCTCACCTATATTATATAAATAAGACGTTTTAAAATGACATATTTTTATTTCAAATTGCATAGAAATCCTAATAGTGATGAATAATCTAAAATTAATATCAGGTTTTGGTTTTTAAAAAATGTATATATTTTTTAAATGGTCTTATTTGAAATTTATTGTCTAAAAACTAAAATAATAATAGAAAAAGATCATTTTATATCAGTCTTATTTATATAATATAGGTGAGGAGAATTTTTTAACTAAAAACTGATATTATTTTCAGATTCCTCATCTCAAAAAACATGTAGAAACTTAATTTTGTCGAAATCAAAAATAATTTTTTTTTTTATCTTTAAAATTTTGTAGGATTTTAGAAGGCAAGGGGCTGTCAATTTCTGAAAAAATGTAAATAATTTGCGCTATCTCACATGTTTCGCAACTGATTAAGACAAAATTTTAAGGTCATCTAGAAGCCTTAAAACTGCATAGTTTAGCCCAAATCCGGAGGTTGTAGGATTTCCCCTTATTGAAATATCTCAAGTTATAGCTGACCTTGGATTTTTTCATTCACATCAGTTTTTGTCCACTAAACTCAGGAGTAAATCCAATGTTATAGGCATGGATAAAAAGCAGAATGTATGCTGATTCTAGTGATGCTATTACTATTGCAACGGTTGAACACAGCAGTTGTTATGACCGGTAGAAAATGTTGGTGAAATCTCAACTTCAAAATTTTAACCTCCTCGATAGGGGTAAAAAATCAATATTTTTTGATTTTGATAAAATTACTCATATAAGGGTTTTTTGGTGTGTTAAATCGAGATTTGAGGTCAGTGTTTCATAAAAAAAAGTTTCCACTGATTTACAGCGGATTTCCTTGGAATTTTGTAATTTTTTTAGAGTTTTTGAGCACCCTAAAGGCGGGTGGTGTCTTGAGCATAACGAAAGTATTTTTATATCAAATACCCTACATAACTTCAATTAAACGTCAAAGAATCATTTCTCTATCTTGACTGAGAGCTAAGAAAAAAAATAAAACATGATTTTCATATTATATTTTTTTTCTCGGTTCCTAATGCCCATTGGCGGCTATAACTCTAGTTTTGCACTATTATAGGTCCCTACTACCCACACACAAATCGGCATTCAAATCTGTGAGTTACAACTGCAAACGTCCCTTTGTAAGTATTTACAAATAAAAAAATGTTTTATCTCAATATTTAAAATCAAATTTTAATTACAATATCGAATTATTTGAGACATTTATAGACCATGTTGTTTATATAAACGTTTTTCAAGGTCAGCATCTGACTATTTTTCTGAGAAACCAACAATATCAAAAAAAAAATCTTTCATTTGTTTGTAACTTTATATGATTTGTCATTTTAGCAACTGTGTCTCATATCGACAATTACATCATACATTCAGATTTTAATCTATCTTTTTAAATAATTTTTGATAACTGCTTATCAAAGCAGATATCAATTTTAGCAAAATTTGTTTAGATAAATTTATTTTAGATAAAAAGAAGAAATGAGTAAGATCACATTAGTTTTTATCCTGCAGACCGTCTATGCTCTTATTTTCTTTTGTTTACCTATATGATTTTAAATTATTTAAATTAAATTAACGATTAATTATTATGTAAAAATAAACAAAGAAGGGAAAAACAGGGGGTTTAAAACATGACTTTTTTTCATTCAATCAATACAGTTCCTAAACGGCAGGTCCTAGCGATGTATTTTATATAACAAAGACTATTTTCGATTTAATTTCTGATAAGTTAACTTCAGCAAATTTTAAATCCGAGCAACACCAACAGGGCTAGAGCGTGCCAAATGTAACATTTTTGAGGATTAAAAAAAAATGTTTCGCGACTTTTTTTATTCAAACTTATATAGCTCCTAAACGCTAGGTCCTAGCGACAAATATTAAAACATTTTCCATTAAATTTTCGATTCGTTAACGGTTGATCAAAGCAACACCAAGAGAGCTAGGGCATGTCAAACTATGCATAACTCCCTCGCATTCCCTAAAAACGTATCGCTTTTGTTCAACTAGGTCACGGGTAAAACATGTTAATACTCTTATTATTATGTTAATACTCAATAAAAATTAAATTTAAGTTTTATTAATTTGTAACAGGTTTATAAATAATATAAACTAATGACATACTAACCCATCCTATTTTTTTCTCCCTTAAAGCAGCCATATATTTACACGATGATGGGAAACAAGTCATATTAGAAAATGAATTGCAGTCAGTATATAAGATTTCATCATTTACCAAACCTAACTTTAAACCTTTAGGTTCGGACACTGACCATTCATACAATACACACTGTATAACAGGGCTGAAGAACAGCATAAACCATGATCTAAAAAACAAAAGAAGAAGTTATGATCTGCAAAATGTTTGTACTACTTTATTATAAGAAATGAACCAAAAAAATATTACATTTGACTATTCTTTAAAAAGAAAACATTTTTCATTATGATTGAGGCCAAATGGTTAAACGTGAACCACTTTCCATTGGGCAGAGGTAATTTTGGCTTGACTGATGGTTTTGGGTAATTTTCTTTTATCTAAAAAAAAATAAAAAAGAAAAGAAAAATTCAGAAAGTCGTATAAAATACAGATGATGCATGTTTTATTAAGTAGGATGTTAGGAGGGATCAATTAAACTTAGGCAATATTTGATATTAACAAAACATATTTTTATTTTGTCAACGTTTTGGTAATAACTTTGATGGCCATCATCAGGGATAAAACAAGAAATAGTTCAATACAGAATCAGAAGAGAAAAGGTAAAATAAAAATAAAATAAACTATGATAGATAAGATAAGCTAAAGTTGATGAAAAATAGTTTATGATGATGATTGTATTGTTGACTGTGAGCTGTTATTAAGGAGATGAAATGGTCTGGATGAAACCTCAGGATCAGATCAGGATGAAAACACGGCAAGTTTTTAAATGAAAAACTTATATTTTGGCGTGCCAACATTTCGACCTGCCTTACAGGTCTTCATCAGAAAGACTGGAGACAATTGCTTTCTGCAAGTCATTATCCCCCCTTTCCCTGATTTTATTTTTTAACAGTCATTGTTAGTCAACCCTTCATCTAGACTACAATCAGTAAGTCCATTTATTTTAATTTCTCATATTTCCCCAACCTCTTCCTTCGTTTATTGTTATGCCAACTTTATTATTTTGCTTACCTTTCTTTCTTACCATTTTCCTTTTCATATAGATCCCTTATACTTTTTTAAAATTCCTATTAAAAATATTTGTTAATAAAATTGTTACATTGTATTAGTTTACACAATTTAAAATTTGTATTATTCAATTTAAATTATTTAATTATTTTATTACAACTGTATCTTTGACTAGACTTTGCTACTATTTTGTATTCAATTATCTAATTAACTACATATATTTTTTCTTGTTTCTTTTTCATTTTTAAATTACTTTTATTATTTATTTATTTTTTTTAATGTTTGTATCATATTGGTCACATCCAATTTTTGTTATTTTAGCCCTGATGAAGACCTGCAAGGCAGGTCGAAATGTTGGCACGCCAAAATATAAGTTTTTCATTTAAAAACTTGCCGTGTTTATTCATCCTGACTGCACTCCTGACCATTTCATCTCCTTAAAAATAGTTTATATTGAAAATTTGGGTTCTATGGATGCATGGCAGAACTGAATTTCATGTACGACAAAAGACAAACTATCTCAATGCCTCCCTGATAGATCATGGGTATTTCTATTGATTATCTACTGTTTTTCCCAATTTATAATTATTTATTTTAGAATTAAAAGGATAAAATTATTTAAATTAATAATTTTTTTTTCATAGCCTTTTTTTTTTCTTATATTAAATCATATATAAAGTTTTTCACACCCTCCTCTTACTGCAAATTAATAATTAAGTTAAATTTACAATTAATCATTTTTCAAAATAAACAAAGTAGTGAGAATGTAAGGGTTTCAAACATGTTTTATAGACAAATGTTATATAATAAAAAAATATTCTTCATTAAGTTTCTGACTCGGAAACTTGTCAAATTTTCGATCTGAGCAACACCAACAGAATAACAGCATGTCAAAATAAATCTGAAAAAAACATTACACCAAAAAGGTAATATAGACCCTCAGTCAAAAGACATATCCATGTTAACAAAAAGAAAATTTAAATGAAATAAAAAAATTAAAATTAAATGAAATATAATAAGGTTAATAAACAACTTGAAATGATCTAAAAAATCTGCTACCTGTTGGTAAAATTTCAAACTTCACTGTCATCCGCATATTATCACTTTTTTAATAACAAATTAATTGAAAATCTGTAGATTTTATGATTGCTAAACCTTCCTGGAACTATAAAGATGATGTAGTTAAAATTTGGTACAGTAGTTTGTGATCACAAATGAAAAATAGCTTGTCCTTTTATATAATAATTAGTATAGATTCAAGTATTTAAGATATATTAAAATTGGAAGGCTTTGATGGACAGGGCATATGAAGAGGATAAATCCAGATTAGGGTCTCTAAAAAACTCTTAGAGGAAAAGATATATGCCGTAAGGAGAGTCGACAGACCAAGACTGAGATGGGCCAATGGACTAGCGGATGATGCGTTGTCCATCTTTTTTTTGATTGGAGTGGATCCATGGCTGTTGCTTGGTCATTGTGTCAGAGACACTTACTGCTAAGAACCAGTATTTTTTAACCTACAGTATGATACTCTCTTATGAATATCTTTCATACCTTTTTAGCTTCAATAGATGTAGTGTCTTCTTGCTTGTGACTAAGTTGAAGAAATACCTCTTCCAATGTATCACAGCCATATTGCCCCATTATTGCTGGAGCATTTCCTTCACATAGTAAAACCCCTTCTCTCATCATACCGACCTGTAATGCAACTAGTTTAAAAGTAACAAAGATTCTTACATTATTATTTTTTTTTTTCAATTTTGTCATTCATTTATAGTCAGATGTACAAACTGGGGGGAAAAAAAAAGAAAAAAAAAAAAGATGGTTTAGTTCTTAAATTCTTAAAGGACACAGATTCTTGACTATATTGGGTTGGCAAATAAATCCTTTCGGTTTTTTTTGTTTATTTTTATATCATTACGGTCCATTTCTTATGAAGAATTAATCCCTAAGGTGGATTATTTACTCAGTTTGTAATATGTCAACAAAAATTTCTGCAAATTCTTGTTTACATTAGTATTGTGATTGCTGTTGTATTATGAACATAGAAATATCATTGATTATCGGCATATTTTGCTGTATTATTTTTATAAAGTTAACCATGCTGCAGAAGCCTATAAACATTTTAGCAGTGTTTATGGGGATGAGGATGATTCCTTAACCGAGCTCATCTGCCAAAGTTGGTTTGCCAAATTTTGTTTAGGAAATTTTGAAATCAATGACGCTCCATGGTCTGGTTGCCCTAAAGAAATTAAAACAAGCTATTGTCATCAGGGCAAACAATCAATTCAACTCTATACCGTTCGCAATTAACAAAGTTGGATCAATCAATTAAAAAAAGTGCCCAGAACTGGCTAGTCAAAAGGGTGTTGTTTTCCACCAATACAATGCAAGGATCACTTGAGGTACGCATGATGATATAGAAGGATCAATACAATTAGGATTGATGAATTAAATGCCACTTCTATTGAAAACACTGTGATTTAGTTACCTCGAAGAACTGAAGATGAGTGTTTAGCATTCGAAACTAGTTTTCAAATAAAATAATCTCAATAGAAGTGGCATTTAATTCATCAATCCTAACAATGCAAGGACCCACACCAGGGTTGGACGATAGTCGATAGTTACTATGGATATATCGATAGCTCTTTTTTATCCTCAAATTTTGAAACCCTCGGAATCATGCTGATCTGTCTCTGTCCAGTGTCGAGTTTTTTTTTAATTTGAATTCGGAATTCCTAGAGCTCAAGGGTTCGCTCAAAGATTAAGCCAAAGGAAAGCAGAAATGCTAGTTTTTCTTTCGGGAAATATGTGGTTCAAGGAGCACAGTTGACTCTTGAAATTAATTATTTTGTTATTTTTCTTTTCTGAAGATTTGATTTGTTCATTATTATTGTAACCAAGTAAATTATAAATACTTTATTAAAATTCAAATAAATTAGTTTTTTTTTCTCTCATCTTTATGATATAATCATATAATTTATAATCCTGCAAATTTTAAATGGTAAGTAGAGAATTAAATTAAATTAAATTAGTTGAAATTCTTTATTGAATAGCTTTGGAAAAAAAAAGGAAGCAACTATTGAAAAACTATCGATAGCAATCGATAGTTCTCAACCGATAGTATCGGTCTATACGCGACTTCAGCGAGAGTGCTGAAAAGGGGGTGTAGAGTGCATGAATTATGTGACTATTTTTAACTTCACTGCTTCGTTAGGAGTAGTTAGAAGGTAAATATACTAAAATTCCTGGTCCCTGGCGGTACGGGAATCCCTAGTTTATGGTGGGGGAAGTAGAGAAGGTCCCATGTTTAAGTTTTTCGATTATATCTCGAAAACGGTGGACTCTAGAAAAATAAACTACAGATAAAAATTAAAGCTAATTAAATTTCCTATAAAATTGTTTCTATACATATTTGTCCAACTCTCCACTGTGTTTGAGATATAAATGATTAGAAATCGATAATTATAGAGGAAAAATATTTTTACCTCTTTTTTTGTCAAACATTTGATTTAAGTGCCAGAAACGTATAAATGAAAAGTAAATTTAATTCTATACAACTTTGTTTCTGACAATATTTTTGAGAAACGATCCTAGAAGGCAATAGAAGCAAGTGTTTGTCCGAACTGGTGCCCACTTCTCTTTCTCCGTGCTATATCTCGAAAATGGTTAATCCAAAAATAAAAATTACTAAAACAAAAATTACCGAGAATATTATTATCTACAAGTTTTGTAACTTTCTTAATTGGCGGCCGATGGATAGAAATCGATATATTTGAAAAAAACTGATTTTTGTGACCTTTGACCTTGAATATCTAATTATACTAACATGTGGAGGTCGGTGATTTTTCACCTCTTATTTAGAATGCCAAAATAAAGATATATGCTAAAGTTCAGCTTCATTCCTTCCTTTCCGAGATTTTCTGTATACAGGGTGAGTACCTCTTGGTGTAAAAAAAAAAAAAAAAATGGGTGAAACTAGACCAAAAATGTAGAAAAAGTTGCAGACCTCACCTTTCTGTTCCAATCCGATATACGATATACGATAAATCAAAGACTTTTTTGAGGTAACCACGTTTTTTACCATAAAAGCTGTATCTCCATTTTGTTTAAATATTTTTTTCAAATTTTGACATTTTCGGATTTAGCATTAAATTTCCTATAAGAGCAGAGTTCTTAAACCTTGAATTTTACAAACTTATGACCTAAAGAACAGCTTGATCTTCACCTTATAAACATGGTGTTCTCATTTTTGGCATACAAACCAGTTATTTGTGTAAACAAAACATTATGACAATCCCTTTGGTTTGTTTACACAAGGAACTAATTTGTATGACAAATGAGAGCACCTTGTTTTTTTCAGCTTCAAAAGTAAATTTCTCCATGAAATCGAAACAGAATCATTACTTATAACATATCATTCGAAAGCTTATTAAATTTGCAAGTTTTTGTGAGATTTGACGTTTTGTGGATTGTTTTTTTCGAAAAACAGTGAGTGTTGAAGTAATATAAGACATTGTAATTTCCCTAAATAAGGTAAAGATCAAGCTGTTCTTTAGATCCAAAGTTTATAAAATTCAAGGTTACATGTACTCTACTCTTATCGAAAATTTGATGCTAAATCCGAAAATGTCAACATTTGAAAAATATTTAAACAAAATGGAGATATTACAGCTTTTATAGTAAAAAACGTGGTTTCCTCAGAAAAGTCTTTGATTTATCATATACGAGGTTTGATCAAAAAGTTCCAGGACTTTTTATATACTATGGGAATGCAATGTCTCACAGCGATGCGGTTGGCAGCATTGTATTGCCTGACTCAACAGGAACACAGCTGTGTTTGCAGATCAATCATAACATCACTGAAAGTAACATTAGCACAGTTTGTTTGAGGTTAGTTTTATATAGTTTGGCTATTTTATGAAAATGAATGTGAAAGAAGAGCAACGTGTTTGTGTGAAGTTTTGTGTGAAACTGAATAAAACGTTTTCTGAAACCTTTTTGATGTTACAAGAGGCTTTTGGTGAAGAATGTCGAAGGCGATCAAGCTGCCATCAGTGGTTCAAGAGGTTTAAAGATGGCCGAACATCCACAGACGACGATGCTCGTTCCGGACGCCCTTCAACTTGACTGTAATGGTGTTGTCTACTATGAATTCCTTCCACAAGGTCAAACAATTAATCGTTTTGTTTATCTTGAAACCCTCAGAAAATTGCGTAATGCTGTGAGAAGAAAGAGACCTGAGCTGTGGCAAAGTGGTGATTGGGTCCTTTACCATGACAATGCTCCTGTTCACTCTGCATTAGTTATCCGTAACTTTTGTGTAAAAAACGCAATGACTGTCATTCCTCAGCCCCCCTACTCACCTGACCTGGCTCCAGCCGACTTTTTTTTCTTTTCCCGAAGCTCAAGAGACACCTGAAAGGACGAAGATTTCAAACAGTTGACGAAATTAAAGAAAAAACAACGGAGCTGCTAAACACCTTTACAAAAGAAGAGTTTTCTGGGGCCTTTGATCAGTGGAAACACCGGTGGGAAAAGTGTGTAGCTTCCCAAGGGGAGTACTTCGAAGGAGACAAATTTGAATAACCTGTATGTTGTATGAATAAATGTATAAAAATTCACACCTCGTATCTGCAACGGACTGGAACAGAAAGGTGAGGTCTGCGACATTTTTGATCTAGTTTCACCCAATTTTTTTTTTTTACACTAAGAGGTACTCGCCCTGTATAACTCCTTATTTGACTGGGCTATAATGTAATTCAATAAAATGTCTATTGATTTTTCAGTTTTGAAGTTAGTCATTTTTATCCAGTTTTTATGAAATAGAAGGTACCTTGTTGGCTTGCCTTGCTTCTTCAATGTAGTGGGTTGTAATAATAATTGTTTTCTTTTGAACTGTTGACAATTCCATTAAATGTTGCCATATGCTGAAAATGAAAAGTTTTTCATCCGTGTATTATGTCTTAAATTTCACAAGTAATACTTTATAAGAAATTTTTACCTATGACTAAGCAAAGGATCTACTCCAACTGTTGGTTCGTCTAGTATGAGTAGCTTTGGATTATGCAATAGTGCAATACACAATGACACTCTTCTCGCTTGACCTCCACTAAAAAAAAATAACTTTTAGTAAGAATTAATATGGCTAAGAATATAGATGGAGATAACATGGCATTTACAAAGGATGGAAGCTGATAGGCTCCCGAAGATGATGTTAGAATGACATCTAGATGGAAAGAGAAGTGGAGGCAGGTCTTTACTGAGGATGTGGAGGACAACTTTCGTGCTCTAGGGGTAAGAGGATGGAGAACAGGACATTTCTGCAAGGAAGAGGATTGTAGAAGCCAGGGTTCTACAAGGACCATTGGATGATGATGAATTAATAAAGATAAATTAAAACAAAGTAATACATTTTTAAAATTGCATTGTACAACACATACCTTAAGTCTTTTATTACCCGCTGTCCAGAAGGCAATTCCAGAAGTGCGAGTAGCTCTTTTCTCCTTATTTCCAAATCTCTCTCCGAGATTCCAAACATCCTCCCATAATACTCTATAGTTTCATTTATCCTTAGTTCTCCCAGTAAAGCTATTTCCTTAAAAATAGAATATTAATTATATAATCACTTGAGGTACACCATGATGGGGTAGAAGGATCAATAAAATTGATGAATTAATTGCCACTTCTATTGGAATTATTTTATTAGAATATTAGTTTTGAATGCTAAACATTCATCTTTAGTTCTAAAACGAACATTTTCAACACATCAGCACTATATTACATGGATTATATGTACTAAAGTTTATTATATATAATCCTTTAACTGTAGTATATATAATCCATGTAACATAGTGCTGATATATTGAAAATGTTGTATGTAAAACTTAAATTCTCCCTGACTGGGAAAAACAATAGATCACGGATATACCAATCTATAATCTACTGCTTTTCCAAATTTATATTTTAGGATTAAAAGTATCAAATTATTTAAATTGATAATTGAATTAAATTTACGATCAGTGACTAGTCGAAATAAACAAAGTCATAGCTCCCAAACAGTTGGTCCTAGCGACAAATATTACGTAACAAAAAATATTCTCCAATCGATTTCTGACAAGATAGCTATCGTCAAATTTTCGATCTGAGGATGTTAGGAAACAATAAAATTTATTATGTATTCAAATTAATAATGGCAACACTGTTTGTAATAGTGCATTTGTATATGACGCCACGTTAGGCACTTGTCGTTAAGAACTGATGCTTTCCCATGAAAGTTAGTGCTTTGGTTATCCCGCTCTTTTGTTAGTTTAATAAAGTTTAATCAGAACTGAACAAGTTCTTTATGCTTTCCACAGTATAAACTTAAATAAAAAGTTCTTTATTTCCATTACCACATACTTTAATCCTTTCAGTCCAAAATATATTCAAACCAAAATGTATACGATTATTTTACACTATATTTTGAATAGCTCAGTATTAATAAAATGAGGAAAACTCAAAAGAATTGTGTATAATTATGAATCCGTATGGTTAAATTGCGTTTTCGCAGATTTAGTTATTGTAAAATTCTGTATAGACTTGATATAAGTTTTAGGATACTGAGGAACATCTTAAAAAAAAATAGTAAGAAGGGTTCAGTTGTTAACAAAGGACGATCAGGGAGGCAACAAACGTTTTCTGAAAAGGAAATAAAAATAGCTCGCAATATAATCGCAAAAATACTCTCTATTTATGCTTCTTAAATAGCATAAAGCTACGTTCTCACGGGGTAAAAAGACGAAAGCGTGGCACGCCTTCGTTTTCTCGGTCGTGGTGCTTGCTTGGAGAAGCGTGAACTAGCCGAGAGTCGTGGACCGTTCACACGACCACGATTCAGTTTGCCTCTTGAAACCTACCATGGAGGAAAGTTGTACAGTTTTGAGTTCAGTTTTTATTGATATGTTGGTAAAAAGATTGAGAGAGCCACCTGAACATATAAAAAACGGAAGAAAAAGCGTTGTTGGGTCAGGAACTCGATACTCGCCAGAAAAATCATCGAATATTAATAAAACAGTATTCTTAACATTATTCGCAATACTAAGAGAAACTACATCAGATCCCTGATACAACAGGTGGAGGAGGACTTCAAGAAGAACTACTCAAGAGACCTGTAGGGACTCAAGAAACAGATCACGCCGTACACAGCCCCCATTCTTCAACTTCGTGGACCTGATGGGAAGCTTCAGTTAAACAATAAAGACTGCACTAATACCCTTGCACAGTACTTCCTAAAGCTCCTAAATGAAGAAGAACCTAAAGAGAGACTCACTTTCCATGAGCCACCTTCTAGGTATGCAGACTCCATGCCTCCAACCAAGGAAGAAATAGAGAAGATCATCAAGAACCTGAAGAACAACAAGGCCTCAGGTGGAGATGGCATAGTAGCAGAAATGTGGAAAAATGCAGATGAACAATCTGTACAAAGCATCCATCAGATTATACAGGACATATGGGAAACAGAGACATTACCAGAAGAATGGACCTCAGCTGTGATCCATCCTCTTCACAAAAAGGGTAGCAAGACCAACCTCGACAATTACAGAGGCATATCTCTGATTTCTGTTACCTACAAGATTCTATCTACAGCCCTTTTAACTAGAGTCACCAACCAGCTTGACTCCCAACTAGGTGAATATCAGGCTGGCTTTCGAACTGGTAGATCATGCACAGAGCAAATACAAAACCTCAAGACTATCCTTACATATCGGAGTCGTGGCGGACATCCCTGGGTAGTCATCCTAGTGGACTTTCAAAAGGCATATGATTCAGTAGATCGGCAGACCCTGATCTCCACCCTACGTGAATTCGGCCTCGATGAGAAGACTACCAGACTAGTGAAGGCCACTTTGAGAAACACTACCTCCAAAGTCAAGTTTAGAGGTGAGCTCTCTGAGAGCTTTACCATTCAAACGGGGGTTAGACAAGGCGAGGGCCTCTCTTGCATACTATTCAACTGCGTACTGAAGAAGATTATCAGAGAATGGACTTGCACAGTGCCATCGGGAACTGGAATAAGGATTGGATACAAGAAAGATAACCTTAATGTACCCTGCCTAGCCTTTGCTGATGACCTTGTCTTGTTATCCAACAATATAGAGGAGGCTACTTACCAACTACAAAGCCTCTCCAGCATAGCAGTTAAGGCCGGTTTGAGGGTCAGCATACAAAACACTGAGTTCATGACTAACATAAAAGAAGCCCCATCTACAATTCCCCTAGAAGGCACCACCATTCGTAAAGTGCTTGCAGTAAAGTATTTGGGAGAATGGATATCAGCAAACGAAAGTGAGAACTTGGCTATAGATACCAGATGTACTAAGTTGGAGAGGGTCTACCACTCCTGCAAGAGCATTTACATCTCCAAGCACCTTTCCAAGAAACTTAAACTCCAACATTATAACTCAGTAGTAAAGCCCTCTGTACTCTATGCCTCCGAAAGCCTCTTGATGAACAGAAAGGGTCCACTCAGGAAACTAGAGCTCAAAGAACCTCAAAGAAGGAGAATACTAGGGCCAATACGAGAAGAGGATGGCACCTACAGGATCAGACACAATGAAGAGCTGTACCATCTCCAAGAAGACATAATCACCTCAATGAGGAAGAGACGACTGACTTTCTATGGACATTTAACCCGAATGAACACCAACAGACTCACAAACAGGATCTTCACTACGACAGGTAGAGGGGAAGCCTCCAAGAATGAATGGATCAACACAGTGAAATCAGACCTTGACCAACTTAAAATTCCACTGGAGACCATTCAGGATCGGTCCAAATTTCGGCAGATGATTTTACAAGGAGTATTCCCAGTGCACCTTACCAGTAAAAAGTGCTCCGTAACCAACAGACCAAAGTGGACAGAGGAGAGAAGGCTTGCTCATAGCCAGAAAATGAAAGCTTTCTGGGCTAAGAAGAAACAGCAGACCCATATAAGGAGTCGAAACGAGCCCCGTGGTCCTAAGTAGGCCCAAACAAAAAGAAAAAAAACCCAGTATTCTTAAGGACAACAATGGCGGAATATCCCTCCACCATATTAAAATCGTTAAATATTAAAAATATTTTAAAACAGTATCCTTAAGGACGACAATAGCTGAATATCCTTCGGATAACTTAAAAACCGTTAAATATTTTACTATTAATAAAACAGTATCCTTATAAGGACAACAATGGCGAAATATCATTCGGATCCTGGAATATTTCAACATATTATCCATTTTTGTTATAATTAAACCACTTGTTAACTCTCTCGACTGGCGTAATCCACGCCTGAAAATCAAACAGGTTTGATACTGAGCGTGAGCGGTCGTGGACTCCCTTCTCTCTAGATGACGTCAGAGGCAAACTCACGCCACCTCGTTCAGACGGAGGAAATTCCACGAATGCGTGGATCATGCTAGCGTGCCACGCCCCGTGAGAACGTAGCTTTACAGATTGCATCAGCTTCTATCACAACTTTTAGCTTGAAAATAGTAAAGGACATAATCCAGTTTTAATTACTGTTGGAGAGTTCAAAGAAAGAAACCATTCGTAATCGATGTCAATCGAAAAAATGCCCTGAGTTTGTCATAATCAACATAAAGGGACCGCTGGAGTTTTTGGCAAATACAATGTTTTTGGCTCTGATAGCCATAAATATGTATGGATAAAACCAAGCAGAGAATTTCAAATGAGTAATGTTAGGCCAGCAATAAACATGACGTTCGGAGTATTTAAGTTTGGGATTGGTTTTCGTGAAACGGAGTGGGACTTGAAGGTATGAATGCAGATTAATATGTTAGCATTTTGCGCCATAACTTGAACAACAGTGCTGAAAAGATGGCGAACAGGGAAACAAATATCTTCCTGCGAAATAACGGCCCGAAGCATACTGCTGATAAAACAGAGGAGTTGTTGCTTTATAATGTTCGGAGATAAATCAAAACTCCTTCCCAGTCCCCGAATTTAAATCCCATAGAGCACTTAGAGGCCGCAAAGATAAAAATCTGTAAGGGGTCTTAAAGTTTGTCTATACTCACATGGAAATTTTAAATAAATTCAAAAAAAATAAATTTAAGAAAATTATTTTAGTAAATTAAAATTGTGTAAATAATGAAAAATGGTTGCATATAACTGAGTTAACTGTTGTTTATAATTAATCTCATAGTTTTTTGTATGTATATTTATTTTTTTTGTTTTTATATATAATTGTAATTTAGAATAATGTAAATTGTATTGGATAATATGTGAAAAAGTGTAATTTGTAAAAATTGTTAAAAATTAATTTGTTCAATAAATTTAGTTGGTAATACATAGAATAGGGGAGTGGGGGGGACAACTTTTTGGCGGGAACAGGATGTGTAGGGCCACATGGTGTCCAGCAGTCATAGTGAAAAGTGTGTGGTGATACAATGAATATTTTTTTATGTTGATTAGGAGATCAAGAGGAATGTACTTGAATTTATTTAGTGAGAAGAAATGTTGAAGCATTTAACAAGACAATTTACTTTTTATTTTTATTGTGTTTAAGAAAAATAAAGGTATGTTTGTTCATTTTGTATAAAAAATCCTTGGACAGGGAATTATTTGGATTTGAATTACCATTGAGAAAATAACTTGTTTGTTTCTTGGTTTTTTATGTATAAGCTTTATACTAACTAGTATTAAATTAAAGTTGTATTTTTTTAAGTATTATTTTATGAAAAACCATTTTTCATTTATTATATAACGGCGCCCGGACTAAATAAAATAAAATAAATTTTATGTTCATTATTATTATTATTATCATTAATAAAAAGAAGAACCTTACAAATCTCCCAAATCACAACTTAAAACTGTTTTACAGCAAGAATTGGATAAAATTACATCTGAAGTAACCCACCAAGTTGTTTCCTTAATAGTAGGAAGACTTCAGGGCATAATAGCAGCAAATGGTACAGTAACAAAATATTAAGATGTACATAAAATTTAATATAATATTTATCAAAATAAATACGTCTGCTGTGTCAATACTTTTTTGACCCTTGAAATTTATGTTTTATTTATTTTTTTTATTACAGTTCGTTTTCAATTAGCTCAACCAATCGCCACCAAAAATTACAAGCTGTATGCTACTTTTTAATCAAATTGAGTACTATTTTGACCCACTGTAAACAATGTCAAGGTAAATCAGCGGTTTCGAATGACACTTTTTTTCATTCAAACCACATGGCTCCTAAACGGTAGGTCCAAGCGGCAAGTTTAATACAACAAAAACTATTCCCCATTAAACTTCTGACTAGAAGCTGTAGATAGATTGATCCGAAGGACGCCAAAAGAACTCGATCATGTCAAAAAAAAAGATGCCAAAACTTAAAAAATGTAGTCGAAATGTTATTTTTAAAATTCAAACCATACCAGTTCAGTCTAGCTTCAACAGCCGAGCTGTAAGGATCTAGGTGTTTACTGCTGCTTCAGATAAGAGTTTTGTTTAAGTTTTGTATTAATTTGTTCTTTTATTTTTTATTTTTAAATAGCTTGGAGGTATTTTAGTTTGGTTTTATTTAACTTAAGTTTTAGTATGTAAGTGTGTCTTTGGTTATAAAATGTCGGAGATTAGTGATGGGCGAGGGGGAATTCCTCCAGATATTGAAGGTGATAGTATGGAATCAATTAATATGAGTGATGGACAATTAAATGAGTCAAGGATAGAAATTGGATCAGATAGTAGTCGGGATAAATTGCCGCCTCAAAAGGTTATAAATTTGGGAAAAAGTAGGGTTGGAGCTGAAAGATACTACGAATCGACAGATTTGGGGCCATATTTTGTTTTTATAGAAGGTGGTTCTACAGAAAAGGTAGGAATAAGTCGATTGCATCCAATGTCTATTGGAAAACTATTACATAATTCGTGTCCGGAAATATATAATAATATTTTGAATATTTATAAAATAGGTAGAAATAGAATTAAAGTGGAAACCCGGCAAGGAGATCAAGCTAACGCGCTAGTTAATTCAGAAAAATTAAAAGAGAAACAAATCAACGTCTATATTCCGAGTTTTACACCAGAAAAAAAAAAAAGGGAGTTATTAGGGATGTCGACCTAGAATTATCGGATTTAGAAATTTTAGATAACTTAAAAACATTATATTCTGACACTTAAAAAGTTATTAGTGTCAGAAGATTTAATAAAAGAACTATTAATAAAGAAAATAATAAAATTGAATATAAGCCAACCAGATCGGTATTAATTACGTTCAGAGGTCAACTTTTACCGCGATACATCACGATTCACCACGTACGTTGCGAAGTACACCCATACATCCAACCAGTAATACAATGCCACTCTTGTTCACGATACGGGCATAATACTGCACAGTGCAAAAGTACAATAGGGCGTTGTAGGAAATGCTCGGATAAACATGAAACCGAAAACTGTCCCCCAAATACATTATTAAAATGTATTAATTGTAAGGGAAATCACTCCTCGTTAGCTAAGGAAATATGTTCCGAATATACGAAACAGAAAAATATTAAAGAACATATGGGTAATTATAACCTAACATATAACGAAGCTAGGGCCAAAATAGAAGGTAAATCATACAGTTGGGTAGCGTTAAGGAATACTCCGGAGGCTTTTCCATCATTAGAACAAGCAAAGAATAATTCAGGAACTATCTCTAAAAATTACGTTCAAAATAAAATTACAGCAGTAAAAAGACAGAGAATTGCGAGTCCACAAAAAGAAAATATGAATTCAGAGCTAAGGGAAAATATCATAAAAGATTTTTCGGTACCTTTGTTCCCTTTACATCCTATCACCGATAATCCATACAGAGTAAAAGCATTAAGGCATAAAGGAACTAGCTTAAAAAAAAGAAGAAAAATTAAATTTATTAACGGATGCTCTTCTCGCGATAGTAAATAATGTTTTAACATCAAAGAATGATAAAGTTACTGAGGATGAAATCAAAAATATGATAATAGACCGCACTAAAAATTTATCACTATCAATATAGTATATACCAATATAACAATAAATAATAATAATGATTATGTCAAATATTACTAATATCAAATATATCGATAAATTATACATTAATCATAAATATATATAAATACACATGAATAATACAATATGATCGATGCATTAAAAATATTACAGTGGAATGCCAGATCGGCCATTTCAAATAAAAATAGTTTAGAATATTTTTTATATTCAGAAAAAATCGATATAGCTTTAATCTCAGAGACTTGGTTCAAACCAGGTAAATACGTCAACTTCCCAAGATATAACATCGTCAGATCAGATCGAAACGACGGTTATGGAGGTGTAGCGATATTAATAAAATCGAAATATCGTTTTAAGCAAATTTCTAATTTTCACAGAATCCAAGATATTGAAACAGTCGCTGCAAGTATAACCATCTCGAAAAATTACAAATTAAATGTTGTTTCGTTTTATGCAAAACCTGGAAATAAAGCAACAAGTGACAATTGGGAAAATCTTTTAAATAGTTTTCAACACCCCGCAATTATAGGCGGAGATGCTAACGCTCATCATTATCAATGGGGGTGTGATTTAAACGATAAAATGGGAAACAGATTAGTTTCAGTAATTGAAAAAAAAAAACGAACCTCGTTCTCTTAAATGACGGCTCCCCACCCTTGTGAACAATATACGTCAGAAAAGAAATATTGCAGTGGATATAACATTAAGCTCAATAAACAGTGCCACTAATTCTACATGGAAAGTACATGATAATCCAATAGGTTCTAATCATCTCCCCATAATAATAGAAATTCCGTATAAAAGAGATGATACTCAAAATATTAATAATACCACACGAAAATGGCAAATTAAATCGGCAAATTGGTCTGAATTTGAAAAATTATTCTAGAAAACGCTTCACTACTCCCGGAAAACCCCTCGTATGACGAATTTATTAAACTTCTTAATAATGCATGTGAACGCACGATTCCCTTATACCTCCCATTTTTTAATAAAAAATACAGTAGAAGTTGGTGGGATAAGGAATGCGGTCTATACCTTAATCGGAGGAAACTTTCGTATAGGGCATATAAAAATAATCCAACAACCGATAATCTAATAAAATATCAAAGGTCGGATGCAGAATTCAAAAAGGTCACGAAAGATAAACAAAAAGAGTCATGGCGAGAGTTCACTTCAAGTATAAATAAAAATAACACAATTAAAGAAGTTTGGAATAAATTATCCATTCTAAAAAACCGAAAAACCTCAAATAGGATGATACCCCTTACAGGAGACTGGTGTGAGGAATTTTTAGACATCTTAGCCCCTCCTTTGGTAGTACCTCAAATTACACAAGCGTTAGACAACGATAGAGTTAATGAAGAAATTCACGATCGATTGTCACAAAATTTTATTTTGCCAGAACTTTTACGATCAATAAAAAATAATGCTAACAGCTCTCCTGGTATAGACAATATCCATTATATAATGTTAAATAAACTACCTAATCAATTAAAAATCATATTATTAAATATATTCAATAATATATGGCATACCAATTTAATACCAGAGTCATGGCGGGAATATTGTGTGATACCTATTTTAAAACCAGGTAAAGATCCAAAATTGGCTACTTCCTTTAGACCCATTTCCTTAAGCTCCTGAATACTTAAAACTTTTGAAAGAATGATTAAATGTAGACTGGAATGGTGGTTAGAATCCCAGAATAAACTTCCAGATTCACAATACGGTTTTAGAAAAGGGAAGTCGAGTATGGATAGTTTATTAACCCTGCATTCAGACATAAATATAGGATTTAGTGAAGGTAAAAAAACGATAGGATTGTTTTTTGGACATAGAAAAGGCATACGACTCAATTCCAATACACATACTTTCGCAAAAAATGGAAGCCATTAAAGTCCCTAGGAAAATTATTGAATTCATTGTGAACTTGATCAGTAATAGAAAATTGTTTTTAAGGGTTAACAATTGCATAATTGGTACAGGAAATGCTCAGATTGGGTTACCTCAGGGAGGCATCCTTAGCGGTCTACTTTTTGCCATAATCTCTGCAGACTTAAGAAAATACATACCTGAAGAAATAGCCATATTGCAATTCGCGGATGATACATGTTTATACGTAACGCATAAAAACATTGACAGATGCCTCGAGATGTTAGAGGAGGCAGTGAGAGGTCTTAAAAGATGGCAGCTTGATACGGGTTTAAATATCTCAGTTTCTAAGTCTGTAATTTGTCCCTTCAGTAGAGAACATGCTTTTCCCCTAGGAGATCAGGTGGTACTTGACGGGATTAACTTTCCATGTGTGACCTCAGTTCGCTTTCTGGGGCTCCGTTTTGATAGAAAATTAAATTGGAACAAACATATAGTAGAAATTCATAAAAGATCTGAAAAGTTGATGGGAACATTAAAATTAATCTGTTCTAATAATAAGTGGGGGGCGGACCCTAACATGTCATTACTATTTTATAGAAGCACTATCAGGGCAATATTTGATTACGGGGCCACAATTTACGGTGAAGCGCCGGACAGTACCTTAAAGAAATTAGACACGATACATAATAGGTCTTTAAGAATGTGCTTAGGACTTCTTAATTCTACTCCGATAGACGTGTTATATAACGAGGCTGGTGAAACATTTTTAAAGTTTAGAAGACAACTTTTAGCAGACAGAATGTTTTTCAAGATTAAGGCAAGTAATGAAAAATGTTATAACAAAATAGTATCTTTGAGTACTCTCATTCTAACCTCGAAATATTGGGAAAAGAAAAAATACGTTCCTATGATGTACGATAGTTTTATAAAATACCAACATTTAACCGTTAACTTATTTATCAGTTGTAAACTACCAATATATTCACTTGAATACGATATGTTATTTCAAAAATATAATATAATATAAACAGAAAATTAAACTCGATGCCTCCCGTTATCATTAATGTAAAAATAAAATCCTTGCTTAGAGAAAACTGGCCAGAACATATCAATATTTACACAGACGGATCCAAAACAAATGATAATACAGGCTCTGCAGTATACATCCCAAAGTTTAGATATTCAGCTCAATACAAATTACCAAACAACACTTCTATTTACAACGCTGAATTATATGCTATATTTCAAGCCCTTGAACTTATTAAAAAATCAGATGAAAATAAATTTATAATATTAACTGATAGTATGAGCTCATTAGAAGCAATAAAAAATAATAGTAACATAAATAAACATTCTAGCCAACGTCATAAAAGAGCACTATCTTGCAATAAAAAACAAAAAACAAATAATATTTATTTGGATCAAGGCACACATGGGAATTCCCGAGAATGACGAGGTAGACCGCCTTGCAAAAACTTCCGTCAACCTAACGCATACTACTGACATAAAACTGCCGTACTTGGAATTCTTTTCAATGTTAAAAAAAACATATGCTTAATAAGTGGGAACAGAAATATCAGGAATCATCCACAGGCTTATACTTTAAGTCTATCGTACCGCAAATTCTAAGGGAACCCTGGTTCTTTCGATTAAATTTAACCAAAGATGTAGTTAAAAATTTTGCTAGACTTAGAACTAATCACGGTTTATGCAATGTTTATCTGCAGCGCATAGGAATTAAGAAAAGCTCAGAGTGTGATAGATGTAATAAAAGAGAAACCCTCCAACACATAATCACTGAATGCTCGGCTTACAAAAACCAAAGAGAAAAGTTTCTTAATTTTCTAAAACCTTATAATAATAATATACGATATAAAAAATGTACTAGCAACAGACAAACCAGAAGAAATAATCAGCATAACACAATATTTATATTCAATAAATTAATATATCTAACATTGAATTAGTAAAGAACTGAATAGATAGCATAATAATTGGCAATTGGCTGTATGAATAATTCCAATGCCATTAATAAAAAAAAAAAAAAAAAAAAAAAAAAAAAAAAAAAAAAAAAAAAAAAAAAAAAAAAAAAAAAAAAAAAAAAAAAAAAAAAAAAAAAAAAAAAAAAAAACCATACCGGTTTGAAGTATAGCTGCATACAGTAGGTTATAGCGACAAGTTATATATAACGAAAAAATATTATCCATTAAATTTCTAGTCAGGAAAGGGTCGTCAAATATTCGATCCGAACGTTACTGCAAAAAAGTATGGACCCCCAGCCAAAAGACATTCATGTAAAAAAAAAAAAAAAAAAAAAAAAAATTAACTTATTTACTTACATTTATTCAGAAGCTTTGGAACTGGGTCCTTATGATAATACTATGAATGGAAGTTGGAATTATTATTCTCAAAGATAAGTATTGTAACACTTAATGTGATTCGTATTTGGTGACGTTATAAAATCTATTTTTCTTATGACGATAGACAAATTTCTTATGATTTATAATTATAATAGGTTATAATGATTATGTAATGTGTAGAGAAAAGAAGAAGGCTAAAGAGAGAGAGAAACTTGAGATGATACAGGAAGAATTCAATGTGAAGAACAATCGGAAATTTGATTGGGGTGTTAAGGAAATAAGGATGGGATATGCACCAAGGCCAGCATTTTATAAAGACAAAGAAGGAAACCTATTAGGAAATAACAAGGATATTTTAGATAGGTGGGTTGAATATTTTGAAGACTTATTGAGTGTATGCAGGATAGAGGGTAACGGAGATACAGAAGTGCCGCAGGAAGGATGGAATGAGGAGGGAGTTGATGAGGAGGAGGTACCACCAGATCAGGAGGAAATAGTAGAGATAATTGGTTCCCTGAAAAATCATAAATCGTCAGGTCTTGACGAAATTCCGGCTGAATTTCTCAAGTATGGAAGACAGGCAGTAACCACGCATATATATAAATTAATATGGGATATATGGATTCAAGATGCCAATGATATATGGCAAAGTATGCCAAAAGACTGGTGTAAAGCTATCCTTTGCCCGATCTATAAGAAAGGCGATAGAATGGCATGCGAAAACTACCGTGGAATAGCGCTCCTATCAACAGTATATAAGGTGTTGTCTATTGCAATCAACCAGAGATTGGTAACGTGGGCTGAGAGAGCCTTAGGAGATTATCAGTGCGGTTTTAGACAAGGAAGGTCCACAACGGACTTAATATTCTCTCTAAGGCAGATGTTGGAAAAAAGTTATGAGCATAATATAAGTTTACATCACCTTTTTGTTGATTTCAAGCAAGCGTATGACTCAGTAGATAGGGGAAAAGTGGCAAGGGATATTAGATCTCTAGGTGTTCCATCAAAGTTAGTAAGATTGCTTGAAACGACCTGGAAAGAAACTAAGTTTCAGGTAAGGGTTGGTGGAACATTATCGAAAGAATTCGAAGTGACTGGCGGCCTAAGACAAGGTGACCCTCTGTCACCCATAATATTCAATCTGGTCCTTGAAAAAGCGATTAGAGCTATAAAGACATATCCCGGAGGAGATATTTATAATAGACTCACCCAACACATGGCTTATGCAGATGACGTAGTCATCACAGCACGGTCATTTCCTGCACTTTCTGGAGTTTTGGAAGAGTTTGAAAGGTCGGCAATGAGCAAGGGATTGGTCATTAATTGCAGCAAGACGGAATACATGGAAACTTCAAGATGCCTACAAGGATATGGAGATGAAGAAGTACAAATTAATGGGCACAAATTTAGGCGCTGCAACACGTTTAAGTACTTAGGATCTCTAATAACAAAAAAAAATGATATGAAATTAGAGATCAAAGCAAGAATAGCGGCTGGCAGCAAATGCCTTTTTGCCCTAAGTAAATTTATGAAGTCTCGTGAAGTGTCTCGATCTGCCAAAATTGCGGTTTACAAAACTGTAATAAGACCAGTTGTGACTTATGGAAGCGAGTGCTGGGTGCTGACCCAAGAGAGTGAGAATTTGGGAACGGAAGGTCCTCAGAAAAATCTTCGGTCCGGTGAATAACCACGGGAATTGGAGTATAAGAACAAACCTGGAGCTGGAACAATTGTTCGGTGAACACAACGTAATTTCAATAGTCAAAGCAGGCAGATTAAGGTGGCTCGGCCACGTGCAAAGGATGACGGAAGATAGACTTCCAAAAAAGATGATGAACGGCAGGCCGGAAGGAAAAAGGTTGAGAGGAAGGCCAAGGCTGAGATGGCTGGGCAACGTTCAAGATGACCTGCGAAAACTGGGTGTGAATGGTTGGAGGAGGAAGGCGGAAGATAGACAGGAGTGGCTGTCTGTACTTTGTGAGCCAAGGTCCGACTAGGACTGTAGCGCTCTATTATAAATAAATAAAAAATAATTATGTAATTAATTCATATTCTTTCCGTGTACAATTAAATTCAAATCCTTAAATGATCGAAATAATACATTTTTGTCCCTTTTCCGAGAGAAACGTTCTTGCATAATATTGTTATGTTACGAAACAAATATGAATATTTGAATATTACCCAGTACCAAAATGACGTAATTTTATTATTTCTTCTTCTTCTTTCTCTTCCTCTTCGAGCCATTACTGGCGTAGAGGGGCCTCGATCCAGCGCCGCCAATCCTCTCGGTCCCGGCACAACAACTTCATTTCGGCGATGGTTTTGTTTCTTTTGCACCCAATCCTCTGGATGTATTCCTGATAGGATATCCTTGGGCGACCTCTTGGTCTTTTACTTGTTGGTCTTGCTTCCATGGTCTTTCTGGGTTCTCTCACTTCTTCCATCCGACAGACATGTCCAAACCAATTAAGTTGTCTCTTTTCGATGGTTTCCTTTAATGGAGGCACCCCTAACCGTTCTCTGATCCTTTCGTTCCTAATACAATCTCGCTTAGTTTTTCCTGCTGCTCTGCGTAGGAATCTCATCTCGGCAGCAGTGATACGGCTGGCATGCTTATCAAGCATTACCCAGCTCTCGCCGCCGTATGTTAGGATCGGAAGGTATATAGCCTTGTATATATGCATTTTTACATTTTTTCCTACTTCACGATGACCAATAATGCTTTTATTGATCTGGTAGTAGACCTGGTTCGCTTTTGAAATCCTATTGGCTATTTCTTGGTCAATCCTGCGAGATCTATTTATTACGGTTCCCAAGTAGTTGTACTCGTTTACTACTTCTAGGACTTCCCCATTGCAATATATTTCAATGTCTTCTTCATTATTCCGTGAGAGAATTAGGATCTTACTTTTCTTAAATCTTAAAAGTAAAATTTTATTATTTCAGTTGATGGAAAAGTATATATTGACTGACTCATTACTGATTCTTGTATTTTATACCTCTAGTCCAGAGAGAGAATGTGCTCAAGTAAGATTCATCTTTAGCCTATTATTTCCTTCACTAAATTCATATTTCAGGTTTCGTTTTTATTTTCTTTAATGAATCTTGAAAAATGAATTTTATTTTATTTATTTTTGGTCTATCTATCAGCTGTTTCGGTCACAGCTTACAGTTTTTTCTACCTTAATTTGTTAGTAAATGCTCGTAAGTTGTGATAGGTGGTTAAAATAAATTTATTTGAATAATGTCATCCTCAGTATTTAGAAACATACTTTTTACTCGAAGCTAAACAATTTTATTCTTGTAAAGAGATTATATGTATCGAGAATATTAGTGATATTATGATTCACTATTTTTCAGTGAACTCGTATAAAATTAGTTGAAGTTTATAAATCCATTTAAATATAAATGAGAAATAATAATCACTAGTCTTTATTTTCTTGAATTTTGTGGTGTCCATATGTTTCTGTTTTTTTCCACCCTAGTTCGGTTTCCGGCGATACATATTCTAGATAGCAATGGAGGCAACGCTTTGGAATAAACGAATATCTCTACCACGAATAAATATCGTTTTTTATATGTTTTTTATTTAGTGTAATGTGTCTTATTTCGTAAATCGTTTGGATTTTTTATATAGGAACATCAATAGGGTAGCATCTGGTGTAGACCGTTATCCTCCTTCGCCTGCTTTGGTCCCAGGACGTAACCAATTTCTTCTTCTCCTTCCAGTGGCCTCCCTGGTCTTTCGATGTAGAAGTGGGTCACTTCCAACTTCCTCTTCTATTCATAAACAAATTCCTTACAAGTTTGTATAATCATTTTGCTTTACAAGCTCGGGGAATCCGTTCTCGATTCCCTGTACTCTAACCTGTACAGTTAAGGTATAGGTGATCTTGAATTTGATCTTCCTAAACAACCTTGACCTAAGGGACTAGTGGAGGGCCGTTCCAACTTGGATGAGTGGAATGAGATTTTACGTTCCGTTCCGCGATTGGAACCAGTTCCAGTTTTCGTTCCACGTCAGTTTGACTAACCTACTACATACTATTAAATGGCCGTTCCGAGTTAGAAGTGGAATGAGAATTTACGGTCTGCTCCACTCTTCGTTCCATGTCAGTTTTACTAACCTGCTTCCTATGTATCTTGCATTTCCGTTACATCCCTTTTTGTGACTACTAGCTGTTAACCTCCTTCTATTTTATAATTTAAAATGTTATATGTACTATAATATAAAGTAGGTTTAAATAGCTAATTATACTTATTAAAAAATGTATACTTTTAAAATAGTTTTATTCAATCAAGAATTTAATTTTTGGGGGAGGGAGGAAGTTAGCTCAAGTATAGTACAAAATTAAGCCAGAATTTTCCAACTACATTGGTTCCGAGAAAAAATGAGTAATTAATTCTTGTGACTGCTCCATTAGCTTTTAAACAAATAGCGAACAAATCATTTTATTACATAAGCAGTAAAACCTTGTGTGGGTCATTTCTCTGAATACGAATGAATGAGCTGAGCTCTGTCGGTAGAATAGAAAATTTCAAAGAAAGCGGTTTATTTTGAAGATGCCCATGGGCGGGGTAAAGCGATGGAGAGGGGGGAGGAAATCAACAGCTGAAGGATCAACACTACAAAGCAGTCGGAACGAAACCAGATATGCAATCTAAACTCTGCTACACCAAAGGAACGAAACGAGAGATCTCTTGGCGTTGGTTTTCGTTCCAGGTGGAACCAAAAACTTGGGCGATTGATTTCGTTCGATACCGGTTCAAAGCTGGAACCAGTTCCACGTTCTGTTCCAATCAGAACTACCCATCACTATAAAGGACTACAGTGCAGAGCGAGATGTGATTAAGAGCTCAACATTCTCCGGTTACCCGAGTCTCGGGCGTAAAATAAAACTAATTTATAATATTGCTTGACAGGACAGTAGCTATCCACCCATTTGATAGCTATGATAATGGATCTATCCATTATACATTTGCCTAGCTATCCATTTTCAAAACATTAATTTGTGACGATGAGGTTATATTCTACTGAACGAAGATGATAAATTATTTTTATACATTTAAATCTTGTTTAATAATTATAAGGAATTATTTCAATCAATGCTAATATAATTTCCTTCGTATCATATCTAAAAACAAATATAAAATATAAAAAAGACAGAGAATTTCAGGATTGTTATAGACAGGGGCGGATCGGGAATTTTCGGCCCACCGGGCAAATGCTCTTGACCGGCCCTCAGGGGCCAAACCCTCCCCCTCCCCCCATCACATCCACAAAAGATAACCTTGTTCACAATATGAACTTCAATTCTAAACATACTCACTCTTTCATTTTATGATGGCGTCGAAAGGTTGTAAAAAATGCTAAAGCATACAATTTTATATAAATTACAATTCAAACAACAATTTTATTACAATTTTACCAAAATGATGGAATGATTTTAAGAAACTTTCTATATTCTACAAAACTTGATACGAAGCAGTGTGTACTTAGACCAGTGATGGGCAAACTACGGCTCGTGGGCCAAGTGCGGCCCTTCGGGCTAACCAAACCGGCCCGCGGTATGGTCACACACAATTATACATAAGGCAAAGTTTATTTTCTACAAAGCTAGAATAGAATTATTGTTTTCTTCTCTTGCGTTCTGGATCTTCTACCGCTGTACCATATAAGTTGAGTGTAATGAGATAAAGTCAAAAATAAAGTTTATTAGTTGTAAAACTTTGTTTTGTACAATTTTTTTTCGGCCCGCCTAGATATTTTTCTATTTCATCCGGCCCTCCCCTTAAAAAGTTTGCCCATCTCTGACTTAGACAATGCACGTCAAGAAATTTCGCTTTTTAGGGGGCCAAATAGGGCCTCAAGTCTCTAGTGGAGTTTTTTTTTTTATAAGGATTTAGTTTTCCTATAACCGATAAAAGTAAATATTCACTTTTTCCCTTTCTTTCCCGGCCCCACTGGCCCTTTTCCTGTCCGGCCCACCGGGAGATTTCCCGGTATCCCGGTGGCCCGATCCGTCCCTGGTTATAGAGTATTTTATCAAAGTCTTGAAAATTAACAAAAAAAAAAAAAAAAAAAAATGTACAGAAAAGTATATAAGAATTAAAAAAAAAATTAATTAAATATAAAATCTAGGCACCTGTGGCATATAACCTATCTCGGCTCTGTCTTTGACACCAAGAACTATTTCTCCAGCATCTAGATGCTGCCTCCCAACAATACACTTCAGGAGAGTGGTTTTTCCACAGCCACTTGGACCAAGAAATGCATATCTAAAACAAAATATAGTAAGATTCTTTTCATAAGACCTTTTTAATAAAAAAAAAATTTGACATTTAGATGTTTTTTTTATCCACGGCTTACGTTCAAATCTTGATAGGACTGACGTATTTCAGAACATAATCCCCTTTTCCAGGTACCTATTAATAAGTTTAACATACTAATAGTTACAGACTACTTCAACATTTACTAGACAAACGTTCAAAGCTCCCAATTAATTACAAAAGACTAATATACAAGACTGTGATTAGACCTATCTGGACGTACGGAGTTGAGCTTTGGGGCTCCACTAAACCTTCCAATTCATCTCGTATCCAATCCTTACAATCCAAAATCCTTCGAAAAATGCTCAATGCACCTTACTTTATCACCAATAAACTTATCCATAAAGATCTTAATGTACCATATGTTGCAGATTTAGCCCTAACCAGATATCTATCCTTTCATAGTAAGCTCCATAACCACTCAAATCCCCTAATTTCTCAACTTGCTTCGCATACCATTCCTGATAATCCTCCGAGGCGTCTGAAAAGAAGATGGCCCAGAGACCTTCTAGTGTAAAATTTTTATTAAAGAGCTACTGATGAGTAGTTCTTTTCAAGTTTTGTCACGTTATTGTAATAGTTAACAGCAAATTTACTTGATGTATAAATTTTGTACAGTTGTAAATATCAATAAATTGTTATTAAAAAAAAAAAAAAAAAAAAAAGACTAATACTACCTGGTTTTTTCTAAAAACCTGGTCATTCAAAAAGTCCTGTAGTTTTCGTAACTTGTGTTTTTAATGTTGGGCTTTTGGTATATAATAAAATTCAAAACTGCTTTTTCACACACAAACACGGGACTCGAGCTCGTTGAAGCGAGGGTCTCATCGCTCGGAACAAATCTTGGGTTCGAATCCCACCTGGTAGTGGATCCACGGAATGAATCTTGACCTTTCCATTCTGGCTATATAAGGTTGGCAACCTGTAGGATAACCCGTCTTTCCTGCAGTTATCTTCAAGCGTTTAAAGCTCAAGTCGACATGATTCTAATGGCCAACTCTTATACGGTCGATTTTGCCTTGTGAGTACAACTTGATTACATAAATCCTATAAATTACAAAAGACTCATTTACAGTTTTTAGACCTATTCGAACATATGGAGTTGAGCTTTAGGGCTCTGCTAAAACACCCAATTCATCTCGTATAGAATACTTACAATCCAAACTCTTTTAAAATTAGTGATGTTCCATATTTTTTTTTGTTTGTTTGTTTGTTTATTTCGTTTAACGTCACTTTATGCTGCCTATGGCTAATCGGACGATGCTACGGTGGGAGTCCTAAATTTTGCCTATCCAGGTATAATTAGGATAGGGATCTTTAACGAGTACCTGACATCGCACAGGCTCGGGACCCCCATTTAACGTCCCTTTCGAAGGACGGCATAGCTAAGGATTTTTTACTCCCTTTAAAAAATCCTAAGGTCATCTGCCGGGCTGCGAACCCGCGATCTTGGGTTTAGTAGGTTGCTATGCTAACCACTACACCACAGGTGACCCCTTGTTACATATGTTATTGATTAAGCCAAAACCAGACACCTATCCTTTTATAGGAAACCCCATAACCATTCGAATCCACTAGTATCTCAACTTGCTTCCCATTCTATACTAGATTACTCTCTGAGGCGTCTAGAAAGAAGATGGTCTCGGGACCTTCCTATAAAGAACTTTTATTGAAGTGCAATCAATGGGGAGTTTCTTAACATGCAATCTTCACACTTACTAGATGTATTTTTATTTTATTGTATACAGTAGTAAATTTCAATAAATAATAAAAAAAAACAAAGCATTAAAATTATTTTATTTTTATTGTAATACACACAGATCTCTAGCTGATTGTTTATGCTTGTGATTATTTTTTTAAATATAAATAACTTAATGTTATGATCGAATTAAACAACTGAATCTTAAAGAAATCTCCAAGTAGTTGACATTATTGAAATTCAATATACCTATCTAGGCGCCACTATCAGTTTACAACAAGAGATCAGGAAAACAATATGATGTATTATGTAACTGAAGCTACCAGCTATGTTCGGGAATGTTAAGTAAAAAATTCCAAGGTACTCATCTTTATCAAACTATAACCAGCCCATAGGCGTTCAAGAAATTCCAAAACAAAAGGAGAGGTATTTGTTCCCCATCAAATACAATTTTGAAAAAAAGAAAATGATCTCTATTCTAAAAGATGTTATTATATGCGTATTTTATACTCTCGTTTCTAAAATAATTTATTTTAATACCATTTTCGGTAAAAAGTAGATTAAGATTAAGCTGCTCGAGAAAAGCTTAACTTCAAAATTTCACGACCAACCAAGCACCGAGGCGCCCTCCAGCGAACTTTGAACTTTACATAGGAGTCTATGGGAAAACGAGTTTTTTCAAGCGAGAGAGCATAGAAAGCAGTGAGAAAGCAGGAAAGCGGTCAGTCGCGCTTCGGCCGTCAAGGAGAGCAGTCACGCTACTTTTTTTTTCGAGACATTTTTCAGCAAAAGTGCTCAGCGCCCCTATCGGCAGTATAAATAATTCAGAATCAGCTCGCGTAATTGACGAGTTGAAGTGAGCAACTCTTTTTCTTCTTCGTTCAACTTCTTTTTGATTGCTTCTGCTGTCGATTCTTTGATTAAACAAATTTCCGGATTTTCCAACACTGGTGGCGAAATTTTGTTTCCTTGTTCCTCGGCTAATTTGTAAACAGACATGTTGATTGTTTGAAGCGCTGACATCAACTGACCGCTCTCCTGCTTTCTCACTGCTTTCTATGCTCTCTCGCTTGAAAAAAAACTCGTTTTCCCATAGACTCCTATGTAAAGTTCAAAGTTCGCTGGAGGGCGCCCCGGTGCTTGGTTGGTCGTGAAATTTTGAAGTTAAGCTTTTCTCGAGCAGCTTAATCTACTGTCCAAGTTTGGTTAAGAAATTCCATTTACCCTCTTGGCCGATCCCGAGTTAGGTAATAAGTGTATACTGTACTTAAGTAGTAATAAGTAGGTATACTGGATTTAGTTTTGACAAATTATGGACCCAACTAAAAGACACATATTTGGAAAATATAAATATTTCAATCTTTTTTTTTTTTTTTTTTTTTTTTTTTTTTTTTTTTTTTTTTTTTTTTTTATACATTTATCGAAATTTACAACTGTACAAAATATATACATCAAGTAAATGTGTTGACAACGGTTATAATAACATGTTAAAACTTGAAAAGAACTACTCGTCAGTAGCACTTTATTAAAAATTCTACACTAGGTCTGTAGGTCATCTTCGTTTCAGACGCCTCGGAGGATTATCAGGAATGGAGTGGGAAGCAAGTTGAGAAACTTACGGATTTGAGTGGTTATGGAGCTTACTATGTAAGGGTAATTATCTGGTTTAGTCTTAATCTGCAACATGTGGAACATTAAGATCTTTATGGATAACTTTATTGGTGATAAAGTAACGTGCATTGAGGATTTTTCTAAGAATTTTGTATTGTAATGATTGAATACGTGATGAATTGGATGGTTTAGTGGAGCCCCGAAACTCAACTCCGTACGTCAAAATACGTCTAATCAGATTCATGTATGAGTCCTTTGTAATTAATTGGGAGCTTTGAACGTTTGTCTAGTAAATGTTGAGGTAGTCTGTAACGACGGGCAGTTTCTTGCCGTTTTAGTCTTGTATATGGATTCCAAGTTAGACGTTTGTCCAAGTGGAGTCCCAGGTAGCGGATCTGTTCAACAGGGATTAGTGGAAAATCATTAAAGGATACTGTAGGACAGGAAGTCGTAGGTTTATGACGTAGGGTAAACATTATTTGATGGGATTTGTTTGGATTTATTTTGATCCTCCATTTTTGAAACCATTCTTGAAGGTTTAGGATATGGCATTGGAGTGGTTGAGAGGAAATGAAGGAATCATTGTTTACTGTTGACACATATGTGTCATCTGCATTAGTGGTGAGGAAAGTGGTAGGATGAGTTGGGATGTCAGCTGTGTACGCTGTATAGAGATAGGAAAAAGGATACTACCTTGAGGAACACCGGCAGATTGGGTAAAGAGAGAAGAACAGGAAAAGTTATGATTAACTTAAAAGGTTCTATCGTTAAGATATATTTCCATCTAAATTGTTAAGAATAATAACGGAGTCCCCTTTCTGACGAAATATTACATTCAGGCTTAAGTATCCCGACTGTCAAGAACCTCATTCGGAAGAACTACATACGATTTAATGACAAATCAAATTGGACTTGCTAACTGACTAGTACGAAATATGTCAACAATAGAAATCCTTAATGTAGTTGGCTAAAGAGGAGCTGGGTGAGAGATCTCTTGTAGTAACACGATAAGTTAGATGAAGATGGAGAGTATGTACTACTGGGTGCTGTATCCATTATGCCTACCCATCCCATGATTATTGTATATTATATTACATTTGCTGATTGTAATGTTGTATTTCAGGTGCTTTTAATGTTGTAATTCCTTAAAGTTAAATAAAAAAAAAAAGAAACTTGGTCAGGCATTGTACTTCTTCACTTTCTGTACTGCATCTAAATTATGTTTAGCGTCTTTATCACTTCATCGTGGGAAATCATCGTTGTTACGTCAACATTATTGTGAGTTGTAAACAAAAGAAAAAAAAAAAAAAAAAAAAAAAAAAAAAAAAAAGAATGCAGAAACAGTTGAAGTACTACAGGGAATTTTATTTCTCAATATTAATTTAATAATATATTACGTAGATTACTTACACTGTTCCCGTCGCTACGGTCATGTTGAGACCTCTAAGAATCGCTGCATCCCGACCGTATCTTTTGAACGCTCCTCGGACCTCAATCATGTTTTCTGTTTCGGCCATTTTTGTTTTATGTAAAATATTTTGGCATAAATACTCTCCGTTGTCCAGGAAGTCTGAGATACGGTTCAAACCTGAAAAAAAAAATTAAGTAAATTATGTCGTGCTGATTTACAGGCCAACATTGAAGGCATTCTCCAAGGCTATAAAAATACGATATGGCTCTATTAAAATGACATGTAAACAAAATATCAAGTATATAATTTATTAACAATAAATAACCTTTTTTTCTATTTTTTCTTCGCCATGTTTTGTACTTATAATTAATAACCTCTTACCCTCTTTCTATATTTGTATAACCCACTTTAATACTGTCAAGTTTTGTTTTTGTAGCCTTGAAGAAAGCCCAGAACGAAACTTCGGCACTCAAATTGTTGCCACCCAACAATTAAATTAAGTAATTAAATAAATCAATCTAGGAATGTAGGATATGGGTAAAGGATGAGATTATTTTTGGTAAAGGTTATGTATATTAAGGATAATTTCCCGGATTTTAAGGATTTGAGATAAATATGCCAACAAAGACAGGTATTTGGAAATGGTGAAGGAGTTTTCGTTGAATTTAGGAAAACGTGAGTGGGAACGAAATGTTTTTTGGAGGAAACAAATATACAGATTTGAAATAGGAAAGATATTTTTTCGATTCAGTATAAGAAAGGTGAATAAGAGGAGAACATTGGGTAGTTGCAATAATAGAAGAATGCGGTTGAATGTTGGAGGAATCACACTTTTGTTGTTGGCCCAGAAAGTTCCGTTACATAACAAATTAGTATGGTTGACTTTATGAAATAATGGCTGAAAAAGATAGTCTGGGATACAGTCAGGTTTAAAAAATTTTCTGTGTAGTTCCGACGTTTCTTTCTCGTTATTTCAATCAATATTCAACTATGCATCAAAATGTTTTTATTTTTCACTAGAAAAAAAAAATAAATAGCTGTGTTCGCAACGCAAATTAATAATTGAAAAATAATAATATCTGTACCACAACAAACCATGGAGGGCCATGGGCTCAGTTCTTGGTAAGTACAACCTATTTCTTGGGCATGGAGGTGATTTGGTCTGAGTACCCACTTTATAGAGGCTAGTTGTGCCCCAGAAGGGCTGCCTGGATCCCTCAACCAATCCTAGTCTCATCTAACAGAATAATTAATTATCTGTCTCTGCTGGATTCGAACCTCGGTCCCAAAGTTAGGACTTTAATATAACATTATGAATTTATTATAACGGGGTGTATAAAAAAAAAATAACCGTTTCTTAAACAAATATTTATATTATTATTTCTTTGATGTAAAATTCAATTAACACTCAAAGTATAGTCCATTGTCATCTACCATCATTACCCATCTGCTAGCCAATTGCTCGATGCCACGCTGATACCATTCCTTGGGATGGCTGTCAAAGAACTCTTGGACAGCATTTTCAACTTCCGCAAAATTATCAAATATTTCCCTTGAAGAAAATGGGCCATGGATCGAAACAAGTAGTAATCCGAATGTGCGAGGTTTGGACTATATGGTGGATGAGGCAGGAGTTCAAACCCATGAAGTTCTGTAAACTTTTCTGCTGATTGTTGAGGAGTAAGTTCGTGAGAGACCAGTCTACATGTCTTTTTAACCTTCCCCATGGAGAGAAGATGGCGACTAACTGTATCTTTTGACACACCACACTCCCTGGCAAGTTCGCGAGTACTTGTGGACGGATTTGACTCAACAGCTTCCTTCAGAACCTCATCAATATCCCTTAACGGCCGCCCGGAGCCCTTCTTCCTTTCCAACGTCGTATCTCCACTTCTAAATTTTTCAAACCAACGCCGCGCAGTGCGCTCTTCAAGAACACCTTCCCTTTCATATTTAATAATTTCACGAGTTGCTTCAGCGGCTGTGAAATTCTTTTTTCTGTAATTTCTTAAAATTACGAGAATTTCGTACGACACTGTCATGTTTCTTCTTTGAAATGAATAACTGAACTGAGGCTTTTTTTTAATAAGTCCAGTGTTAGTGAACAAGCTTAGAGAATGCTCCAAAGGGATTATTAACCGTTGGTAAATAATAAATAGCATTAAGATATTTACAGACTTTTAAACTCCGTTTTGATAAAACGGTAATTTTTTTTTAAGGCCCTATTATTTTTCAAAATTTTTTGTGAAAAATTTAACTGTACTTATTCCTTGCATGTTTTCAAAAATTTAAACATATATAGAAAGTGAGAATAAGGATAGGCTAATGAAGAGGACAGCTGTTTAAATTATAATTTATTTTCAGATATAACATTACATAACTCCGCAAGGCTATGTAAGCGAACCAACGGCAAAGCTGATAAGAGCGTAGGTATTCGTCACTAAAATATAGTCTTTGCCTTATTAAGGAACTTCGAGGAAACTTCAAGTTACAAACCCTTTGAAGTTTATCTTCTTTTTTTTTTTAACTTCATATATTCGTAAATAGGCTAATTACTTTTTTTTTCAAGGTACTTTTGAAAAGTACTAGCTCGCGTTCTCTGCAAGAATAATTTTAGTATTCGAGAAATGAAAAGTACGTTACCAGATAGTCCAGTCAATAAACATATTGTTGAGTGCATGAAACATGCGATTATTTTTGACTTCATTGCTTCGTTAGGAATAGTTAAAAGATAAACATACTATAAGTCCCCGCCCCTGGGGGTGAGCTAACGGTGGGGAGAAGGTTCTATTTTTGGGTTTTTCGGGGGAGGGAGGGAGGGAGAGAGGTAGAGAGGGAGAGGGAGGGGAGAGAGAGAGAGAGAGAGAGAGAGAGAGAGAGAGAGAGAGAGAGAGAGAGAGAGAGAGAGAGAGAGAGAGAGAGAGAGAGAGAGAGAGAGAGAGAGAGAGAGAGAGAGAGAGAGAGAGAGAGAGAGAGAGAGAGAGAGAGAGAGAGAGAGAGAGAGAGAGAGAGAGAGAGAGAGAGAGAATACTTTTTTTAAAAAGTAGTTCTTACTAATGAAAAATAAATTGGATAAGTAATGTTCCAAGATATTAAAACGACATACACGTATTAAAGATTACGAGATAAAATAATAAATGAACAGCAAAAGTAGAAATAAATAAATAGCATGTGTGTGTGTAAAGAAAATATATTTATTTGATTTGAGTTTTATTAAGAGTGTTCACAGAGTAGGTAAATTAGGACCATATGTTTTTCGTGTTACCATAGTAACACAGAGTTAATATAACCTTGTTTTGTTTTGTTTTTTGTTTACATGTGAGAGTTATTATTATATACAAGTGCATACTTATTTTTTTATATATTATATGTAGTGTAATTTGATTTTTAAATTTGTAATAAAAAAATTCTATGTTTACAGAGCTGCACAATTATGTATCTTTAATTTATAATTTTACATCATAATTATAGATTTTACCTGATACCCTGTTATTTTTTTTTCCTATTTCTATCTAATGTGCTAAGTTATACGGTCATTAAAGAGATGAATAGGTATTCCTTTGTAAAATTTTTTTTTTTCACAGGTGGCAAATATGTATTATATCTGTCATCCCAGCAAATAAGTAGGTTGGTTAATTCGAATTTTTACCAAAAAGAGTTAAGTGAAAAAAAAGAATTGTACAAGATTTTTTTCATGGTGAATAAATGTTTGAAAGACATAGTTATTAAATATGAACATCTTACTTAAACACTTATTCATCATGAAGAAAAAACCCCCACGATTCTTTTTAGACATTTAACTCATTTTGGTCGAATTTCGACTGAACCACTTATTCACTGGGTTGACAGATATATACCTACATATTACATTCAATCGGTGTAGATTGAATAATTAAGAGAAACGTAAATTAGTTGTTTTGTTACCCGAGCTTTGTGTTGTTAGAAATTATAATAAACTACTAGAATGATTTAAAAAAAAATAAATAAATAAAAAACTTAATATCTCTCTGACTAGGAAAATCAATAGGTCATGGATATGTCTATCTATTGGGAGTTGGAATTAATTTTAAAGGATTGATAAGAGATGGCATTACTAGTCTCTAATCCCATCGGGCCAACTTGTTGCCATATTCATGTTGAAGCGTCATCATTTAGCTTTGATTTTCAGTAGGTGTCATTTCTCTGAAGTGTGAACAACATTATTTTTTTGCTCTCTAAACATGTCAACTTTTGTGCCAAGTAAGACGAATTTGCGGGAAGCTTTGCTTTTCTGCTTTCATTTGAAGAAAAAAGCAGCTGAAGCCCATCGGTTAGTTCGCGAGGCTTATGGGGACTATGCTCCATCGATTTCCACTTGTGAGTACTGGTTTTCGGAGGTTTAAAAATGGTGATTTTGACACGGATGACAAGGAACGCCCTGGCCAGCCGAAGAAGTTTGAAGATGAAGAATTAGAGGCATTACTCAATGAAGACTCGTGTCAAACCCTTCAAGAATTGTCTGAGTCATTGGGAGTCGACTTGTCAACAGTCGGCAAACGCATCAAAGCAATGGGAATGATTCATAAGCAAGGACGAATTGAAGCCGAGAGACGTTGAGATGCGATTTTTCACCTGTGAACAACTGCTCCAACGTCAAAAAAGAAAGGGTTTTTTGCATCGTATTGTCACTGGCGATGAAAAATGGACTAGATGGGCGTGGTCTATTATGAGCTGCTGAAACCGAATGAAACGATCACGGGAGACCTCTACCGAACCCAGTTGATGCGTTTGAGCCGTTCACTGAAGGAAAAACGGCCGTTATTTGGGGAAAGGCACGACAAGGTAATCTTGCAACATGACAACGCTCGGCCGCATGTTGCTAAACCGGTCAAAACATACCTGGAAACGCTGAAATGGGAGGTCCTATCCCACCCGCCGTATTCTTCAGACATTGCTCCTTCTGACTACTACTTGTTTCGAAGCATGACACACGACCTGACTGACCAGCGGTTCACTTCTTATGAAGATTGCAAAAAATGGGTGGATTTATGGATAGCCTCAAAAGACGAAGCCTTCTTCCGAGCTGGTCTCCGTAAATTGCCAGAAAGATGGGAAAAAAGTAGTCGCTAGCGATGGACAATACTTTGAATAATATACATTGTACCATTTTTTCTAAATAAATGCTCAAAAATCGAAAAAAATCCTTTAAAATTAATTCCAACTCCCAATATAATCAACTTATTTTCTCAATTGACATTTTAGAATTAAAGGGAACAAATTACCCCAATAATTAATTAAATTTAATTAACTATTAATCATTATTCGAAACAAAGTTGTGAGAAAATAGGAGTTTCAAACCTGTCTTTTCTCTATCAGATCAATATAGCTCTTAAACGGTAGGTCCTGGCGATATATGTCATAAAACAAAATATTTGTTTCCATAAAATCAGATAAGAACTGTAGTCAACATTTTTGATCCGAGCAACACCAACAGAGCTAAAGCATGTTGAGAAAGCAACAACACATAAAAAATGTGGGCAAAACGTGATTTTTTTTTTATTTTAACCTATATAGGTCCTAAACGGTAGATCCTAGAGACAAATATTAAAAACTAAAAATATTCTCTATTAAATTTCTGAAAAGAAAATCGTCGCTAAATTTTCGATCTTAACTACATTGACTTGGCTATAGCTTGTCAAAATGTTGCATTCTTGAGTGTAGAAAAGCGTACACATTGGAGGGTGAAAAAAAACCATACTTTTTTTTTTTTTCATTTAGACCTATATAACTTCTAAACAGTATGTCCTGGTGACAAATGTTAAATAACGAAAAATATTTTCTAATAAATTTCTAATGAGAAATCTATCGGCAGATTTTTCGATCTCAGCAACACCAACTTACTAAACATTTAATAGTAACAGTCAAGAAATTTATCCATATATATATATATATATATATATATATATAATATATATATATATATATTATATTCAGTCATGGTCATAGAAATTGCATTACTTAATAAAAATAATTTTTAGAGAAAAAAACAAAACCGACTTCAAGATTAAACGTACATATACAAACTTGAACTAAAAAATAAAAAATAATATTTTAATTGCTTCAAAACAAAAACCATTAAATGAAAATCAACGAAATTATAGATACTTACATACATATTCACAATTTATAATTAGTTATCTTTTGGGTCGCTGCCAGCCAAGAAGGGCAGTTTAATCCTGCCTTTACAATATACCTTCGAATGGCCGGAGACAGTGTGTCGGTGATAAAACTGAAATGATCTTTACGATTACAATTTCTTTTCAAATTCTTTTTGTTTTGGTTGGCACCGACTCCAAAAATAACTGATTACAAATTGTGAATAGGTATATAAATATCGATAATTTCGTTGATTTTCATTTAATCGTTTTTATTTTGAAGCAATTAAAATATTATTTTTTATTTTTTAGTTATTTATTTATTTATTTATTTATTTATTGCCTCTACCCTTCAGGGTCATTGGAGTGGATAGAATAAAAAGTGATAAAAAGTGGATTTTTTAGTTCAAGTTTGTATATGTACGTTTAATCTTGAAGTCGGTTTTGTTTTTTCTCTAAAAATTATTTTTATTTTCACTTTTTAGTGGTGAGTGTATTTTTGTTTATACAGTCAATTCTCGATCTCCAAGCTTCCCTGAAAAATGGTTTGACTTTCTGAACAAAGGCTTATCGAGGTTATCATTCACTTACCTTCATGTAATTGGGAAAATTGAACACAAAATCGGAGTTGAAATCATTACGTATATTTTTCATTAATGGGTATGTGTATGTTGTTTGTACGTACATATAAAATCATTGATACAGAAAATTAAATACCTGGTACCAATTTATCATATAGCTTTCAACTGAATTGCGCTTTTTTCTGAGGGTGCCTAAAAGTAAACTTACCGTCTTCCACCATTGGCGATCTTTTCTTTATTCTTTAGGACGATTGAAAGAGAACTACGCGTAGTTCTCTAATTCAAAATTCACCAGCAACAAACGCCCAACTTCTTTCTCCTTTCTGCACTTTGCAAATCAATTTTAACTTTTCGTTAATATTAACTGTTTTTTTGATTTTTCTTAAAAAGTGCTGCGTTGATTGAAGTATGTCCTACTGATCTAAAAAAGAATAATCAAAATTTATTCAGAATTGACGGAGGTTCTCAACTCGTCTTTATTTATTTATTTTTTTTTTTTGTTTATGTTTATGTTTTTTTTTGTTACTCCGTCAATTCTGAATCAATTTTGATTATTCTTTTTTAGATCGCTGGGGCATACTTTAGAGGAGGTCCCATAAAAAATATTTTGAGATAAACTCAGCTCTTTTTAAGAAAAATAAAAAAAACAGTTAATAAGTGATTTTATGAACTGTTATTTTGATTTCTCTTAAACAGTGCTGCGTTGATTTCAAAATATTTTTTATGAGACCACCTCTGAAGTATGTCCTACCGATCTAAAAAAGAATCATCAAAATTGATTCAGAATTGACGGAGTAATCGCGTAACATACACACACAAAAAAACAAAAAAAAAACAGCCGAGTTGATAACCTCCTCTTTTTTGAAGTCGGTTGAAAAGTAGGTCCTAGTGTCAAATGATATATAACAAAAAATATTCTCCCTTAAAATTCTGACTATGGTTTTGCCGTCAAATTTTCGATCCACCCAACACCCACAGAGATTGAGCAATAAAAAAAATCACCATAACTTATGAAATGCTAGCAAACGTGACTTTTTTCATTCAAACCAATATAGCTCCTAAACGCAAGGTCCTGTAGACAAATGTTATTTAACAAAAAATACTTTCCATTTAATTTCTGATAAGAAAACTATTTGCAAATTTTCGTTCCGAGTAATACCAACCGGGATAGAACGTGTCAAAATGTTTTATTTTTGAGTTTGAAGAAACTTTACACATTCGAGAGTGAAAATAACCGTAAAAAGTGTTGTTTTTTTTTATCAAAAACAATATAGCTCCTAAAAAGCTTCAATAGCTTCCTCGGGATTTCGTCAGCTGGCATCCGGGCAACATGGCCCGCCCAGCGCAGTCTTCCCAGCTTTATATACCGGATCACACCCGCTTCACCATACATCTGGTAAAGTTCCCTGTTGGTCCGCCTTCTCCAATAATCACCAACTTTTATGGCCCCAAATATGCGGCGCAGTATTTTCCTTTCAAAAATGAGAACTTCTTTTTCTTCTGCGCTTGTCAGGGTCCAGGCTTCCGAACCGTAGGCGAGGAAGCGTCAAATGTTGAATAACAAAAAACATTCTCCCTTAAATTTCTGACTATGGTACTGTCGTCAAATTTTCGATCCAACCAACACCCACAGAGATTGCGCGGTTAAAAAAAAAAAAAAAAAAAAAAAAAAAAAAAAAAAAAAAAAAAAAAAAAAAAAAAAAAAAAAAAAAAAAAAAAAAAAAAAAAAAAAAAAAAAAAAAAAAAAAATCGCCATAACTTATAAAATGTAAGTAAACGTGACTTCTTTCATTCAAACCAATACAGCTCCTAAACGGTAGGTCCTACCGACAAATTTTATAAAACATAAAATATTCTTTGAGTGCAAAGAAACTTTACACATTTGAGGGTGAAAAAAACCTTGCAACGTGTTTTTTTTTTTTCATTCAGACAAATATAGCTTCTGAAACGTAGGTCCTAGTGTCAAATGCTATATGACAAAATATTTTTTCGATTATATTTCAAACACGGTAAGTTTGTCAACTTTTCAATCAGAGTTACATCAGCAGAGCAAAAGCTTGTCAAAAAAGCGCCTAAACTTAAAAATTGAGGTTTCAAACCTGACTTTTTCCATTCAAACCAATATAGCTCCTAAACGGTAGGTTCTAGTGACAAAGGTTATTTAACAAAAAATATTTTCCATTAAATTTTTGATAAGAAAACTATTTGCGAATTTTCGATCCGACTAACACCAAAATCCTTATACATTTGAATTGAATGAAAAGTTATTATAATTAACTATTATTAACTTTAGTTAAGTTAATAATAATAACTTTAAAAGCCTCAAATTTTATTACGTCTGAATTATGGAAACTTAAATAGTTTAGCAGCCTCAAGTCCCCTGTGCTACAGAGAATAAATCAGACATTAAATGGTTTTGTAGAGCACCTCTAGCATTGTTGAGAAGAGCAATTTAAAGGATCGTTAAGAAAACATGGGCTAATTGGGGATAGTTTATCTTTAGTTTACTAGAATTGGGTAATTTGAGAGTCTTATCCTCCAATCCACTCAGCAGTCCTCATCCGCTAAACGGATAATGCCCCAGAAAAGAATTCCAAGCCACTGGATCCTTTTTTATCAATTCTTGTTTACTTAACCGGCTATGAAAACTGTTCCAGGCATAAGGTAAGGTTATGTTTTAGTATTTTTAAATTTAAACTTTAAATAATAATTAGAGTATTATAAATTAATCAAGCAATTTTTAATTCGAAAAGTGTATAAACATTTTTTATTGATTTTGCTACAAATTTTTAATTGTTTATTATGTTGAGGTTAGACCTATAAAAACAGCCGTTATTAATACGCTTTTATTTACCTCATCTGTATGTAACGGAACCTTGCATCGTAATTTTCACCGATTTCCAGCTATCTGACTATCTTGAAAATTTGCACACGTGTCAAGGACCAATGGCAATACAATAATTACACAACTTTGTTATAATGTTCTCACTTAGCCCAGTCTAAATACCACCAAAAAGGGAGTCTGCCTTGCAAAAGGTGAAGTAGTAGGTTTTATATTGTTACATGGTCTAGATGGTTCCTGAGAATAAAATATCAAAAATGAAACTAAATACGATAAAGCGAAAATGTTTGGGGGGCAAAAAAACAAAACTTTTTGATCATTTTTTTTTCAGATTTTGGCTAGCAACATACAGAAAAATGCTTCCAATCAAAAAAGTAAGTTTAGAAACTTAGAGTTTATTAAAATGTACGTCAAAAGACATTTCTTAAGTTGAATTTGATTTAGGCGTTTAGCCACAATCGATTCTCACAAACCGACGAATTTTGCCAACTTAGCTTTTATTGCGTGTTTTTTGTTTTTGTTTTTAAATTATAATTTTTTGGATTATTGACATTGACCAAAATTTGACGAGAATCGTAATTATCAATACTGGTATCGATACCAAGAAATCGATTCTCGGTTTGAAAATAAATTTCTATTTCATAACATAATCTATACTATTATATAAAAGGACAAGACATTTTTCGTTTGTGATCACTAACCGCGAAAACTACTGAACCGACCTGTTCCAAATTTTAACTACATAGTCTTCATAGTTTAAGAGAGGTTTAGCAATAATAAAATTTAAATATTTTAATTAAATTTTTGTTTAAAAAGGGATAAATATTTGGTGCGCAGTGAAGTTTAAAAATTGACCGATAGGGAGCGATCGCTATTCAGAAGAGGTTACAAAGATATGGTCATATATAGTGCTAAAAATTTACTTAATTCAATTAAATTGTTATCAAAAAGCTGTAAATATTTTGTGTGGCGTATGGATCCCAGTGAAGTTTAAAACTCGAACGATAAATGGCTAGCGCCATACTGCAACAGAGTTTGTAATTGTAAAACAATTGAATCCATCTTTACCAAAAAATAACTAAATTATTTTCATAGTTCTAGGAAGGTATAGCAATAGTAAAATTTACAGAAATAATAATTTAAATGTTCAATGTTGAGTGGCAGGAACAAGGTTTGCCACCGCCACATACATTTATGGGTAGAAATTAAAATCAAACTATATAACATCAATAAAATTATTTCTATCAAATGAAAACTTCAATCGTTAGTTAAAATTGTTTATATTCTTTTGTTTTGAGAGCGGGCGAAGCCGCGATGGGAGTGATAGTTCAAAAAAAATCTAAAAAAGCAAAACCAATCGATTAAAAAACAATAATAATTTAAGAAATAAATCAGTAAACAGCTAGTAGCATATAATATATTTTATTAATTAGAATTTAGACAATGTACAATAATGTGTTTCAATTCAAAAACTCTTATTTACAAATATTAACATTCCAAGGTTTCATTTATTGATTTAGGAATTGAAAATGTTTCTAAACTCTTTCACTAAACATTGAAGACGCATTGCATTTGTTATAATTAAGTATTAGGGTTCAAAAACTGACTTTACTGTAATAAAATAGGATAAAATCTCTATTCTTGTATCGTCCCTTAAAAAAAGCAACTAAAATATTTAATAAAAGCTTATTATTGTTTGAGTGGCATTACTTTTTTAATTAGAGATAGTAATCTTATTTTTTCTTTTTCCAACAGTAAATCTTTAACAATCTTTAAACTAAGTTTAACTTGCAGTAGCAAGGGATTTGTTTTTAATTCTGCACAATAGAGGTTTGATCATTTGAGAAAGAATTGATGTATAATAATAATAATACATTTAAATATTGCATAACTATTTCCAAGGTCAGCGGTGTCAATCGTTTCCTAGGGATCGACTTTGGATCATCGATTCTCGATACTGAATCTTTTCTCAAGAATCGATGGAACAGAGAATCGACTTTTGGAATCGATACATCCCTAAAAAGCTGCTTTCATTTTTTGTTTTTGGCATATTGAAAATAAAGTTGATTGTCATTTTTTTTTTAATTAGAAAGTAATGGTTATTTTATTTAATGTTTACATGTTTGAATTAATTTACACTAAAATAAAAATATTTTTGAGAAAGAAACATGTGAATACTCTAGAAATAAAATAAGAATTTCACGACATTCATTTTTTTTTTTCTCAGCATGGGAAAAGGAGAAAAAATATAAATCGATTTATATCGCAATATAAAAAAGTTTGACTTGTAATCCAACGATATCATAGGATCAGAGACAAAAAACTAATCAATTCTGAATGAAGATGTTCAAGAGGGAAAGTTTCTGAAGGACTTCTATTCTCAATGAATGGGAAATGACCGTAGACTAACAGATGGGAATCCTTGTAGATGTGGAATATGAATTAGTATCATGGGGTTACCGGTTGCGAGGATGTATGGATATTACTAAATGGGTTATCATTGGAATTTATTATACGTATATTAACCTTCTTATGTCTTCAGTTCTTACAAACTAGCGTGAGACTGAAGGCTGAAGCGTCCCTGGACAGAGTACGAAAATCGTTGAATAATATTAATAATAATGATAATAATAACCATATAAAAAAAGTTAAGTATAAATAAGGAGTTAGAATTTTAAAAAAATAGACAATAAGTATAATTATGTTATTACTACATAATGCAGTGGATGAACTATCTGGTCTGGAGAACTCAATCTGTGAAACTTAGCAATTTTTTTTATTAACTGCTAATTGGTAAACTATTTCCATTGGGTTGGAAGTTTTGAATAATGATCTAACTGAACTCATTTTAATACCTACTGAGTAAGATGGCGAATAAAAAACTAAAAGTCGTATTAAATAAAAGACATATCATAATAATCAGTTTCGAATTTAAAATCAGTTTTCAAGCAGAAATTATTAGATTTTTTAATTAAAAATACATCTAAATACCAAACGACGACCCAAGAATCAGATGTGACCGAGTTCATTTTGTTAGTGTGTCACGAATATTTACATTGTCTGCGTATCAATTCGAATCCGGCCTGGAAGATTTTGACATTTATTACATTGTAGGCCCACGACAAATATATCTCGATATTCCAAAACTGCCTAGAATAGGTTAGTAACCTTAGGATTGCTTTACCTGTAGGAGGAACTTTCCTACCCTAAGACATATCGATGGTCAGCCCAAATCCACATCAGTTATATTTTTACTTAGTAGTCCACCATATGTGTGTTATCAGTAAATAATGATCCCTTATTGCCTCACGAACACTCCAATCTCATGCCATCAACCTTAAAGAATGGTATCGAAATTGGAAAATTGAAATAAATCCAAGCAAATCCCACCAAATAACCTTTACCCTTCGTCGTAAACCTACGACTTCATGTCCTATAGTATCCTTTAATAATATCCCACTTATCCCTGTTGAACAGATCCCCTACCTAGGCCTCCAACTGTTCAAGCGTTTAACTTAAACCCCAAACACAAGGCTAAAACGAAAGGAAACTGCTCGTCGTTTTCGAATTCTTCAACATTTACCAGACAAACGTTTAAACCTTCCGATTTACTGCAAAAGATTCATTTACATGACAGTTATCAGACCTTTTTGGACATAAAGAGTTGAGCTTTGTGGCTCAACTAAAGCTTTTAATTCTTTCCGTATCCAATCCTTACAATAAAAAATCCTCCGAAAAATCATAATGCGCTCCTTACTTTGTTACAAATAAACTTATCCATAAAGATCTTAATGTCCCATATGTTGCTACTGACGAGTAGTTCTTTTCAAGTTTTGACATGTTATTGTAATCACTATCAACACATTTACTTGATGTATATATTTTGTACAGTTGTAAATTTCAATTAAAAAAAAAATAAAAAAAAATAGTAGTCTAAAATTAACATAGTATTATAAATTCTGGTTGGTAACTATTTAGTTTTCTGAGAATTTCGTTTAAATACTTTCGGTTTTTGTTTTTCAATTATTGTTTTTTCCATACATTTTAATTCAGAATTCACTTCATGCTTGGTCGTTAAAATTTTTTATAGTTACTGCAAATAAACAAAAAAAAACAAAAAACTATAGGTTATATAACGTTCAATTTTTTAACATATTATTTTATAAATGAAGCCATTTTCATTTCAAATATAAGATTATAATTATATATGTTACGTGAACAAGTGAAATAATAAGTTTAACCTTCAATCAGCTGTACGAACCTCTTATCTAAGAAATTACCAATTGTAATAAGTTTGTTTGTTTGTTTGTTTATTTCGTTTAACGTCACTTTATGCTGCTATGGCTAATCGGACGATGCTACGGTGGGAGTCCTAAATTTTGCCTATCCAGGTATAATTAGGATAGGGATCTTTAACGAGTACCTGACATCGTACAGGCTCGGGACCCCCATTTTACGTCCCTTCCGAAGGACGGCATAGCTAAGGATTTTTTACTCCCTTTAAAAAATCCTAAGGTCATCTGCCGGGCTGCGAACCCGCGATCTTGGGTTTAGTAGGTTACTATGCTAACCACTACACCACAGGTGACCCCTAATTGTAATAAGTATTCGTAAGCCTAGAGGTAAATCTTAATCTAATCTTTATATATTATATTATCTAACCCTTTTATATTATCAATTTTAGAAACCGTCCACCGGTAAGGCTAAATTTTTTATATTTAAAAGTAATATGAATGCAACAATGCCTGTTAATTATTAAAATAAACTGAAAATGTCCACAATGTTTAATATATAGAAGGCGGTGTAAGGTAACGGTCACAAATTAAATCTATAAGGCATTGATATGCTAACTTGTATTGTACAATATTTTTAGGGATGAATTTTGTCTGTAAATATAAAAACGAATACACTTGATTTCATTTAAATAAATACATCAAATATTGTTAAATAATTTGTGTTATAATCAAGAATTTTTAAATAAAATAAAATAATCTTCCTAATATGTATATATTTGTTTACTAAAATGTTGATATATTGTATGTGCATGTATTGTTGTTTTAATCATTCTTATTTTATGTGTGATGTAGACTTGGTATGAAGGTTTTTTTGGGGGGTTTTTTTTCGATACCTAATAATCAATCAACTAAGTTTATGGAGGTGTGATGTTAATTGCAGTGTTGTATTGATAGTTGAGACTTCGTAACTGGGCAGCTGGATTCACGTACCTTCAGCCTTAACCAAAAATTAAATCTGGCCTCTGGTTAATTAAATCTGAACTTTATTTTATAAAAAAATTTTAGAATGTTTTTTTCCCTTTTAGGGGATGTCCACTTCAACCCCCCCCCCCCCCCCCCCCCCCCCCCCAACCTTGGCCTGTGGTAAATTGTTATTGGTTGATATTGGATTCCATTGCCACTGAATTATTTTATTATTTAAACGTAAACAAATTTTAAAAAACAAAATAAAATTAATGACTTTTAAATTAATGATTGTCGTCATTCAAGGTATGAGAAATAATTACATCAACACTTTTGTATTTCTCAGTGTTCGAGCTATGATGTCGGTAAATGTTTAACATATAGACTAAACATTATTAATTAAATTAAACACTATGAAGTGTTAAGATCTTATGCAAGTTAGTGTTGCCTACTACATTAAGTGTGTTAAGTGAAAATATTGTTACATGTTAATCAAAACATTTGAAGCTATTCTTATCTAAACTAAGTGCAACAAGAGAAAGTATAAAATTCATCTCGTTCTTTAGTCTTGTATATTTTTCAAAGCATGTTGACGGAGCCGCCGAGAGCCAAACTAAACCTCTTTACCTCCCTCCCCCTCCAACATACAAAAAAATACTATTTCCTTCTACTATGAAAAATCGCTATAGAATCGTTTCTCTATACTATTATATAAAATAAGCCATTTTTCGTTTGTGATCACTAACTGCGAAAACTACTTAACCAAATTTTAACCACATTATCTGAATAGTTCAAGGAAGGTTTAGCAATAATAAAATTTAAATATTTTCAATTATATTGCTACAAAAAAGCGATAAATATGTTGTGCGCAGTGAACTTTGATAATCGACCGATAGGTGGCGAGCACCATTCGATTGAGGTTATAAAGTTACGGTGTTATATAAAGCTTGAAATTCATGATAAAAATTACTTATTTTCGATTCAATTGTGAATTAAAAATCTATAAATATATGGAGCGACATGTAGATCCCAGTGCAGTTTAAAAATCGACCGATATGTGGCCATTCTGCAACAGAGTTTGCAATGGTAAAACTTTAAAACTTAACTGTACCAAATTTTAACTACTACATCTTCCTAGTTCTAGGAATGTTTATAGTAATAAATTTTACTATAATAATAATTCGATTGTATAGTCTTGAGTGTCAGAAACGAGGTTTGCCAAATGTCATATACTTTTGTGGTTAGAAATTGAAATCCAACCGTATGGATCGATATAATTATTTCTGTTTAAGCAGGTTAAAATGGCTGCCATGCGTGAAAATATCATTGTAAAAATAATGCTAAATTCCATACTGCAATACAAGATTTTTATCGATAAACAAATGAAATTCAATTATTAGTTAATATAATCTAAGTTCTTTATCATGAGAGCGGGTAATGCCGCGATAGGGTATGGTAGTTATATACAGGGTGTCCAAAAAGAGTATCGGGTATTTGTTACTTCGATAAAACAAAAACTACTTTAAATAAAAAAAAAAATTTATTGTTAATTATTACAATATAAAGTGGAAAATTATTTGGAAAAGATGATATTATCTAAATGGTGACCGTTATGCTGCTGGCACTCTTCTAATCGTGAACGAAGATTGGCGATCACATGCTGACAGATAGCTCTTGATATTGCTGCCATTTCTGACCTGATGTTTTGCTTCAATTGGATCAGGTTCGTCTGATTATTCTCATAGACCTTACTTTTAAAGTATCCCCTTGCAAAATAGTCAAGTGGGCTAAGGTCGGGGCTTCTGGGAGGACAGTTGGTGTTACCCCTACGCGAAATGACCTTATTAGGGAATAATTCGTCAAAAGTTTCCATTGCTTGATTTACTTGAGGTACGCATGATGATATAGAAGGATCAATACAATTAGGATTGATGAATTAAATGCCACTTCTATTGAGATTATTTTATTTGAAAACTAGTTTCGAATGCTAAACATTCATCTTCAGTTCTTAAACATACAACAATTTTTCAACACATCAGTACTATGTTACATAGATTATGTATACTAAAGTTTTTAAAAAAGGTAAGACAAGAAATCAAGCACAGGCACTCACCTTCGAAGTAACTAAAACACTGAATTTGTGAGAAGTAAAAGGGGGCAGGTAGGTTAAGTTTTAGATTTACAACGGGGTTTCCCTTATGACTCATTGGGTTTTTCCGTTCCTATGGGAAACAAATTTAAAATGGGGCTATTGGATATGTTAATCTGATCATTTAAACAAAAATCTGGATAGGTTTTAAACGATTTTATTATTTCTAGTGATTCAAAAGTATTTAATTTTAGGCTATCTTCTACTTGATGTAATATTTTTACTCCCGAGTCTTTATTAAATTTGTGGTTATTTTCATTTAGATGGATAGCGAAATTGGAATTTCGGGTATTATTATATAGAAACTAGTTTTTGTATGTTTAAGAACTGAAGATGAATGTTTAGCATTCGACTAGTTTTCTAATAAAATAATCTCAATAGAAGTGGCATTTAATTCATCAATCCTAATTGCTTGATTTGATGTATAGCGAGTGGCCCCATCTTGTCGAAACCACAATTTTTTTTTTTTATTTAAAGTAGTTTTTGTTTTATCGAAGTAACAAATACCCGATACTCTTTTTGGACACCCAGTATAATATTTTTAAAAAATATGATGATGTAAGTTGTAAATAAACATTACCCAAGTAAAAAGGCCTAGAGGTGACATCTTGTATCAAATAAACGCTTAGATGATGCCAACTTAAAGCATGATACTTGATTAGAAATTTAAAAAATTAGCAAAAAAGAGGTAAAAATTAAAACAAATTTTAATCGTATTCTAAAATTATGGATTCAAAAGATAATATTGAGTGATTAAAAACTGTCTTCATTTCGTTAACTAATAATTATTATAACCTTGTTAATTAAATTGATAAAACAGTTGGTCAAAAATAAAGAGTTTAGATGAATATTTAGTGAAAAGACTGCCTGATTAACGTTTTATTTCTTAGTTTGAAGTGTTCAGGTAATTGGAATTCCTAAAAGTGGAATTAGCACTAGCGTTTCAACGTTTTTTTGGAAATGTTGTCAAGAAATATTAAATACATATTTAATTAAAAATAAATTATTCTTTAATTTTCTTCTATTAAATTAGCAATATTTTTTATTTAATTTATGAATTCAATTCCAGGATAATCAAACCTAAAAAAATAAAAAAAATAAATGATACGTATATATACAAACTCATTGTCAGTTTCTCCCTGATTGGGAAAAACATTAGATCATAGTTATGTCTATATAAAATCTACTGTTTTTCCTAATTTACATTTTATAATTAAAAGGATAAAATTACTTAAATTAATAATTAAATTAAATTACCAATCAATGATTATTCGAAATAAACAATGTCGAATGAAAACTGCGGTTTCAAATGCGACTTTTTTCATACAAACCAATATAGTTCCTCAACGGCAGGTCCTAGCGACGAGTTTTATTCAAGAAAAAATATTCTTCATATAATTTCTGACCGGAAACTGCCATCAAATTTTCAATTCGAGCAACACCAACAGAGCTAGTGCGTGTCAAAAGGTTACATTTGTTAAGGTGAAATAAACGTTACATCAAAAAAAGTACAGAACCCTAGCCAAAAGACATATCCATGTCAAAAAAAAAAAAAAAAAAAAAAGAAGAAGAAGAAGAAAATGAACTTTATTCTGGGACTACTTGTCCCCTAAGAATAACATATGATTACAGTACATAGGACAATCCTCTGGCTTTGATAATTAATTATAATAAATAATAACAATAGATAATAATAAAAATTGATAAATAATTAAATTATGTGTTACAAAATAACTGATACATCTTATGTATACTATTATAATGTATATTACATAAATATTCATGCTTTACATTAGCTCGGAAGATTGAAAATGAAGGAGGTAAAGGAATAAATGATGTTTAAAGGAAGTAAGAGTGGATCTTTTTTGAATTGTGATGGGCAATGAATTCCATAAAGAGGAAGCACGGATAATAAAGGATTTCTCGAAGGATGCAGTTCGATGCGCCGGAGTGTATAGGTTGATGGGTTGGGTTCTAGTATTTAAGAGGTGAATGGAGGAGCGCAGAGTGAGTAGATCATGGATATAGGTGGATTTTTTGGTTTTCAAGGTTTGAAATATGAGAGCACCCAGGAAGTGTTGACATCGAAAACCGGGGTACAGCCACCCAATTTCAGAATACCTGTGAGATATGTGAGAACGTCTGGAGATCCCGAAAATAAATCTAATAAAACAGTTCATCACTCTTTTACATCTCATCTCGAGCTCATCAGACAGTCCTCCATATACTACGCATCCATAGTCAAATTTATAAAAATGAGTGATGATACTAAAAGTTTTCGAGTACTTAATGGTAATGAATCATGGTAATGTGAAAGTTGCTTAAGAATAAAAATAGATTTCCTCGTGATTTGAGAGATATGGCTATTCCACGCAAGATGTTGATCGAAAGTTATTCCCAGATTTTTAATGGAATTTTGGAAATGAATTATCTTATGGTCAGTACTTATAGCCAAATAATTATTAAGAAAATATTTACCTGCTTCTATGTTCCACACTGATAAAGAAGTAACTAACAGTAATCAGAAGTAAAAAAGTACTAAGGAAAACCAGATCCACGAAGGCTATGGAATCACAATGGGTCCTCATCAGCATAACTCTTAATTATCCAACACATTATGTATTAATTAAGTCGTAACACCGATGTTTTTCATCTCCTGCAACGTTCTTATTATCTTTATTAAATTTCTTTCCCTGATTATGTAAAAATACTGCATAATCTATTGTATAAAGGAATTTTTTGTTATATAGCATTCGTCGCTGGGACCTACCGTTTAGGAGCAATAATGGTTTAATTTAAAAAAGTTACGTTTGAAATCTCTATTTTTTAGGTTAGGCGCTTTTTTGACACACTCTTGCTCTGTTGCTGTAGATTTGATCGAAAATTTGACGACAGTTCCCGGGTTGGAAATATAATCGAAAAAATGTTTAGTTATACAGGGTGAGTATCTCTTAGTGTAAAGCCGGCTCCACACATTCGTGTTATGTCATAACACGCAACACGAAACAGCTTCGCCGAATCTGTTTCGTGTTATGTGATAACGCATAACACATAACACGAAACAATGAAGAAATAGTTTATGGCTTAACACATAACACATAACACGAAACAAGCCCAAACTGTTCTCTGTTATGGCATAACACATAACACGAAACAATAACGAAACAGTTCTCTGTTGTCATGACGATATATCAACACCTACTAAAATAAGCCAAGTTCGTCAAAATGCATGTATCTACTATTTTTTAATATGTTGTTAGGATCCATGAGGATAGTTAAAATCCAAGTTTTTAAATCTCAAAACCAGGTGGGTTTTCGTAGTACTCAATAAACCGCGGAATTGTAGCACTATTTTCGTTTTTCATTTATATCTCTAAAATATAAAAATTTGCTTGACACAGCATTTACTTTATTAAAGAGTACTAAATGTGTGACAATTTAATTCTAACAGCAGCTATGTAGATTAATTGGTTGCGGAAGTACAGTTCTCCAAAAAATAGTGATTTTACACAATATTCATAAATTTTCCGTTGAGTCAAGTTCTCAGCCGCATTCTAACAAAAGTACTGGTTTCAAAATAATTTCTTCAAGAAAGAATTTAAAGGAAATTTAATAAGCTTTAATTTCATATCTAAACTGTACCTGTAGACAAACTTTTTTTAGAAACGGGAAAAGATTACAAAATCGGATTAAAGGAAAACAATTGCATTGCTGGTTTTAAAAGTGAGTGAGAGAATTGGATGAAGATAAGCTACGAAAATCTCTTCTTGACTAATTAAATAGACGAAAAAAACTCTGTCAACAACGTAGTTTCCCATTACAAATGCTACCGTAAAAAAATATACCTAACATAGTCCAGTTCAATTCAAAATGTATGAAATTAGTTACCGATTTAAATTTAAAAAAATTTAAATCGCTAAGTGCTTACTTAACGTTATGTATCATCAAATTTAATAGTTTTTCATTTTTAAACAGTTATTATTGAAAACAATGATTTACTGGTCTTCACGATTATTCACTGTTGCTAAGCAAATTTGTGAATAATCGATTGTCTCTGTTTCGGCTTGTGTTATGGCAAAACAAATTTCCTTTGATGTGTGTTAAAAACCGCCTCCAATAGCGATACACTCATAACACGAGCAGAAACAACTTGATAACACATAACACGAGCCGAGTGCCCATCCACACATTCGGCATCTTCAACGAGCATGTCTGTTTCGTGTTGCGTGTTATGACATAACACGAATGTGTGGAGCTGGCTATACGGTTATAACAGGATCTAAAACAATATTATAACACATAACACGAGCCGAGTGCCCATCCACACATTCGCCAATCTTTGACGAGTATGTCTGTTTCGTGTTGCGTGTTATCACATAACACGAATGTGTGGAGCCGGCTTAAAAAAAAAAAAAAATTGGTGAAACTAGATCAAAAATGTAGCAAAATGCCGCAAACCTCTTCTTCTTATTCCAATCCGTTGCAGACATACATAAATCAAAGACTTTTTTGTGGAAACCACGTTTTTTTTTCCATAAAAGCTGTAATATCTCCATTTTGTTTAAATATTTTTCAAATTTTGGCCACATTTCGTATTTAGCATTAAATTTTCTATAATAGCTGAGTACCTGTAACCTTGGATTTTACAAACTTGTAACCTAAAGAACAGCTTCATCTTCACCTTATTTGGGGAAGTCACAATGTCTTATTTACTTCAACGCTCACCGTTTTTCGAAAAAACTATTCACAAAACGTCAAATCTCACAAAAACTTTAAAATTTAATCAGCTTTCGAATGATATGTTAAACGTAATGATTTTATTTCAATTTCATGGAGATATTTGCTTTTGAAACCGAAAAAACATGGTTTTTTAATTTGGCATACAAATCAGTTACTTGTGTAAATAAAACATTATGACAACCCCTTAATGGAAATATGCATTTAAACATAATAAACTTCATTGGAATAAAAAGTAAAGAAAAAAATTATTGTTTAACCCTTTAACGGGCGGGGCGGGAATTTCAGAATTCAATTATTCTTTTTTTTGCCTTTGAATGGCTATAGCCACGCTATCCCCCACAAATATTACATGAAATTCAAGGTTGATGATAATGAAAGGATATTAGATGATAATGAGTAGGATAATGCATCGGACACTAGGTCATTTATTGAGCAAAAGGCATTAAATATGTGTATCCTCCAGGATACATCGCCTGTTAAAGGGTTAATAGAAAATAAAGGAAAACTATCAATAAAGCGACACCAGATCAGAGGATCTTATGTTATTACATTTATTTATTTAGGATTATTATTTAGGATTTATTTTATTAGATTTTCAATGTAATGTTTAAAATCCAGTGATAATGAACATAGACTTCAGTTTTGCCGTTAGCTTCTGAATGCATTCCTAACATACATATATAATGCTGTGCTCCGCACCATATATTTCCCTGATTCCTGGAAATTATCAATAGTTAAAATGATACTTAAACCCAAAAAGCCACCTGAACTCCCATCCTCTAACGTCCTATTTCTCTCTTGCCAATCATGGGTAAAATACTAGAAAAACTCATTTTAAAACGTTTGTATCCTATCCTAGAATCCCATCATGTAATCCCAGATCACCAGTTTGGATTCCGAACGTCACACTCAACAATCCAGCAATGTCATCGTGTGGTGGACGTTGTCTCCTCTGCATTGGAGCGCGGAATGTACTGCACGGGAGCCTTTCTTGATGTAGAATAAGCGTTTGACCGAGTCTGGCACCCGGGACTGCTGTATAAACTCCGTCAGTTCCTACCTTCTACATATTTCCTTATTATTAGATCCTATCTCAGTGACCGAACCTTTAAAGTAAACCATAAATTTTCCTATTCTCCCCTCTTTACCCAATCTGCCCGAGTTCCTCAAGGTAGTATCCTAGGTCCTATCCTCTACACAGTGTACACAGCTGACATCTGAACTCATCATCCTACCACTATCCTCACCACTTACGCTGTTGACACATGTGTGTTATCAGTAAACAATGATTCCTTTATTGCCTCTCAAACACTCCAATCCCATATCCTAAACCTTCAAGAATGGTGTCAAAAATGGAGAATCAAAATAAATCCAAACAAATCCCATCAAATAACCTTTACCCTTCGTCGTAAACCTACGACATCCTGCACTACAGTATCCTTTAATGATATTCCACTAATCCCTGTTGAACAGATCCGCTACCTAGGACTTCAATTGGACAAACGTCTTACTTGGAATCCACATACAAGACTAAAACGACAAGAAACTTCCCGTCGTTACAGACTACTTCAACATTTACTAGACAAACGTTCAAAGCTTCCAATTAATTACAAAAGACTCATTTACATGACAGTGATTAGACCTATTTGGACGTACGGAGTTGAGTTTTGGGGCTCTACTTAACCATCCAATTCATCTTGTATCCAATCTTTACAATCCAAAATCCTCAATGCTCCTTGCTATGTGATCAATAAACTTATCCATAAAGATCTTAATGTTCCATATGTTTCTGATTTAGCCCCAACCAGATACCTATCCTTCCATAGTAAGCTCCATAACCACTCCGATCCACTAGTCTCCCAACTTGCTTCCTCCTCCATCCCTGATAATCCTCCGAGGCGTCTGAAATGAAGATGGCCTAGAGACCTTTTAGTGTCGATTTTATTGAAGTGCTACTAGTGAGTAGTTCTTTACAAGTTATTTACATGCCATTGTATTCACTGTCAACACATTTACTTGTTGTATATTATTTTGTACAGTTGTAAACATCAATAAATGGAAAAAAGGAATGAAAAAAAAAAAAAAAAAAAAAAAAAAAAAAAAAAAAAAAACTTCTGAATGCAGATTGTGTTGAAGAATATGAGGTGAATTGTATGGGTAGATGAGTCTGTTTTTACAGGGGAAGGCATTTCTACAGTTCCATGTGGAGTATCGTTGGTTTATTCATATTAGTATTGCTGTCGAATAGTGCTGGAAATCTTAGTTTACCCAACATATTGAATGATGAAATTACTAAGATTTGTTACAAAATATCCTACCACAACTTCATCACGATATTCCACCTGAAGTTCGGCAAAATATGATTTTCCAAACCCAATGGTGCTCCTCCACATTATTCGAAAGCAATTCAAATATAAACCAACGATATAGATGGATAGGTAGAAATGCCTTCCCCTGTAAAAACAGAAAAACGGTGAGCGTTGAAGTAAATAAGACATTGTGACTTCCCCAAATAAGGTGAAGATCAAGCTGTTCTTTAGATACCAAGTTTGTAAAATCCAAGGTTACATACAGGTACTCAGCTATTATGCAAAAAAACGTGGTTTCCTCAAAAAAGTCTTTGATTTATCGTATGTCTGCAACGGATTGGAATAAAAAGGAGAGGTTTGCGGCATTTTGCTACATTTTTGATCTATTTTCACCAATTTTTTTTTTTTACACTAAGAGATACTCACCCTATATATATGAAAGATGCTCTTTATTTTTTACTTCTTGTTATTGTGAATTTCAACATTCGATAAGGACTTTGTTATACTTCCGGTAACGTTTTTAATAACTTGGTTACTCAAGTTATGCAGTAAATAAATTATAGCCGCCAAAATCTGCCACTATGGAAAATATTAATTTTTTTCCCTCTGCAAATCTTAATGTAGAAGTAATAAATTTCAAAAGAAATTCTGAAAAAGGATTATATAAATATTTAGCTCTTTTTAATACGCTTTTATTAACTTTTATAAAAAATTGGGGTCGCCTTGCAAAATTTTTTTTAATGTTTTTATATGGGCCAGGTTGGTCCTGAGAATTTTTAAATTTGATAAAGTATAATTTTTATTTTCATTACTTATTCTCATTCGAGATAGCGCTTAAGTAACATTAGACTTTAGCGCCATCTCGAGTGAGAATTCTTATAAGGCGAGACCTTTTCGACCTTATGGATAGCCAGAGCAATTGTCCAGTTTCGACAAGAAATTAGAATTTTTGGAAAATTAACTGGTAAATCAAAACAATTATTCTGAAACCCATTAGACAGCTTTCTGAAAAAGTAGCAGAGGCTCGGAATAAGCTTTTCAGGCAATTCCGAACAAATTTTGCTCCAAAATGCTCAAAAGAATCTTGTAACATAGATATCTCGAATAGATAGCTTCCGTCTTTTATGACGCTAGTATCAAATTTTTTTTTTTCTTTTTCATATATTGATATTTACAACTGTACAAAATAATATACAACAAGTAAATGTGTTGACAGCGATGGCATGTAAATAACTTGTGAATAACTACTCACTAGTAGCACTCCAATAAAATCTACACTAAAAGGTCTCTAGGCCATCTTCTTTTCAGACGCCTCAGAGGATTATCAGGGATGGAGGAAGAAGCAAGCTGGGAGACTTGTGGATTGGAGTGGTTATGGAGCTTACTATGGAAGGATGGGTATATGGTTTGGGCTAAATCAGAAACATATGGAATATTAAGATCTTAATGGATAAGTTTATTGGTCACAAAGTAAGGAGCATTGAGGATTTTTCGAAGGATTTTGGATTGTAAGGATTGGAGACGAGATGAATTAAATGGTTTTGTAGAGCCCCAAAGCTCAACTCCGTACGTCCATATAGATCTAATCACAGTCATGTAAATGAGTCTTTTGTAATTAATTGGGAGCTTTGAACGTTTGTCTAGTAAATGTTGATGTAGTCTGTGTCGACGGGTAGTTTCTTGTCATTTTAGTCTTGTATGTGGATTCCAAGTTAGACGTTTGTCCAAGTGGAGCCCTAGGTAGCGGATCTATTCAACAGGGATTAGTGGAATATCATTAAAGGATACAGTAGGACAGGAAGTCGTAGGTTTACGGCGTAGGGTAAATGTTATTTGTTGTGATTTATTTGGATTAATTTTGATTCTCCATTTTTGACACCATTCTTGAAGGTTTAGGATATGGGATTGGAGTAGTATCAAAGTAATATCAAAATCTGCTGAACCATCCAATTAAAGCCTCCTGGATTCGGAGAGCGATAAAAGTTGTGAATCATCAGATGACTAACAGATGTGTTGTAATTTGCCCAATTATTATTATTATTTTATTTTTTTAATTTATTTATTTTTTTTATCTTTTTTTTTTTTTGTAAATGGTAAATAAATGATTTATAAGATGAGTCATCTTATCTTTCATTTTTTAAACCAAAAATATAGAAAACTGTGCCAACATTAAGTTGTTTAAAAGCTGTTAAGAAACTTAAAGCTTGGTAAAGTAATTACATTAATTCCTTTACGTTGCATAACCCAGACAAAGTTTATAGAATTGGATTGTTTGCAATATAAATATTTTTTTATTGAAATCAGCGTCCTAAAAATTAATAGAAAATGGTGATTATTTTTCGCTGGCTAAACCTGTCATTTACCTCTCTGTGTGCTCTAGTTTTGTTGGCGTTGCTCGGATTGAAAATTTGTTGATTGTTCCCTTATAAGAAATTTTATAAAAAAATATTTTTTTTATATAACATTTTTCGCTAAGACATACTGTTCAGGAGCTACATTGGTTTGAATGAAAAACTTCGAGCTTGAAACGCCTATTTTCTCTGAACTTTGTTCATTTCGAATAATCATTAATTGTTAATATAATTTAATTATTCATTAAAGAAATTTGATCCATGTAATTCTAAAATGTGAACTGGGAAAATCAGCAGATTATAGACAGACGTATCTATTTATATCAGACGTATCTTTAGTTTTTCCCAATCAGGTTGAAATTATTTATTTATTTTTTTTTTTTTTATTTCTTTCTCTTCCCCTCCTTCATAATTAAAAATGTAATGTAAATAGAAATCTCACATTTCCTGACCTGTATTTTTATACACGTATAAACGTCTAACGTCTATTAATGGAGTCTTTAAATCACGATTATAATGGGGTATGAATCATAATTAAAGCAAATTTTTACTTCATAAAATCATAGCAAATACTTACTATTACAATCATTCTATCAGTGGGAAATCTAAACCTTAAAATATCAAGTTTCTTTTGTGTCAACCATATCATTATAACCTCGAGGAGATAGCTATGTCTAGCATTTTTAAACAGATAATAAATTCTTTAGGGGAGTTTTTAATAGATTCAAACATTTAGATCTTTTTCATACAAATATTTACATCAATATAAATCTTGATGAAATAAAAATCCAAAATAGGATTCCACGTTCGAAACTCTGATTTATTTCCACAATTAACTTTTCACTTTAAGAATAAAAAAAAATGAAAATAAACAAATTATTATCTTTAGTATTTACAAGTTATTGAGAGGTTACAAAAGGGTTTATCAATATGCACCGCCTCTTTGAGTTGTTTATGAACAGTGCATTGTTTCCTTTCATATAGTACGTATCGACCAAAAATATAATTACATTTCATATAAAATGGTTACATGCTTTTTAAAATTTGTATTAAATATTCCTTTATTTAACCACGCATATATTAATTTTAAAGAACAAATATTTTTATTGGGTCTAATTATTAATTTATTTTCGGTAACTGCTGAATATAATATTAATTCCAGAGGGAAAAAAAATTATAATTTTAGTATTGTTTCTTTAAAATATTTAAGAATAGAATCATTTGCAATTACAAGTTCGATTAATTTAATAATATAAATAAATGTGGTTATAAGATAAAGGCATTACTAACATTCTTTTCTAATTATCCATTACAAAAATAAACAATAAATACACATTTTGTATTGTTGAAAGGTTAGACTATTTAGGAGCCTCCATTATATACACAATACAATACATTGTATTCATGACCGTTAAAAATAGACTAATTCATTTGAAAGTGATATATAGTTATTCAGTTAATGTTTTACAATGAACAGAATAATGCTTATTCATTCATATTGAAGGGAACAAGGTTTGTTTGGGTTGTGCTTGGATCAATGTGATAGTGCTGCATTTAACAAACCAGAGAGCGCTGTTTTCTTTAAATGTTTATATTTTTGAATTATAAACTATGAAATTATGGAAATGATTACTTAAGCAAAAAATAGATACAATTCAGGCGATATATATTAGATCTATTAGGCATGCCGAAAAGCTGGCAGTTGTTGCCAACTGAAAACAACCATGATATTTAATATCAAGAGAACGATTTTTTTCTTCTTATTTGTTAGATATTTACACAACTTATAATCAATAAATAAACGTGTGTATATTTTACTGTTTCTTTTTTAATTTTGATCTGATAATAATTGTCTATGTCATCATGATTGGTAACGCCTAGAAATGTAAGGTAACATTGGTCACCACAGTCAGTTTCAGCTGTTCCTTCGTCGTTGGTTGTGTTAAGTGAGGTTTCGTCTTTATTTTTTGTTATTTACTCGTATAAGTGGTTAATATGAGCAGTGGTGAGAGTGATTTTGAAGATCCAGATAATCTCGAAGTTCCTGGTGGTGGAAAAGACTTAGCTTCATTGGTATGTAAGGACCGAAAAGTTTTAAATATTAAATCGTTTGGAGGGGTAAATTCCAGACTTCCTTTCCAGAACGCGGGGGCTACAAGTATCGGCATGATTTCCAATTCAAATATTTCGAAAAGCAATTTATTTCAAGTTGTTTCCAGTCATAATTCATCTTTAAATGGTTATAATAAAGCATTGATATTAGACAAGCAAGCCTTGATTAACAGTAAAACATTGTCAACCTCATGCATGAATTACCTTTTGAATTTAGCGAAACCTAAAGATGTCGGTGACGATGGGATTTTATTAAATAAAAATATTTTTATTGACAAAAAACATTTCAATTTAAAAACTCCAATCGGCGGTAATGTATTATTCCAACAGTCGAGCCTCTCTTCTGCCCCACTGGTAGTGAATCCATCTCGGATGGTTCAGAATGAAATCGAAAATAATGAAGAAGAAGGGATGGGCGTTGCTGAGACTTATGAGAATTATATGCCGGAAAAATTGAAAATTGGGCTCAAACATCCTGACCCGGTCGTTGAATCAACTTCTTTATCGAGTGTTCCACCTGCTGATGTTTGGTATAAGCTGATTATTCCCCAAGAAACTATTACCAGCGGAGCTTTATCAGCACTTCAACTGGAGTCCATTACCTACGTTTGTCAGCAACACGAAAGGAAGCTCCCGGACGGTTCAAGAGGGGGGTTCTTAATTGGAGATGGTGCCGGAGTAGGAAAGGGTAGAACCATTGCCGGTGTTATATTTGAAAATTATATGCGTGGGAGGAAGAAAGCTATTTGGGTCTCTATTATGACTGATCTCAAATTAGATGCTGAACGTGATCTGTCCGACATCGGAGCCTCGAAAATTCGTGTTTACAGTCTAAATAAATGTAAATACACGAAATTATCGTCCGATGAAAATGGAAAGATAAAGAAGGGAGTTATTTTTTGTACATACAGTTCTATAATAGCGAAGACCACACAGAGTACCTCCATGTTTGAAAGTAGATTCCATCAGCTGGTCGATTGGTGTGGCGTTGATTTTGATGGAGTGCTCGTGTTTGATGAATGTCATAAGGCAAAAAATTTGAGTTTTAAAGGGATTGGAAGATCTACAAAAACCGGTCAAGTTGTTCTGGATCTCCAAAAAAAACTTCCGAATGCTCGAGTCGTGTATGCATCCGCTACTGGAGCTACTGAGCCCAAAAATATGGCCTACATGGTGCGGCTCGGGATGTGGGGACCTGGTACACCCTATAAAGATTTCTCAGAATTTCACTCAATTCTTCATAAGAGAGGTGTTGGTGTTATGGAGATCGTTGCAATGGATATGAAATTGCGTGGACTTTACATGGCAAGGCAGTTGAGTTTTCATGGGGTCATTTTTAAAATCATTGAGGTTAGTCTAAGTGAAAGATTCAAGAAGGTCTATGACAATGCCACTGCTTTGTGGGCTGAGGCTGCTGTCTGCTTTAGGAAAGCTATGGAGTTGATTAAGTTAAGTAAATCAGCGATATCCGTAATATGGAGTCAATTTTGGGGATCTCATCAAAGATTTTTTAAATATATGTGTATTTCTGCAAAAGTAAAAAAGACTGTGAGCATTACTCGCGAGGCTGTGAAATGTGGTAAATGTGTTGTGATTGGTCTTCAATCGACAGGAGAAGCGAGAACATTGCAAGAAATCGACAAAGAAGATGGCGAACTAAATGATTTCATATCTACTGCTTACGGAGTCTTAAAATCGCTTGTAGAAAAACATTTCCCAGAACCAACTATGAGTAACGTTTGCACTAAAAATGCTGCGAAAGTTCTCTGCAAAGAGAAAAAAGAAAAAACTAAAGTTAAAAGACGAAGAATGATCTGGAATATTCCTCTCTCTGACGAGAGTAGTTTCGAAAGTGACAGTAGCTTGAGTGATAATGGAGACAGTCAGTGCCTGGGATCTTGGCAATATGACAATGTAGAATTGGTTACCACGATTCACAAAATGAAAAGCAATCTTTTAAGAAAAATTGAGGATCTGGGGAAACAACTTCCACCGAATGCTTTAGACGAACTTATCGACGAACTCGGTGGTCCTGATAACGTTGCAGAAATGACTGGTCGTAAAGGTAGAATTATTCAAAATGATGGAAACTTCAAGTACGAATCGAGATCTGATTCAGAATCTTCATTAGAGGTTATGAACTTGATTGAAAAGCAAAGATTTATGGATGGAGAAAAAGATGTGGCCATAATATCCGAAGCTGCTAGCTCAGGTATTTCTCTGCACAGTGATAAAAGGGCCATTAATAAAAGATGTCGAGTCCATATCACCTTGGAACTTCCATGGAGTGCTGACAAAGCAATTCAGCAATTCGGAAGAACGCACAGGAGCAACCAGAAAAATGCCCCAGAGTATATTTTGCTCATTTCAGATCTAGGTGGAGAAAGAAGGTTTGCATCAGTAGTGGCAAAACGACTTGAATGCTTAGGAGCCTTGACCCAAGGTGACAGGCGAGCAACTGAAGCAAGGGACCTATCAAAGTTCAATATTGATAACAATTATGGTAGAATGGCAGTTGAAATAACACTTAAATCGTTCATACCCTATAACAATGAGAGATTGGTCTCCCCTCCATCTTCTTATCTTGGTGATTTCATGAAAGATGCTGAAGATGGCTTGAAGCGTGTTGGCTTGTTAATGTCAAACGAAAATGGTGGGGTATCATTGGATATTGACAGGAAATCTCTTGGCAAGTTTTTGAACAGAATATTAGGCCTTCCAGTCGACCTTCAAAATGCCATATTTGAGTATTTTACTGATACGATGGAAGCTGTCATTGAAAGAGCCAAAAACTCTGGTCATTTTGATCTTGGTATTCTAGATGTTGCTACAAGCGATCAAATTTTGAAAAGACTCTCAGTACAGAGATTTATCAGACCCCATGTCACTGGTTTAGCATCAACAGATTTACATAGAGTGGAGGCTGAAAGAGGTATGACATGGGAGGAAGCATTAAGGATTTGGGAAAGGGCTAATTCAGCAAAAGGGTTTTACTTATCTCAGCCCAAAAATAATAATCGGGAGGTTATTTTAGCTGTCGAAGAAGGAGAATCATCAAAAAATACAGAAGGAGAACACTTTGTAATATATCGCCCCAATGTTGGTCGTCAGGTTAGGAAAGAACCTAAATCATCCATATTAAGAAAATTCAAATTTGCTAAAAAATCAGAAGCTAAGCTGCATTGGCAGGCTAGGTATCATGCATCGTCAAACATTTGTTCCCATCAATATTGGGGAGGAATTTGCAAAAGAAGCATGATGGGAGAATTTTGTGATGTCGGGCTGCGTAGAAGAGTTTATAATATTCTTTCTGGTTCTGTACTCTCTGTTTGGAATACAATCGAAAACATCATATCAAAGGGAAGCAGCTTGCAGGTGGTAAGGGTGAAGACGACAGACGGAGGGAAGATAGTTGGGACTCTAGTTCCGCCATCATGTGTTGATCCACTTATATCTGCCCTCACACTTGGAGCTGAAAAAGTCGTAAGCCAGAAATTTTAAGTACTCTTTACTTGTGGACAATGGATGAACTAAAAAGAAAACCATTTTTAAAACCTTTTTTTTTTAATTTTAGCAATATTTAGTTTGTTAGCCATGTTGGTGTGTTCTTTTTAATTTAAATTTAATTATGAATAAAAGTCTCATTTCATTTATTATTTATATCGATCATCAGTTTGTAAATAAAAATTTGTCAAAATTATACATATTTTTTCTTTTGTATAAAATTTAATGTAATTATGAAATAGTCATTTGTCACAATTTTACTTAATGTTGAATTTTTTATTGGTATTAAAATGCATTGATATTAGTTATGTGCACTAATTCTTATTTATGAATCACTGAATTGGTAGCTTTATTAATTTCTTAAATTATCTTGTATTCATTTCCCTTTTATTCAAAGTGTATTTTTAAATTATTATTAAACTTTGAATAATTTAATTAGTAACACTCCATTTATCACTAAATCGTTTTCACTTGTTTTATTTTTTAATAGTTGATGGTTTGAGTCAAGAAATGAAATATTTGTATTGCTGTTTATTGTCCTTTCACATAAAAATAATTTTTCTTAAATAAGAAAATATGTTTTCTTATAACCTCAAATTATATCTTGTGCCTCTCCTTCCCTATTATGTTAGTCTTAATAGTAATTCAGAAAATATTTAAAAATTTGAGCTTGAGCCAGTAGTTTTAATATTTTTCAATGATCTTAAAGTGCGATTCTTGATGAATGTATTTTCATATTTATTATGGTTCTTATAACCACCTGTGTATGTTCAAACTATTCCAAGGAATAAGTTATAGGGTTATGACCAATATATATATGCAGTTTGTGACTCACATAGTCATGCACTATGGCTGACAATGTGTGTTTTCTCTCCTCCAAACTTTATTTTTCAATTTTAGGAAAAACAAACAAACACATTTAAGAAAAACTTATTTTATATCAATTAACAATAAATTTTTATTAATATTTTGTATAAGAAACAAAGAATAAATAATTAAACTTTTAAGTTATAAGACTTTCATTTTCATAAAGTTCGTTTATTCATCATTTTAACATGCACAAAAAAAAATCTAGTATTTTGTTGGGTAACCTTTCATTCTAATTATCTCATAAAGCTATTTTGGCCTTGATTCTACCAGTTTTTATTGTTTTGTTTTTTTCTAGAGTTTTAAAACGGTTTTAGTTCATACATGACATTAAATATTTATTTTTAGAAAAGGAAAAAGCAATGAATACTATGAAAAGAGATATAGTGTATTTAAGTGACTGTCGCAAAGTGTATTAATTTGTTTTAAATTATATAACATAACCATCATTTATATTTATTTAATGTATTTGTTGATACAGTTATAAATTTTATTAAAGGTGAAAATTTAAATATTTCAATTATATCGAAGAAGGTTAGAAATTATCAACATTGAATATCATTTACTCCTTATAATTTTATTGCCTTTAACTACATGTTTTGGGAAATTTTATCTGATCTTCAGGTGACCCTTTTTTGCTTTGTTAAATCTTAAATTTTAAACGTGAAATTGTGATTTAACGCAGCAAAAAAGGGTTACCTGAAGACAGGAAAAATTTTCCTTAACATATATAGGCAATAAAATTATAAGGAGTAGATTTGTTCAATGTTAATTAAAATATTTCAATTTCAGTCTAGCTGTATTACTTCCATTTGTACTGTAAAAATTTATCACATTTAGTGCCTGACAATTCTCTCTTTTTCATAATTTGTTGTTTAAAATTTAAATTTTAAGGTTAAAAAAGACAAATATTTTATTTTATAGAGCAAGCATTTATTTTAGAATGATAAGTGGATTCTGAATAATTTTTAATATGTAAATCTGGCCATAAATTAGCCAGTTACTGTTTTCTGTTAATATCTTAATTGGTCTCAGAAATAAATTTAAAAAAACAACAAAAGTTCTGTGTAAATAATTCAGTATTTGTGGTGAGTATTGTAATTGTATTATATTAGAAATTTAAAATAATAATGTCATTGTTCCTTAATTAAATTTTTATAATTTTTTTAATTTGTTAAAAATGTTTACTATACCATTAAATTGATTAAAGTTAACTATATATGTATATTAATAGTATTAATTTAAATATATAACATAAAACAAATATTTCAATTCTAAAATCTAGATTAAAAAAATTTTATCTGAAACGATTTCAATGAAAAGAATTATTATTAAATAATTATATGTTTTGTGTAAATAGAAAATAAATACTAAATATATATTTTATTTTAACAAATGACTACAATTTTTTTTTTTTTTTTTAATATTTTGTTGTTTTAAATAAACAAAATTGTATCATCAAATCATTTTAATAAATTGTATTTATTTATTCATATATTCCAGTCCAAGAATAATTTTTTCTTTTAATTTCTCAGGTTCTTATTTGATTGTTTTTCAGAAAATTAATTTACATATTTATGATTTATTCTTTTATATTAGTTTTAATTTTTCACATCTAATTATAGAAAGAGGCCAGTCCGACTTTACATTCTGTATGTTTTGTGTTACAATCTTCCAATCTGTTGTTATTACAACCGTCCTTTCTACCAGTTAGGAAGCCTATTCACTTTCATTTCGAACATGCATAACACATTACCTGCTCTTAAATTCAGTTCAGATGATGTTACAAAGAACTGCTTTAGTAATATTATTCTTTATGTAACATTTTTTAAAAAGTATATGTCCGTATATTTTTTTAATGTTGCTTAAAATATTTTTTTATTAATATTAAATGTATATAGTGTATAATTTAGTATATGTATAATTTTAATAATTAATTGTTTTTTAAAAATTAATACTCATTCGTCTAGTTTGATATATAAAAGATTAGAAACATAGTTTTATCTGTGTTAGCCAAGTTTTGTAATCAGATTATCTCTATGAAGCTTGAGATTAATCTCGACTTTGCTAAATTATAATATTACACATATCAGGACAAGGTAGTCTACCTTTGAGTGGAGTTGAATAGACTATGGTTTCCATGGAGAATCAATGTAACCGGTAAGTCTGTTTATCTTTTGTTTTTCATGAAGGTTATATATGTTAATTAAGCACTCGTAATGAATTTGAAAATATGTTCGTAATGAAAAAAATAAATATGTTGTTCAATACAATTAAAAGTGATTATTTTGAATTAAAATTATTTCAACTTAAAAAAAATAATAAATAAATACAAATTGAACATTATTTTATTTTTATCAGGTTTACAGACAAAGAAATAATAATCGAAGAAGCCAATAACGATGACGAATTGAAATGTTTGAGCTTAAAAGAAAAAGAGGAGTATTATCTCTTTCAACGAAGGTATTCCATCTGTAATAACTATTTAACTCAATTTTGTTTCAATCTCCAATTCGATTATTAAATATATATTTTATAAACATTATTTTTATTTATTTTCTTTAAATTAGAGACTGGGTTTTCATTCTGTAAAAATCTCTAAATATGCAGCAATTACAAAATTATGTTTTAAATTAATATTAACTTTAGAACACCCAGTAAAATGTATTTTACTGTAATATTAATTATAGAATGAATATTATTATTTTATTAAATTATGTAATAAATAAAAAATAATTTTTCACAGAAAACACTTGTATATTAATAGTAAATAAATAAATAATTTAAATGATAATTAAATATTTTCTTAGTTTTTAAAAACAAGAAAAAATGAGGAAAAAGTAAGAACTTTTACCAATTTTCAAAATCTAATTTCCTTTTTATTTAGATCTGTCTTTAGACTAAAAATAATCAGTGATTGTACTGAATAAATAAAACCAAACAATACTATCTAAGGCAATTATTTTCTATTTTTTTTTTTTTTTAAGCATTCTTTTGTTTTATTTAATTTGTTTTTTATAAATCAGAGACAGGACTCTCAGGCTGTACAAATATCTAAATATGCAGCAATTTGATAATTGAAGGGTTTGGTAGATGAAGGGGTTATGTCACATTGTTTTAAAAATACAATCTAGTTCATTGGATGGAGATTTTAGGTGCAGAAGTGTTTATAGAAAGATCTGAATATTTCAAAACAACTAGAAAAAGAGATATGGAGAAGATAAAGGGGCTATGTAACATTTTCCTTTAGCAGGAAAATGTAAACGAAAAACAAAATGTACTCAAAATTTTGTTTTGTTACATGAACCCTTCATCCACCAAACCCTTCAATTATCTTCAAACAGTAATATTAACATTAAATCACCTAGTAATATTTATTTTACTGTAATATTAATTTTAAAATGAATGCTTTCAACAGTTAAATATACTTTGCAAAACATAATAATTTTTTTTTTTTATTATTTCATTATTGTTTTATTTCTTATATAATTTGTTTTTACAATTCACAAAATTACATGCTGTACCAAGAAAATAAACCAGACTCAACTTAAAATACAAGACTAATAATCGACTTAAATTCATGTGATTTAATCATAATTTATAATGAAAGCAAAATATATGAAAAAAAAAACTTTCAACGAATAAACAGAAAAATATAATATCCTAGAAATAAACTAAACAAAAATTGTGACTATACGTTCATAACGACACACACACACACACACACACACACACACATATATATATATATATATATATATATATATATATATATATATATATATATATATATATATATATATATATATATATCACACACACATACATACTCATACATACATATTTACATTCATATGCAAATTTATATACATATATATACTACAATCATATTTAAAATAACAATAAATAAATTATATTGATATATTACAATAATAAATGCTTAGTTCTTTTATGTACATATCACTTTGTACTATTTTTTGTGTAGTTCCCTATATTTTTTGTAAGTGGGTTTTTATTGTTTTTACACTTGATAAAAAATTGTTTACATATTTTCTCAATGAACACTTTAATGTAAGGTATACACAGTTCTTTATGTAAAATCCTAATTTTTGTGTGGAATACATAGTTTCCTGTGATTCTAAGGCATTTGTTTTGGAATACTTATAGTTGTTTATAGTTTGTTTTAGACATAGAACTAAATATAGGGCTTGTGTATGTTAATATAGATCTTAAGCAAGCTTTGTATAATAATAGTTTATTATCTGTGCTTAGCTTAGATTTCCAATTGAAGTATGGATATATAGTACACAGAGCCCTGTTTGCTTTATTACACACATAATCAGTGTGTGAAGTAAACGTCAGTCTTTTATCCATCCTGAGTCCTAAATATTTGATCTGAGTGGACCAAGGTATAGGCGTTCTGTTTACAGTCAGTTAGGGAATATTGCTTTGCAGTTCTTTATAAATAGTATAGCTTATGTTTTTTCCTGATTTATTTCTATTTTCCATTTATTGTAATGCAGACCATAATACAAATAATTTCCTTGTCATTCATGAGTTTTCAAATAAAATTATTTTTTTTTACTGTGCGGAAGCCTTATCATCAAAGGGGCAACTAGGGCCTCTGGATTTATTGATATATTTTTTTATGTCAAGCCTTGGTCTTCCGAATTATAAATAAAGTATAATAAGGTTAATAAACAATTTAAATGAACTTAAAAAGATGTATTGATAAATTATACAATAATAAAGGAAATAAGTAAATTAAAAAAAAAAAAAATTATAGCATGTAAAAAGAGATATTTTTGTACTGATTTCTCTCAACATCCTACTTTATGTAACTCATCCATTCATTTAACACAGCTCTTCAATTAATATTACTATTCAAACATTTCTTTTTAGTAGGTTCAGGCGTTCTGTACGTAAAACTGGACACTGTGCACTGCCAAGAAAATCGAGAAATTCTAAACTTTCAAGTTTAATAACTTATGTCAAAGATCCTTTCACTACTCTTGTTGAAATAAGATGGAGGAACTTAATTCTACTCTATACGCTCAGTTTTGTTGGCTCTTGGTTCGTTTTTGGAATATTTTGGTGGATAATTGCGTACGCTCATGGGGACCTAGCTGACAGTCCTTACGCAAAAGCAGGAATGTAAGTATATGTGAATATATGCAATTGTTTTTTTTTAATTAGAGAAATATATTTGATTTTAAAGAAAGGACTTTATTACGATACTAAAATAATACAATATTGATAATCTCTTTGTTTACAGTTCTAGTTTGTGAATACATAATAAGATTTTTTTAAAACTTAATAAGAAACTAATGATTTGAGGGGTTTTAGACTAGAAGGGGGGGAAAAAAAATATATTGAAACTGAAATATCAGCTTCACCTGTTAGCTTTCATGTACCATGATATAAATTGGTCTCATGGAGGTCAGCAAGAGGATTGTCACATGTTTTGAAGTTTGAAGAACCCATTCCTATCAGAAAACAAAACTAGCAGCTATATTATGAGTAGGTTATTTGGAGGTTATACCTGTTTTTGAAGCAAAGTTTTTGTAAATATAAAACATTAAACATAATAATAATAATAATTATTACAAGATATTTCAACAAAGCATACAAAATAATTGAAATAGCTGTTTGACATGATACTACAATTTCGGTTACATCCTTCACGATTTACTATAGGGAAATATTTGTGTGTACATACAATATGTCACTAAAGAAGCTTCGCTTCAAAATACAGACTTAGTAATTTTCATGTTTTATTTTTTCATATCAATGTTTACCAGACATTTCCCCTTCTAGCCTAACACCCTTCATTTATAAATGAAATGGTAGAAATGATGAAATGGTATTAAATTTTTAAAAAAATACTGTTTCATGAATGGTAAGAGTCTGAAATAAATATACAGTATATTGATAGTTTTCAAATAAACTTTTAAAACTTACCCCTCCCTCCAAACTTCTACCACCTGTAGGTTATGTTACAAACAGAGAAATAATAGTTACTGGATAAAAACAAATATAATGCCCTTTTAGCAAAATTTTTGGATAACTGTTTGGTTTGAGGGGGTTTGTAAGGTACCCGCCCATCCTATCCCCGCTTAAAGAGTTATTTTATTTTACTTATTGTTTTAATTCTTGACAAAAGAATCGGTGGAATCAAAGTTGATTCCTAAGAACCGATCGATACCGCTGATTTTGGTGATAGTTTTATGATACTTTATTATACATCACATTGACTCTAAAAATTATATTTTTCCATCTTTTATAAGATTACTTAGAATAGGCGATGTAAAGTAATCACGGATTGTAAGACAATCTGAAGATGAAGCCAAGACTTCGAAACATGTAGACATGTAGAAACATTAAAAAAGATAAACGCTTTTAAAAACAAGATCAATGTCAAATATATTGGAAATTGGGCAACTGTGAAAAGATTATTTTATTTAATGTTTTGTACATGTACAAATCAGTGGTGTACAAATAGAATTACTGGAAAAGTATGGTAAACCCACTAATAAAGTGACTGGAAATTTTTGGATGTGTAATACTATTGCATGTCCAGTGTTTCTTTTGAGGTAAAAGTAACTCGCTAAGTCGATAAACTTTGCAATCCTCTAAATGTCACAATTTTGACTTACCATTAGGCCTAAGGTAGAGAATTGTACAAACAAAAATACTTAAAATATTATAATTTACATTTGTACAAATAAAAACATTTACATATTCCCTCCCCTTTGTATTCGCAATGCTTCTTCCCTCGGAACATTCAAAACACTATTCTTCCACCACCTTCTTTCTCTCCAAACTGACAACAACAAATTTATGTCATTCTAATATGTGAAAAAAAAAAAAAAAAAAAAAAATAGCCCAAATTTATATTTTTCTATGATTTTTGATCTTTTCTATTTATTTTTTTTCTCTTTGTATTGTTATTTTTCTGTTCTGCAATTTTATGTATAATTTTACTTTTTTTTCTGTTTCTATTTTTTTATTATTATTATATTTTTTTAAAAATATAAATCTGTAATCACTTTTATTTGTCTTGTTTTACTTTTAAATTCTCCAGGCTTGGTATGATTATTCTTTTTGTTTAGTAATGTTATTATTAAGAGACTTTGTCCCAGAATAACGTTTTCTTTGTATTCTATTCTACATATTAAATGGAGGAATAAACTAAAGTAGAATAAAATGTATGGAAATTCCAAATTCAAACTAAAGAACTGTGAACTTGAAACAGCTTTTAGAAGTATATTAAAAAAAAGTATTTTTGTTATAAAAAAACAAATCATTAAATGGAAAAAATTGATTAGGTTGTTCATGTGTTGTTTAATCATCACTCGGGACTCGATTAACAGAGGTCTGGGTCAACCAAGTCTTCAATATTTTTATTTTATTTTATTATTTTTATTTTTAATTTTGATTGCTGAACAAGACATTGGGTAATATTTGTACAAACATTACTAAGGGAAGGCTGGTGTATGGGGAGGACAGTCAACTTAGAAACGAACCGTCATTAAAAATTTCTCATGATGAAGGGTTTGCTAGGTTGTAGAATGTACTTTAATATCAGGAAGGCAGAGCTGAGGCAACATGGTTCGATTTGATGGTTTTTAGACAATGTAGAGAACTTATATAACTGGTAGATTGAATGTCAATATTTAAACAAAAGAAATTAAGTAAATTTTTTGCAAGCCATAAACTTTTCAATTTACATTTTTAATAATGTTACTTATGTATATTATTATTGCATACATATTAAGTATCATTTTGTTATTAAATGTATATGTGTATAACTTCAATTGTCCTACATTGTTTTGTGTGATTGAATTATTTCGTTATGATATAAATTATAGTACTCAATCTTAACAATATCCAATTAATTTCAGAGAGCCTTGTATTACAATGATGCCTGATTTCATATCCGCTTTTCTTTTTTCTTTGGAAACACAGTACACGACAGGCTATGGCACCCGAGCTCCGACGACAGAATGCCCTGAAGCAATTTTCCTCCTGTCTGTTCAAAGCATTTTTGGAGTTCTTTTACAAAGTATAATGGTCGGTGCTGTTTTTGCCAAACTGGCTCGACCGAAAAATAGAGGACACGCTATTTCATTTAGGTAAATATCAAGTGAACAAATTCATTAAGTGTTATTAGCTGGTTTTATTTAAATAAAAAAAAAAAATGTATGAGCTTTATTATACTGTATTACGGAGTTATTGTATTTTAATGGTGGAGGAGGGAGGGGGAACGGGAGCAGCAAACTGATCTTTGCCCCCCCCCCCCAACAAATCTCCAAGTTCCAGTCCTGGGTTTTCAATTATTTTTATAATTTTTCTTCTTTCTATTCCTTCATTGAGCTATGTATGGAGTTGGATTTTTATAATTAATACAAATATTAAAAAAGAAAATAAATAATGAATAAAACTAAATTATTACTATTTTTGAATATTTATGATACGGAAGCTGATAGATTGATAAAGATGAATTTGGATTTAAATTGACTAGCTTCAGAAAATTATCAGAGTATAAAAATTTAACCACGTTATTATATGGAATATAATTTATGGAGGCAATGTCTGATTATTTTTAAATTAAATTTAATGAGGATGATATTTTATTTTTAAAAGCATTAGTTTAAAATAATTCTATTTTTTTATGATAGGCCTGTGGATTGAATCTTTCCACCCTGGCTAGGATAGATTGGTAACCTGTCCTTCCTGCCCTTGTTGGATTACATAAGAACGCTTAGCCTCAACAAACAACAACAAATATTCTCTGTTGACACCTAATTTTCGAGTTTTTTAAAAATGAAAATGGTTTAAAAATATGATTGACAGTGGTTACTTTGGTTCATGATTGTTTTGGATAAAAAAAAATTTTTATTTCAAGTTTGAGTTGTAGTTGTAAAAAAAAAAAATAATTGTCTTATTGTAATGAACCTCTCTAGGTTAAAGAAATAATAATAAAAAAAACAAGAAAAAAAAACATTGAAAAATGTTATAATTTTTTTATAATGATTCAGTCAAACTTTAGGCTGTTTTCAAGTATATATTTGAGTAATGAAACAGTTTTGTTTCAGTAAATCATCATTTAAACTTATCCCAATATCGGTAGTAATCACTGTTACCAACAGAATTTATTGTCATCGAATAAACAGGTAATTTTTTTTTCTAAAAAAGAAATTAAAACCTGAAATCTCAAAATTTATTGAGGAAATTTCCAATTTTGGGAATGATAATCTCACTAAGACTTTTCAAAGTTACATTCCTTGTAAAAATCATAGGTTTAAAATAATTCTCTGTTGACACTTCTTTTTTTATAGAAAAAAATATTTGTATAGATAATTAAAACCAACATAATTATGTTTAGATATATACGCCATTGTTAATCTTCCTTATCTGATCATAAAATTATCATGAATTACAAACATAGACAAAAACAAAAAATAGGTTAGCTTATTTTCTCATATATTAGGTGTAAATAAAAAAAAAAAAAGATAATGATATTTATAATTTAAATTATTATACTTGCGTAATATATATTCTTTGGGACTGTTTTTTCAAAGTAAACATTGGATGCACATATTATTACTTAAAAAACAATCAACACCTAGAATAAACTTAAATCTACGTTAAGAGATGGATTATTAAATTCAGTCTTAGCAAGACTAAAAAATTTGTGTTTATGTATGTGGATAATGAAACCATTCTTACAGTGTAGTATGTTGAACCATCGTCAGAGGTTCGTTGAATACCATATCATTATTAACTATAGTCACTGATAATAATCATTATTTTCTATAGCCCCACCTATTTATGTTTTATCTAGGATAAATCACCAGTTATGGTCATATGTAAGGGAACTGGGCGATTTAAAAGGGAATTTTTAAGATGACATTATTGGTTACATATTTAGATTCTCAAAAGTTTATTCTGTTGAATGTAAAATTGACAAATATGGTAATGCTTCCTTTCAAATAAATTTTTTTTTTTTTTTTTTTTTTTTTTTTTTTTTTTTTTTTTTTTTTTTTTTTTTTTTTTTTTTTTTTTTTTTTTTTTTTTTTTTTTTTTTTTTTTTTACAAAAAAGTAAAAATACCTGTTATGGGCATGTTGTACTGGTTATGATTATAGCGAAGACATGTAGCAAATTATGGTCATGTGGCAAAACAATCTTTAAAGCAATGTTTTTAATAATTTAAAAATTACTATTCACTCATGAACAACTAGAATTATGAAAATAATCTAAATACTAATACAAAGTGGTCTACAAAATAATTATAATATATATTTAAAACCACAATCATTCGATGCACTCATTCATAAGCTCTGTAGTTGCTTATTAGTTTAGTAGCAGTCATGAAAAGCATAGGCATACCCAGGGGGAGGGAGTTATTGGGGATACAACCCCCCTCCATTTTTTAAAAGGAAAAAATCCAAAGTAAAATTTTTAAATTTTAACTTTAAACCAAATTTTGCTTTCATAAATTATAATTATATTGTAACTCCATAAAACAAACTTTCAATTAAAATTATGAGTAAATCTGTGATTTTATTGGCATTCACCATAAAGTAGGAGAGGGACAGAGAGGCATCAATGTGTAGAAAGACAGGACTGAATAGGAAGATAGCGTCTTTTGGTTTCATGTAAATTTCCTTCCACCCCCTTCCTACCTGAAATCCTGCTAGAGGGGTCTGACACAACGAACCATCTCATCTCTCATAACTAGAAAGAGTATCTGGCTTGATAAAGCTAGATTTTTTATTTAATTCAATATGAGTTCTAGTAATCAAGGGGAAAGAGAAATGTAAAAGTGTTGAGATATTAAAATATTTTAAGAAAATTAAATAATAGGCAGAAAGGAGCAACGAAGGAGAAGGTGATGATGAAGTAGCAAGGTAAACCCCTCTCATGAATCAGCTCTAGTTACGCTAATGATGAAATGATAGTTGAAAATTAGTAATCGATGAAGTACGGAATATGACTATATTAACTGGTAACTAGTACTAGCAAAGGGTGTAGTGTTTATTAATTATTAATTTCCCATTTTGTAAGGCATTTAAATATCTTGGATAGCTAGTCACCAAGATAAATGAACTTTGGAAGGAAGTTGATGCAAGAATAGCATCAGGAAATTTTTTGAAATTCTAAGATCTTTCTTTGAACACCAAGTTGATTATTTATAAAAATATTATATACCCAGTTGTTACCTATCACAAGAGTTATGGAAAGAAAGCTTTGCACATGAAAGAAAACTGCTTTGGAAAATATATGGACTGATCTACTCTGAGGGAGAGTGGATAGTTAGGGCAAACGATAAACTAAGATGACCATTCAGATATTTGAACTTTAGAAAAAAGGGAAGGTTGAGGTGGCTCGCTCATGTTGAACGGATGGGAAGTGAATATCTCCTAAGGAAACTGATATATGAAAAGCCAGAAGGTGCTTTTTAAGAAGACGATGTCTCCAAGAATGAGGTGGTTAGATGACGTAGAAGAAGACATATGGCAGTTGGGAGTAGACGATGGAGGGCTATTGCTGCCTATAGATCAGTGATAAGGCCCTTGTCCTTAGAGAGCAGCAGCAACAAAAACAATAGTGATAATAATACATTTTTAAATTTCATAATGAATTTAAATTTAATATTAATTTTAATAATGCCCTGAGGTTTCATTTATTAAACTTTTATGTATCTAATAATTTTTTTTTTTGTTTTTTTATAGTAAGAAAGCGGTGATTTGCATGAGAGAAGGGAAACTGTGTTTCATGTTCAGATTAGGAGATGAAAATAAATCATACGTGAGCGATTGTAAAATAAAAGCTTGGCTCATACAGACCAAAGTTACTAGGGAAGGAGAATTTCTGCCGAACTACTTGACAAGACTTCAGGTGTCAGCGGACGATGCTGGGTAATGTCCATTGTTTTAAAGAAAAATAATGATATTCCATTTTATATAACCTATCTATTTATTTAGAATTGTATCTCGTAATTACTTTATACATAATTTATTTTAACAAACTGTGAAATTTTCTCAGAGACTACTTCAAGTATATCTAAAACCTTAAAAGTAGCTTTGTGGATTAAATATAGCAGGTATGCTTTTGCAAATTCTGAATTTATATTAATATATCAATTGTAATAATAACAACAATCTTTTTTCTTTTTTTTTTATCAAAAAATTAAAATTAGAAAAAGTTTAAAATTGTAGAGCCCGTTAGTTTTTCATAGTTTAATTTTTTTTTATGTGCTTTGCTATAATATCATCTTTGGTTATCTTTGTTTTTTCAAACATGGAGACCTTTTTTTAAAATTTTCTCTTGAAAGATTTTTTTTTATTTCTATTTTGTATCAAAAGAACTCTTAATGATATTGATTTTTTAATAGGAGAATGTATAATTTTATTAGTGTCTTAAACTAAATTTTATATATTTATTTTTTTATGGTATCAACTTTGTTTTCCAAATGGGAACACCTAATTTTTTTTGGAGTATAAGTCTTCGATCCAGACAATTTTACTCGGCAGATTAGAACGAATGTGGAAGTTCTGGAGCTTTTCATGGACTGCAAAATTGTTAAATTGATCAAGATTAACAGGCTTAAGTGGACTGGACTATTAGCTATAATGAATGTAGATGATTTACCCAAAAAGCTTCTTGTGGAGAATATTCATTTGAAAAGGTGAGAAAGGTGACCTAAACTGCACTGGGTAGACATAGGTTGGTATTTAGATCCATGCCGGAGTTCACTACTGGAATATAACTGCATAAGACTGGGAAGACTGGTGGACCAAACTTCAGGTAGCCTTGATCCCTTGAGGACTGTAGAGGCACAAAAGACAAAGAACATCTGATTTTCACAATCTTTAACAAAAATCTTCTTTCTTATAAAATCTAGAAAAAGAAGTATTTATTCATATTTAAAAAAAGCAAAGTTGTCTTAATAAAAAAAAAAAAAAATAGAAACTGGCCCCCTTGAGCCTGACGGCTAAAGAAAGAATAACGTGGAACATGTTTTAGGGGTTGCCCTAGTAACCGTCGATGCTCATATGTTCTCTATTTTTTCTTTATTACTTGACTGTGATTCAGTTTTCTGTAGGAGATAAATTTTCAAATTCAATAGCTTAATCCTACTGATCAACTATGCCCTTATTGGGGAAACTACTAGAGAAGGTTATCGAGAAGCATCTCCGCTCACATTTAGAAGAAAACAATGTAATCCCACAACACCAGTTTGGTTTCAAGCCCCACCACTCGGCATCACACCAAGTCCAACGGGTCATCGAAGCAATTTACCGTGGCTTTGAGGCAGAAAAATATAACAAGGGAGTATTCCTAGATGTGGCAGCAGCATTCGACATGGTGTGGCACCTTGGTTTACTGCACGAGCTGAAGAAGACTTGGCCTCCACTTTACCTTTTCAGAATCATGAAAACATTTTTGACTAACAGGACTTTTCAGGTAAGAATAAACAATTCTATCAGTGAGAGAAAAGTTATCCTGGCCGGAGTACCCCAAGGTGCCATACTCAGTCCTCTTTTTCCAATCTTTATTGTTCAGATATTCCCCAATATGATGAGGACACAATTATTGCTCAATTCACTGATGACACAGCACTCCTGTCCCAAGATGACGACCTTCACGAAGCCATCAGGAAACTTCAGAGTGGCTTTAACGGTGTCTCGATATGGTTCCGGAAGTGGAAACTTCAGCTAAACCCATTGAAGACGGAAACAAAAATCTTCACGTTACGTCGTTTCAACCTCACAAACCTGATTACACTTTGACTCGATAACCTCCCAGTTCCCTGGAATCCTAAAGACCAGGCAGTGCGTTACTTAGGAGTACACCTTGACACCAGACTGACTTGGAGATTACACACTAACGACATCTTACAAAAATCCAACATAAGACAAACTTTTGTACCCTTTTTTTAAACAGAAAATCATTACTTCGACTCAGAACTGCTATCTTAGTATACAAAACCATGTTGCGGCCCCTACTGACTTACTACTGTCCTGTCTGGTACAACACTTCAAAATAAACCAAAAATAGACTACAGACATTCCAAAACAGAATACTACGAATGGTGATTAACGCACCCTGGTTTATAAGGAATTACCAGCTTCACCGGGAACTGGGAGTTGATCGACTCGAAGAGGTCTTTAACAGGCTCACAAGGCGACACCATGAGCTTCTCCACGTAGCATCTGGAGCTCTGGAGTATAACCTTGGAACCTCCAAATCAAGAAGATTAAAGCCTAGGGCTTACCAAGATTTACTTGGATTATAACATTTTCTTTTCTTCAAACAGTTCTTGAAAAACATTTAGTGTTGAACCGAAATTTAAATAAAGTTTGTTTGTTTGACTATGCCCTTATGTTCTTTCTTTATTTTTGTTCACCTGTATTATTTTAAGTTATTTAAATTACATTACAATTAATGATTATTCGTTAAAAACAAAATTGAGAAAAAATAGGAGTTTCAAACATGAGTTTTTTCATTCAAACCAGTACAGCTCCTAAACAGTAGGTCCTGACGACAAATGTTATGTAACTAAAAATATTTTCCATTTAATTTTACTTTAAGCAAATTTTCAATTCGAGCAACACCAACTGAGCTAGATCTTGTCAAAAAAAGCTCCTAAACTTAAAAATAGAGGTTTCTAAAATGACTTTTTTTATTTAAACCAAAATTTTGAAAAGCCGAGAGGGATCAAACAAGATTGGTAAAATCTAGGCTAAAATATTTTATTTTGTATTAGAACATGTATTTAAACAGAAAGAGTTAAAAGGAGCTCACTCATTAGAACCTGCCTCCTAGTCAAGATTAGCTACTAACAATTGTTAAGTGTTTGTTTTTGTTTGTTTCGTTTAACGTCACTTTATGCTGCTATGGCTAATCGGACGATGCTACAGTGGGAGTCTTAAATTTTGCCTATCCAGGTATAATTAGGGTAGGGATCTTTAACGAGTACCTGACATCGCACAGGCTCAGGACCCCCATTTTACGTCCTTCCGAAGGACGGCATAGCTAAGGATTTTTTACTCCCTTTAAAAAATCCTAAGGTCATCTGCCGGGCTGCGAACCCGCGATCTTGGGTTTAGTAGGTTGCTATGCTAACCAATTAAGTGTTATTTAGTATAAGTTGAGCACCTAAATACTCCTACTCTCATAAAAACAATCAAACTACATGTAACACCTTCGTGTTCCCCAAAAAATGTATCACTTTTGACCAACTAAGTCACTGGTAGTTTTACCATGTTCAATGTTAAAAAAATCACGAATTGTAGATTCTTAATTTAATGAAAATGGGAAAAATAATGAGGATCTCTTTAAAAAAAATTATACCCTGCCTGCGAAGTCCTTGGGAAAAATAATCTTTATTGGCTGATTGCTTATTTTCTTATTTCAAAAGTTATATGTTTAAAAGTTTCCCACCAATAAGGCTGGGTTTGTTGTTATTTTTCATGAAACAAAATCTTTTATATAAAAACTAGAGAGGTGATCCCATGTGAAAAACAAAATTGATGTCAACTTTACATATTTAAAAAAACAACAAAAAAAAAAAAAAAAAAAAAAAAAAAAAAAAAACAACAAAAAAAAAAAACAATGCCAGTCTGAAACTATGGAAAACAATTTTTTTTTTAAATTTCAAATCCCTTTTGAGAAAAATGGGTATGTGCAGTTGTTTGGACACTCTATATGCATTGTAATAATTATAATTCACCTTTCATTTAAACTTCTAAACATTTAGTTAATATTAGCAGAGTTTAATTTTGATTTATCCTATTTACAGGGATTCGATATTTTTGCTGTGGCCCGTGACGGTGGTACATAAAATAGATCATTCAAGTCCTCTATATGATCTGTCGCCGTTAGACCTGATGAAGTCAGACATTGAAATTGTCGTCAGTCTGGTATGTACTGCGGAAACAACTGGACAGCAAACTGAAGTGAGGTGCTCTTACGCACCGTGTGACATCCTGTGGGGACATCGTTTTGGAACTATACTCGATAGGTTTGTGAATATAATTCAAATGTATAATTATAAATATTTTTAAGTCTAATATAGTAATTATTGGCAGTGGAAACTTAAAGAACTTCATCTCATTAGAATTTAAAATTAAAAATGATTTTTGCAGTTTATTCTACATAATTTTTATGTTTCTGGGCAATATGTACAAACTTATTAAGTTTATGATGATGTAAGTAGTTGGGGTGTGCAGTCATGGAAACACAAATAAATATTAATTTATGCTGTTTTGGCCTACAACAGGGTTAGAATGAAAAAAAAAATATATATGACAAAAAAATTAAATTTTAAAAGAGATATGAAAAGAACAACTTCAAAAAATCATGTCTTCTATTATGTTATAGGTGCATAATCAGCTCAGTGGCTTTGATGCCTCGAATCATATTGTATTTAGAAGCTTTGATTATTTTTACAATGTTTTAATTTATTTTAAATGAATACCAGAAATATATATATATATATATATTTTTTTTTATTTACCAATATTGATCATTTTTTTTTTAAGTGATGTTTACTTACCTTTACATAATTTGGAGCTGTAACTCACAACTTGTAATGCTTCAAAAAACATTTTTGAATTTTACCTCCTGTATTTTCATCTTTTGTTCAAATTTGGTTAATAACTTCAGAAAAGGATAATTGATTCAGTTTGAATTTTATTAAAAAATTATTTAATTCTATTTAAGCATTAGAACTGCTATCCCTCAATATACTTTGCATTTCTTTTTTTTTTTCAACTTTTGTAAGATTAATTTTATTAATTATATTAAATGTCAAAAATGTATTAAATTAACTTTGAATCCCACTTGATACATCCCACTTGCAGTCGGGATTAAAAGATAATTCAGGTACACATTCGATAATTCATACAAGACTGCTAAAATGTTACATTTTTTTAATGCAGGTTTTTGAGTTGTGTCAGTTTAGAAATACATTAGATATAGTTTATTTCAGCTAATATAATTAAAATATTAGAAGTTTTTCAGTATGCAAGTATTAGTATTGAAGACCTCACAATATTTATAAATTTTGTTTATAAAATAGTTTAAAATAATTCATTTGTTTAAAAAGTTTAGAAAAAAAAAATTAAAAATAATTCTTTAATTAATTCTTTGTTACTCAATTTTACAGTGATACTGCTGGATTCGTCGTAGACTTTTCAAAATTTGATGAGACAGAGACTTTAGATATGCCTTTATGCAGTGCTAAACAGTTGGAATTAAATGTAAAATCTATTTCTAGTGGAGAACCTAATGAAATGTGTTTAAGTGAAAAATAATTTTTAAAATATTTACTCAATAAAATAAATTTATTTCTGTGTTGTCTTGAAAAAAATTTGTGCCTACCAAATGAATTCTAGGTTAAAATATCTATTCTTCCTTCCTTTGGCTATACTTTACCATACAATTTTCCATAATTCTGTAACTGAACAAAACAAGTTGTTACCTTTATTGTGTTTGTTTATGATTTACAACCATATACTTATATATATATTTTTAAAATATATTTATACAGATTTCATTTTACTGGAGGTGATATAATCAAATCAGTTTCATGTTTCTTTTTTAAGTTAATGAGCATGGCTGTATGAATCACTTCAGTGCCTAACAAACAAGCAAAAACAAAAAAAAAGAAATGTTTATTTTATTTTTTACAAATAAATAAATATTAAAACCTTAAAGAAAAAGTGTTGATCTATTTTGAAATTAGTATTTTGTACAACCTACGCAATCCACCATAATACTTCAATAAGATACAAATTTGGCGTAAAAAATGGAAAATAAAACTGAATTATGAGAAATCACATCATATCACATATTGCTAAGACATGGAACACCTGCCCGTCCGTTTACATTGACAACCAACCTTTACATCAAACTGAGAAAGTGTCTTACAGTAGAACCCCTCATATCCGACCTCCTCGGGATAACCGACTCCTCCAGATATCCGTAACCCCTTCTACCGCCAGTCTCGAATGTTCGATTGAAGGCTATGAAGTCTTTCAATATATAAGATGCCATTTATATTGCCGCTCGAGTATGGGAAGAAATAAAAGATAGCACTCTACAAAAATCTTGGAAAAACTTTGGCCAAGTATCATGGAAGGTGAGGGCTCAACCCCTGATGAGACTCAAATCATCAATACAGATGTCATGGAAATTCTCCAAGATTTACAAACCATTGATGACAAAATCCAACCAGCTGATGTAGAAGAGTGGCTATTGGAAGGAGACATGGCTGAGGTCACCAAAGAGGATCTTGACGACAATCAAATTGTAGCTGCGGTTCTAAATGCAGAAATGGAGGATGATGAAATAAACGACGAGAAAGAAGAGCCTGAAAAGATAAGTCACACGGCAGCTAAAGAGGTTTTCGAAATTGCTATGAAATACATTGAGCAGCATCCAAACGCAACACCGATGGATGTCCTGTACATTAAGAAGTGGAAGGATACCGCTGCTAAAGCAAGATTAAGTACATTAATACAGAAAAATATAACTGAGTTTTTTCAAATGTATTTATGTGTAATTAATTAGTTGGCTATGCGTATATGTACATACATGCATACTTCCGTATTTCATGCTTCATTATTTTTTGTGTTCAATATGTTTTGTAATCAATAAACACGTACATTTACATACATATATACATAAATACTCGTTTATGTGTGTTTTTATTCATTTTTTGTTGTTCCTCGGATTATCCGACCTTTTTTGTTATCCGACCACGCTCCGGTCCCGTGGGTGACGGATATGAAGGGTTCTACTGTATTTAGGACTTACGCTTGATAGAAGACTGACAAAAAAAAAAAAAAAAAAGAAAAAAAAAAAAAAAAAAAAAAAAAAAAAAAAAAAAATGCTGACATTACTGCTAAGACTGCGACTACTATACTCCATACTTCAAAGACAGTGAGTTGGGTGGATAGAAGAAGGCATTGGAGGTGAGTATTCCCTAACTCAATGCCCTTAATCAACCAACTCCTAACCTAAATACCACTGTTAAAAGAGGAAAGGGACAACTAATATCTAGCTTGGATCTATATGTAGCATAAATTTTAACAGATTCCCATCATATGGTTCCAATAATCGATGACCACTACGTCTACACCTAGCAATTCCAAAAGAAATTCCTGGCACTAGCTCAATGTGACGCCCGGACAGGCATCACCCCGTTGTGCCATTTGGAATAAATCCCTTAAGCCCAAATGAGTGATCCCATCCGTACCGGTTTTTCTATTTCTAAATTAGAACGCTTGGGCTTGCGCCCAATTTTGGAGAGGAATGGTTCCGGCAACCGTATACTTCAAAGATACTGAAAAGTACCTCTAAAACCGAAACTCAACATTTATAGTCACTTGTTAAAACCCTTCTGGACTTATCTTAAATATATGGACCAGCCATTAAACCCTACATTAATAACATTTCAATCTAAATTCCTGTGACTGATAACTGGAGATCAGGTTCGTATATCTTTACATATTTTTTTCTAGGCAATTTTCAGACGTTTTTCAACTAGAAGAGTTCATATTGACACTTTTCACTTACAGGCTACTTTTACTTCACATACTTCCACATACCAGGTATGCAAGTTTAAAATGTCGTTTATTTCTTAAAATATATACACAGTAATTTAAAAAAAAGTATAATATATTTTATTCAAAGTACTGACCCTCGCTTTCTACACATTTTGTCCATCTCTCGGGCAATATTTGGATACCATTCCAAAAGAATGCTTCATCTTTATTTGAAATCCATTCATCGAGCCATTTTCGTACGTTTTCGAAATTGTTGAAGTGTTGCTCCGCCAATGAGTGTCCCATCGATGAGAAGAGGAGATAATCAGAAGGCGCCAGGTCAGGTGAATACGGCGGGTGGGGTAGGAGTTCCCAACCAAGCGAAGAAAAATCGTTTCCTTAGTCAATCTGGCTGAATGTGCAGGAGCGTTATCATGCTGAAGAATGACTTTGGCGTGCCTGTGAGCCCATTCTGGGCGTTTTTCGATCAATGCGTGACTCAAATTGATCATTTGTTGTCGGTAGCGCTCGGTATTGACTGTTTCGCCGGGTTTGAGAAGCTCGTAGTAGACTACTCCCTTCTGATCCCACCACACACACAGCATTGTCTTCTTCCCAAAACGATCCGGTCTTGCACTCGATGTGGATGGTTGTCCTGGCGTTACCCATGATTTTTTTCGTTTGGGATTCTGAAAATAAATCCATTTTTCATCGCCAGTTACAACTCGATGCAAAAAACCCTTTCTTTCGTGGCGTAAAAGCAGCATTTCGCACACAGTTTTTCGTTTTTTTTTCCATCTGTCGTTCGTCCAATTCATGTGGAACCCATTTTCCAACCTTTTGAATCTTTCCCATAGCTCTCAGGCGATCGGAAATGGCTTGCCTAGTGACATTCAACTGTTCTGCCATCATTTGTTGGGTTTGGGTATTGTCTTCGTCTAATAAAGATTGCAATTCGAAATCCTCAAACTTTTTTGGTCGATTTTCTCGTTTTTGATCAGTAACATCAAAATCACCACGTTTGAAACTTTGAAACCAACGTTCACATGTCCTGACGGTTGGAGCAACATCGCCATAAGTCTCAACAAGAATTCGATGACATTCAGATGCCTTTTTCTTTTGATTAAATAAGAAAATCATGACATGCCGCAAATGCTCTTTATTTGGCTTAAAATTAGACATTTTTAACACCAAAGAAAGGTATGATACGTCCACGTAAACGACTTAAAAACAACTGACTTTTGTAAACAAATGACTAACAAACAAAATAGCGTTTAGAGATAAGCAAATCCTTCAATAGGCTAAGAGCGCATTCTATTGGAATTAAAACGACATTTTAAACTTGCATACCTGGTATTTGGATGTTATTGCATATTTATACATATTTGATCGAAATTAAAACATATTTCCACATATTTAATCAAAATAAGTACATATTTCCACATATTTTTCATTTTGGGCATATTTTCATAATTTGTAGGTGGTTGACAGGGACCATGAACCACAGACTGTAGGGCTAGGTACAGGTTGTCGTTCAGTAAAAAAAGACTCCAAAATAACGTTTTTAAGAAAAAACTGTCGAACTTTTATTTTTAACGAATCTTCATGGTTTTTGGGGTCCTGAATCCGAATCTGAACATAGCTACCACGGCAGCGATCGGCTGATTATTCAAAATCGCAAAAAAAAAACCCAAAATACCGGTTAATTTCGTTTTTACCTATAACACGAAAAAGAAGTTTTTTTCGAAAAAAGTCTGAAAATATTAAATATTGCTGGAACCAGAACCTACGAAATGAATAAACAACTCCAAAATCGGACCATTTTTCGCGAAGTTATAATCTTGAGAAAGTTTGTAGAAATTGGGCAACTTGCGGCTTAGTTCCGACACTATTTGTCCGAGCCCAAATTTCTTTTTTTTTTAATTTCAAAGCTGGTTAAATTTACTATTAGATCCTATATATTTATATATTTATATAGGTGTTTCAATCCCGTGAAACACCCACGCTAGCAAGTTAAATGTGTGTGTTTTGACAATTATGACATGTTCAGTGGGCTGGCTTGCGTATTTCATGGGATTTAATATAAATTACATATATATGACCGAATTGCAAATTTAATCAACTTTGAGATGAAAAAAAGAAATTTGATATCGGACAAATAGTTTTGGAGTTATCATTAAAATAAAAATATCATTAAAACACGTGATTCACAAAATAACGGGAATTGTAGCGTTCTGGTATGTGTATTTTATAAGACCTAATTTAAACTTGATATATGACGCCTAATAGTATATTTAACTAGCTTTTAGAAGAAAAAAGTAATTTTAGGTCTGACTAATGGTTTTGGAGATATAGCCTAAAGAGTACGATAGATCATCGTCGCTTTAAGTTCCAACATTTGAAATGCCATGTGGTTGCAAACAATTTCGAAGAGAGAAGTTTTCAAAATTGAAAATTTAACACATCATTTATAATTATATACTTTAAAAATGTTCTTTTGTTGTGTAAATCATTATTATAAGTTGTAAAAAAATGCTTTTGTTCCTAATAATTATTATAAATTGTAAAAGTGTCCTTTTGTTGTATATATCATTATAACATGAAAAAAAAAATGTCCATTTTCAAAAAAAAAATGTCCATTTTACTTAAATGTTTCTGAAAATATTTTAAGAAAATCACATATTTACCACATATTTAACGAAAATAAATGCATATTTTAAATAAGTATTTGGCATTTTTAAATACATAAAAATCCGATCCCTACTGATAACAGACATGAAATGAAATCCTGCATACAGTCTTACGTATTCCTACAGTTAAGAGCCATATTCATAAAATTAACAGAAATTTTCATCACAAAGTACGTGGGTACGCTTACAAAAAAGGTACATAACATATCAACATTACAAATTCCTGATATGACTCAGTAAAGGCTGAAAAGGAGCTAATCCCGAGGGTCACCTGTGGTGTAGTGGTTACCATAGCAACCTACTAAACACAAGATCGCGGGTTCACAGCCCGGCAGATAACCTTAGGATTTTTTAAAGGGAGTAAAAAATCCTTAGCTATGCCGTCCTTCGGAAGGGACGTAAAATGGGGGTCCCGAGCCTGTGCGATGTCAGGTACTCGTTAAAGATCCCTATCCTAATTATACCTGGATAGGCAAAATTTAGGACTCCCACCGTAGCATCGTCCGATTAGCCATAGTAGCATAAAGTGACGTTAAACGAAATAAACAAACAAGGAACTAATCCCTAATTTAGTATCTTGCCTACAGATTGCACCACTGGGTGCAGACTACATCTAATCAAGTCAATTGTTTTCAGATTAACCTCACATTCCCTGGTTGTAAACATATGTATTACATTATGAATAAAATTATTATGTAAAAAAAAATATAATATATTTGTACAAGGAAGAAGATAATTGTGGTCAACTGCATTTCACCATTACTATTCTTCTTTAATCAAACTTTAGAAGGAAATGGTACAGTTAAAATATTTCAAAGTTTTCTATCCAATAGTTTAATAACAGAAAACAGTTCATCTTCTTAATAAATTAAAATATTTGTATTTAAATAACTGATGGAATATGTTTTAAAATGAATAAATAATTAATAAAAGCAAAATATATTTTAAAATATTATTAAATTTATGAAATAAACTCCCTGTCAAAAGTTTCGCAGCCCAAGATCGCGGGTTCACAGCCGTTTCGCAACTCAAGATCGCGAGTTCGCAGCCCGGCAGATGACCTTAAGATTTTTTAAAAAAATCCTTAGCTATGCCGTTCTTCGGAAGAGACGTAAAATGGGGGTTCCGAGCCTGTGCGATGTCAGATACTCCTTAAAGATCCCTATCCTAATTATACCTGGATAGGCAAAATTTAGGACTCCCACCGTAGCATCGTCCGATTAGCCATAGCAGCATAAAGTGTAGTTAAACGAAATAAACAATAAACAAAAGTATCGCAACATTTTGAAATATTTGAATTTTACAAAAACATCTGGGTTTTTTTTTTTTCATAATAAAGAAAGGACGTTTCGGCTGAAGTTTGACTCTCTCAGTCTTCTAATGATTGTCCACTCCGAGAATTGTATCCCTTCGAACATCGATTAAGTATGGTGTGTAAAGGAAAAAAAGAATACGTTTATACGTTAGGAAATTAATTTTTCAAAAATTTTGGAGTAAACTGAAAGTAAACCGATGGGCTTATAGGAGGATGAGTAGTTATTATGTTTGCTTGTTTTTTGAATCATAAGAATGTGAGAGTATTTCCATTGTAGTGGAAATTTAGTTGTTCTATTTCTAAGTTATCTAAGTTGTACTATTGCATTGAAGATAGACGTAAGGAAGACTAGCGTAATTGCACTAGTAGTTGACAGTTTGATAATAAATCTCTTATAATATAGTTTCTGTTTGCACTTTCGTTTCGTTTTAAATTTTGGCGGGTAGTTCAGTTATTTCTGTATGCAAAGAGTGACAGCCATGACTTCCTGGATGAGAAAACTGTTTTCAACACCAAATTTGTTGTCACAACTCCAGTTCAGTTGACTATACGCCACCATCCTTATGCAATTGGCTAAGGATGATCTGGTATATATTCTGTTTTTTCTCTATGAAATGCTTATATCTGTCCAACTTATGAATATACTTTAGAATAGTATGCATCTGTACTACATTTTACTAGATTCTTGTGGTTATAGATGAAAATTAAGAGGATTTTAATGGGTGTCATCTACTAAAACATATTTCTAGTGCTCGACACCTTTGTCCACTACTAGAAATTTCTTATTTCTCGCCTTCTTTATTGAATGTGCGTTCTGCAAAGGAAAAATCAGGGATAGAGGAAAGAACCAGATTTGGCTAATTCAGAGCTCAAAATTCAGTAGTTGACTGGTGGTGGGGTGTCAACGGTAACGGATGCAGCATCGATCATCAACTAGCACAACACGGAATTAGGTCCCTCTTTTTTTTTCAGTTTTAAAATAGCACAAAAAAAAAAAAAAAAAAAAAAAAAAAAAAAAAAAAAAAAAAAAAAAAAAAAAAAAAAAAAAAAAAAAAAAAAAAAAAAAAAAAAAAAAAAAAAAAAAAAAAACAAGAAGGGGGAAGAGGGGAGAAAGAACTTTGTCACATGATCAACCAAGGAAATATTACTAAAAATGTATGGTATCTTTCTAAAAGTGTCAACTACAAGTGTACTTACCCTAAAGCTTTTCTGAGAAAATGCTGGAGTATTTCAGCGGTGATCAAGTCAAGTCCATGGGCTTTCTTTTTAGGTATTTTTTAAATTTAAGTTTTTTTTTTATAATAACTTCAGAGGGTTGTTGATGACAATTTCAAAAAAATGAAAACAAAATTGTATACTTTGATATATATATTTATTGCATATATTTTTTTAATGGAATACATTTTCATTAATAAAATATAGTTGTTGGCTTTGTACAATTATAGTTAAGAGAATGATAATTTTAAATTATGTAACGATTCTTGAAAACAGATGAGTTTTTAATCCATTTAAAACTATCTAACTATTGACTAGAAACTGACATGCCATTCAGAAAACAAATTTACAGAATAGATTTATTATTGAAACGTTTATTTTAACACTGTCTGAACAAATAGAAAATAATTGAATTCATGATATACATTATTCATGGCTTCAAAGCCTTCTCGATTAACATAACTTAAAGAATAAAACTTACTTAATATTTTATCGTTATATACAGTAGAACCTCACTATCTCACTTGTCCAACATAAAAAATTTAATACAATTTGAGCAGAAAATAAGCTCTTCAGGTTAAACAGGGACTAAGATGCAGGATTTCAAATTTTCGGAATGCTCTCACAAAGTGGTAAAATTGTGTTTTATTTACGGTTTTTGCTCCTTACCTCCTTAACAACGATGTTTAGAGCACGCTTCATTATGAACAATTTTAAAAATTATTTAGTTTGCTATAAACCAAACACAATACAGTGTTATTATGGACAATGTTACTGTACATAAATAGCTGACTAAAACATCTCTATTTAAACATATATACATATATTGGTGTTTATAGACGTATGTTTCTCCTTTCCTTTTTAAAAATGTTATATAACTTTTATTATTTCTATTATTTGCGAATGAGCCCATTGGGACTACGCATAGTACTCAAAAGGCATGCTTTTCCTTTCTTCATTCTTCTGCTGTGGGCTTATTTTCTCTCTTGAGACCATGTCGCTCCAGTCTTCTTCTTAGGTTTCTCCTCCTGGTCGACTTGTCACTTGTAAATTTTGAACCCAAAAACTACCCCGTTTGGAATATCCTCTGGTGTGATTCCACCGATCCACTTAATGAAGTGACCCAATGGGGTCTTTCTTTGATTTACCCCTTTGTTCATAGAATTAAACTATTTGTATAGTAAGTCTCATTGGGTTCGTTCTCTTGATGTGTCCATAGAATATTAATCTATGTTTTCTAATGTCAATGTGAATATTAAAGTATTTAAAATAACTTTTAATATAATTATAATACACTTTTAACTATTAAAATCCAGTTAGTTCGACCTTTTAGCTGTTCTGCCCTTTGTATATATTTTATATTTTGTATATATTGTATATTTTTTGGGGTTGAATTAGTGAGATTCTACTGTATATGTACATAATCATTTAAAATTCACTTTGCTACAGTCAAAGTTTCATGAAAGTGTGAAATTATAGACTAGAAATAATATGTAGATCAAATCAACAATACATAAATAGTTTTAGAATGTTCCTTATTGTTCAATAATACCCTGAACAGTAGAGATTAATACTTCTATTGTTTATCGTATTTTACAGTCTTTTTACATATTTATATATTTACATTTTTAAATTATCTTGTAGGGATGTCTACAGCCCTCTAAAATCAGGTATACACTTATTTGGCAAGAATTATAAAAAATAAAATATTTTCAAGAAGTTTTGACTCAAACTTCACGTTGTAAAATATACTTTATATTTTCAATAAGCAAGGCCTTCTTAAATCACAGTTCATGTTATATTGATTTAAAAATTACTTTTCATTTTGTGCTTTAGAATATTTTTCAATTGTCACAAGTTTTAATTTCAAAATTTGACTGCGGTCTAACAACAAGTCGATAGCGGTATATTAAGCATAGGAACAATTTTTTAAAATGCAATATTAATTATTTACATTATATTTACAATATTTTTTTTTTTTTTTAATAAATTGTTTGAGAATCTCACATCAGATTACGAATACCTTTTTTTACTTTGATCACTGCAAATGTACTAACAGAAAAGAATACTATCCATCCTATTACTGAAATAAATCCATTAAATACAACTGGATGGGTTATACTCCATGCTCTGGTCGATATTGCTCGGAAGCCTTCCGTTGTAAGTGTTAATGGTAGAAACCAACCGATCGAACGTAGAAGATAATGCATACCTTGGTAGGGCCAAAACATTCCTGTAACAGAAATTAATAAATTATTTGTAAGAAAATCAACCATAAACATATCAATCAGTAATAAATTGGGTTGTATGATACAAAAATAATATTTCAGAAATTTATGAAAAAGATTTAAAAAAAAAAAAAAAATTAAGGCGTGATTGGAATAAATGACAAATATTTTGCTTTTAATTTTACAGTTTATTTCCTTTTTATGATCAAATGTTTGTTTGTAAGGTTTTTTAAGTTTTTAATTAAAGTCATAAGTCTTTCATTATCTTAACCTTTTTGATTATATTATCATTCATTTCCTATTTTAAACAACTTATTTCAACATTAACACTTTTTCAACTAAACACAACATTAATAAATCGTCAACTAAAAACTATAATTGAACTGTTATCAATTGAAATGAGAAAATTGAACACAGTGGATCTAAAGAGTCTTCACTCAATCACCTCTGAATGTTTTTCATCACATCTGAATGTTCAATCACAAGAAATGTTTTTTTAAAAAAATAGATGAATATGAATTAATCAATTCCCCTACCACTTAACATCGCCAAAGGAAAAAAGCTGCCAAGACCCATGTATGTAGCAGCTGTATCGCTATCACACAATACTGATACTAGGCATCCTGTAAAATATAAATAAAAAACAAATATATATTAGTTTATACTTTACAGATTTTAATTTGATAAACATTTTTAATGAGAATTGAAAAAGAATATTTTTATATATAAGTTAAATTGTACTAGTTTTCATTATCATTATAACACCAAATAAACAAGTTAGTTTGGTAAAACAAAAGGTTTGAATAAATTAATTCAAAATTAATTTAATATTTCAGCACATATCTGCGGTACTTGTGAATAGTCTGTGAAGTGCAAAGATCGTATTTTAAGAAAAACGCAATTTTTTCCACAATGATTCACAAATTAGTATTAATCTCTGTAACAGATTTATAAGTAACTCTATCAAACACAAATAAAGAGAAAAAAAAAATTAACTTTCTGGAGATACTCATAACACAAAATTCACTAACACTCTTAATACACAAAATGCACTTAACCGACAATTCACAAGTACTTGTCAAATAATGACAGTAAATGTGAAGTTATTTAACATTTTTCTGTGGGTTTCAAAATAGTGTTTTTATTTCTTATGAATACATGAGTTTTTCTAAAGTTCAAAGTTCTGTTTCATAACTACAGGCAGGTTTAATAGTAGTGATGTCAATAAGTTGTTAGTTTCGTAAGTTGTATGAAGATCCGTCATCTAAGAGGTGAGAAAGTTGGTAGATGCTTTCTGAGGTTTATTTTTATGCCATTGGTAAGGAATTTTGTCAAGATAATTCTCTATGTTACTGAGTTGTATGCTGTCATTATTGAAGTACAAGTTCTTTCCTCTGAAAAAATCATACATAAGTCAAATTACTAGCTTTGGTTTTTAATCTTCTATTCCTGGAATATTTTTTTTACAATTAAACACATGGTCTTAAAGGGGAAAATATATGATTTTGATGGAGCCAAAGTTTATCCAAGAGATCCATGGATTATGGTGCAAGAGGTTGATTTGTCTAAGTCTTTACGGAGATAGAACAAATTTTCTTGTTATTTCATAACTAATTTACTAGGTAATACTAGGTATTGCAAACAGCTGATAGGGCTCATCAGTAGTATAATTAGTTTAAAACCTACTTAAGTTTGAAAATTGAAAGTACATATTTATAAATGATAATAATAAACTTTAATAGTTGGTTCAATAAATTTTATGCAACACTAATATTTTCATAAAACTTTCCCAACAGGCATAAAACACTTGAGGTACGCATGATGGCAGGGAAGGATTGATGAATTAACTCTTTGCACTCCGAAGCCGCGAACCCAATGCCTGGCACAGAACTCATATGCCGAGTATGAGCTGGCAATTCTTTTCGTCGTTTTCACTCAGGTGACCGGGACTATTTTCCTCCCCCAGCACTCAGATCGTTTTTTACACTTTTCTGTAGCATGATACTCAATATTTTTTTAAAAGGCATAAATAATATATATATATAAAATGTTTAAACTTTTTTTTTATTACTTTAAGTATATGGTAATAATATAACACAAACACAAACAAAAAATCAAATTAAAAAAAAAAATCAATAAAACAATATTATCTTCAAGAGAGGATCTTGAGAAAAATAATGCTGGGCTGTGCCCGGCTTATGAGTCCTGTGCCAGACAAGTGGAATTTATAATCTGAGTGGAATTGCATTTTTATTTTGCCGGATTATAACCGGCTAATGAGTGCAAAGGAGTTAATTGCCATTCCTATTAGAATTATTTTTATTTGAAAACTAAACCATTTGTAATCTTATTCCCCTTCAAATAAAGACAAAATAGACCCTTTCCAAAAAGCAGTGTTTATGTAATGACTGTGAAGCTAAATACACGGGAAAAACTGGACAATCAGTTAACCAAAGATTAAAAAAACCAATAAGAGCTTACGATAATAAGACACAGAATCCCAACTTTGCTATCTATTTGAGTAAAATTACCATAAATTCAATAAAGACTCAGGAGTGAAACTAATACATCACGTTGAAAATAGTCTAAAATTAAATATTTATGAATCATTAAAAATAATCAAATTGATCAAAAACCAACCCATATTTTTGTTGAAATAGCCAGTCCCATTTTAAATTTGTTTCCAATAGAAAAGGAAAAAAAAAACAACCAGTCATAGGGAAAACCGATTTAACCTATCTAAATGCTGACTTTCCTTTCGCCTATTTTAATTCAGTCTGCTGTATCTTTCAGAAGTCCTTTTCATTTTGCCTCCTTAGGCAAGTACCAGCATATTTGATTTCTTTTCTTACATTTTTAAAAAAGTTTAATTTATATAATCTATGAAACCAAAATTTTCCTTGTTTTTAAAACATATGATGAATTTTTAATATTCAAAACCAGTTTTCAAATGAAAAGAATTCCGTTAGAAGTAGCAATTAATTCATCAATTCTAAACATAAAACAGTGAAACCTTCAATTTAAATATTCATCAAGAAACCTTTTGCAAGGAAACTATAGTTCAAAACCTTTATATGGACATAAAATTAAAATAATTTGAATATAAAGTAACTTCCATATTATAAATGATAACAGAAAATAATAATACAATTAAGCTATAAAATTCATTAACTAATCGCTTATGTTTAGTTACCTTGTCAGTAAGCTAATAAATTATTAAAACATTAAACCAATGTTTAAATATAATTGAGCTGAATGGCGGTCAACCATTAAATATCCATAACCTTAATTTCAGTTTTATGAAAAAAAACTGCTTTGTTGACTAAATATTATTCGGTTATACTCATGATGTTAATGGTATTCATATAAATTATTAATATTATTACATAAGCTAATCTATAATTATTTCTTAAACTTACCATAACACATTCCACTTAGACCGACTAAGAAAAGAAGCGACAATGCTAACATTATGCTTCCTTCGATCGTATTATCAAATATAACAAAAAGAACTATCATCATGAACAGCGTTTGAACGACCAGTATTGACATAGACACAATAGCATGTCCCGTGAGTGTTTCTACAAGCGTCATTCCTAAAAAGTGAATATTTTATTAGTGTTTAATAGTTAAAAGCTTTATGTTTTATTATGTAATAAATAAAACTACATCTTCACTTTTATTGAGGATAAAAAAAACATATGGCAGTATAGAGAGAAATGCACAATATCAAATATTAGAATTTTTGTGATACTCCATTAAGCTTATAAGGGTTATGAAGATGATCATGGATCATAGGGAGACCTTCTTCCTCATTATTATTCAATTTGATGTTGGACCTAGTCATGAGACAGATCTGCACATGATCAGAAGGATATACCAGAGATTGACCCAACACTTAGCATTTGCAGATAATGTAATGACTACAGAAAGAACAACCAATAAGCTTCTAGGAGCTTTCGAGGAGTGTAAGAAAGCTGCAAATAATGTCGGACTCACAATAAATAAAGGAAAGCCAAATACATGGTAACAAGCAAAGAGAAAATAGATACATTGAAGGGGCTGGATACCACTTCGAGAGAGTACCCAGGTTCTATTATCACTGAGGATAATAGTATCAAACAAGAAATAAACGCAAGAAATAGAGATACATCTAGCATTCTCAAAATATGAGTTTTTCGTACGGTCTTACAAGTGATTGTTATGTATGGGAGTGAGGCATGGACCTTGACACTACATGAGGATAATTAGGAAATATCAAAATGGTTATTCCCCTCCTTCCGAAGACAATACTTCCTTGGTTCGTTCCTTTAGAAATCACTTTCCTCTCAGTCACCACCCTCTATATTCTCAAAGCATTAACATTAAAGTCATCAGTGAGTTCCCACAAAACCAGATCCCCGTCCCTTGGACCTTTAGCTAACCCCTTCAACACAACATCCTTCAAACGCTCCTTTATTTCTGGAGCCTCTAACTTCTGGAACTCCCTCCTTTCTAACTTAAGCCATTCCCCACTCATGATAGCTTTAAATCCCGACTTTTTGTTTACATATTAGATATTCAATCTAAAATTATATTGTCGAAGAAAATATTTTTTTTTAATGAAATATAAATATTCAGAATGATTGATTTTGTCCAGTATTATTTTTGTACTATCGCGCTAAATATGTATCATTTTTTTTGGCCTAACTTATATTATTAATTCAGACAAAATACATTATTTCTCCACATAATATATATTGTTTAGCTTTGTCAACTGTATTTTTTTTTTCATTGAATTTTTTTTTTCCTCATTTTTTGTTTTTGTAGCTTATTTTAAATACTTAACTCCAAGATATACTTTGTGTTTTGTGTAATATTTTTTAAAATGTAATATTACTTTTATATTTTAATTTAATTTTCTTTTAAATATCTGTATTTAATTTTAATTATATTTTTCTTGCTTCTATTACATCCTTGATTACACATACGGTAGCTAGGTCCCCATTATATTGTTCACTATAATTATTCTTAAGGGGCAATGGTGACAGAATAAAGTTTATTTTCATTTCATTTCATTTTATGAGGAAAGATTACTAAACATGTCGGAAAGGAAAATCCTCTGAAAAATATAAGGCGCCAACTAAAGAAGGGCAGAATTTCTGGCTAATAAAAACAAATGAAGAGCTTAAGACCCTATATGATGCCCCAGATATTTTAGCCAATATTAAAAAGGCTGAATAAGATGGCTAGAGCATTTGCAAAGGATGGAAGCTGGTAGGCTCCCTAAAATGACGTTAAAGGGACTCTTAGGTGGACAGAAAAATAGAGGTAGGCCTTGACTTTGTTTGCTTGAAAATGTGGAGGACGACCTTCGGGTTCTGGGTGTGTAAGGATGGAGAAGGGCAGCTGAGAACAGGTCTGAATGGAAGAGACCAGGGTTCTACAAGGACCAATTTTGTTTTTCATAACTGGAAAGGCTATGTTAATATCAATTGAATTAAACTAAAATATTGAACAATTCTATCGTATAAATTGTGCTTAAAAAATTTATTTTGTTTAAAATATTATAATGATATTAGTCTCACCTGATATTAGATTTCTTTCAAGAATACCTTCTCGTTTTTCCATTAAAATACCTCCAACAGTAAACATCATTGGTAAGTAGAACACAAATCTGTTTAAATTAAAATAAATTAATTATTAGTTTTATTATGAATAACAGGATAACGTGGTCATTTTGAATATTTTCGGACTTATACTCATTACCTAGCCTATAATTGATTATTAAAATTAATTATTCAACAATTTCACAATATACAATTATTTCAGATTATTTGAATTTAAACTTTAATCAATCTAAAAATTAAAACAATATATTATTCAAAAGTAGAATTATTTACAATGGACTGCCGCTTAACCATTTTAGATGGGACCTGAACAACACTGGCTAGTTCAATTTTTAAAAAGAAATTCAAAAATAAATTAAATAACTAACTATATTATCTAAAAAGATAAATTTGTACTTAAAAACCCAAGCCTTTTTAGGGTTCTGTTTTTTTTGTTTTTTTTTAAAGTTCTTCGCTTAGAAGCACGTAACTTCTAATTATTGATAGTTACAGATAATTTAAATTATTTCATTATTCATGGCATTTACTCCTCATTTATTATTAATAAATCTTGTTACATGTTTCGGGAACAACAATGTCCCATCCTCAGACTGAAACAGTATTTCATTATAATTGCACTACAATACTATTTTTAACATCAAACATAATAAATTCTTAATTCAATTTACACTATATATATCGCTATAATTTTACCTTTAAAAATTCTTTTCTTTAAGAATTTATTATGTTTGATGTTAAAAATAGTATTGTAGTGCAATTATAATGAAATACTGTTTCAGTCTGAGGATGGGACATTGTTGTTCCCGAAACATGTAACAAGATTTATTAATAATAAATGAGGAGTAAATGCCATGAATAATGAAATAATTTCTATATATGTAACTCCTTCATTGAAGAATTAATTAGATAATTTAAAGTTATTACATATATAATGAATATAATGAAGTTTATATATATATATATATTGTTGAGATATTTTAAAACTGAAAATTATATAGGACAAGGGATGAAAGTGTCAGGGTCTAAACCAGGTAGGGACCAGTAGATGTTTGTGTGAAAATAATGAATAAATAGTAATTTTAAAGTCAAGTTATATTAAGGGAATTAAAACAAAATGAATTTCGAACAAATGTTAGAATCTATCAATAAGAATGTTGATTTGCTGTTTAATACCATATCTAAAAAAATAGATGAAATTGCTGAAAAAGAAATTAAAAACCATGAAGAACGCATGAAAAAGTTTGAAGAAGATGGACGAAAACGTTCTGAAAAAGATTCAGACTTTCAGGCCATTGATATAAATGTTTGTGAAGATGAAAGAAACACTGGAACTGAAGAACAAATGGAATTAGAAGAAGAAAAAGTAACTGATACTGTGAAAGAAGACAAAGAATTGAAAAATGAAAAATTAATGGAATATGAAGAAAGTAAAATGAACACAGAAAAAGTAACTGATAATGTGGATAAAGAAAAAGATTTAAAAGATGAAGAAATAATGGAATCTGAACAAAATTTTATAAGTGAGATAGTAGTGTGTGAAAGTAAAATTGTTGATAAATTAAATGAAGTGGAAAAAAAGAAGAAGTAAGAAAAGAAGACATTGGTGAAAACATAAACAATGACTTTGATGAAAAATGAAGAAGTGCTAAACTGTCAAATGGTTCGAAGAAATAAATATACCAATATCATTCAATTTCAAAAAGTAGAAAAATCTGGTTTCTTTGAATATAATCAAAAATTAAAATATGCTTCAAATAAAGGTTTGAATAAGCATATGATGGAGTTTCAAATTCCACTTAGTTGGAGCAAATATACTTCAGAATGGTTATGGTGGTTATATAAATTGAAATGTTCAAACAGCCATAAAGGGTTTAAAAAGAAATTTATATATGTCAAGAAAAGAATTAAAACATTTTTTCTTGGTGAAATTTAGTATATTGCTGACATGAAAAAAAAAAAAAAAAAAAAAAAAAAAAAAAAAAATCTAACTATTTGCATATGGAACCATTTTGTTTTTAAACAGCATACATAAAAATTAATTTGTTTTTCAATCAGTCTCTTTTGTCATTAAATTTATTTATTTTTTATTTTAAGCATTTACCAATAATAGAAAAAAAAAAAAAGTGTGAAATTTCACAAAGAATTAAGTGTTATTATTAAAAATTTTTGCTTATTTTATGTAAATGTTTTAAACAATAGGTCATAGATAATTCATCTGTAAATCAACCTATTTTCATGGTCATTAAATTTTTTTTTGGTAATAATTTTCATAAAAATCTAATAGGTTTGTAGTTACTTATAGTTATTATTATATTAAAATAAATTGACTGTATTATATAAATGTTTGAAAAAGTACTATTATTAATTAAATTATGTTTCAGTCTGTTACGCATGTTATTGAATTAATTTGAACATTGTTGTTAATTCATTAGATTTAGAAATTTAATACAAATTGTATAAGCAGTAATATAGAACAAGTAGAAAAAATTTCTACGCAAAAGCTCAAAATATTTTAAATTGGAGAGAACCCGAATGTTGAGATATTTTAAAACTGAAAATTATATAGGACAAGGGATGAAAGTGTCAGGGTCTAAACCAGGTAGGGACCAGTAGGGTCCCTTGGATTAGGAACACCTGAGGTACCTGCATGGTTCAGCCCTTGAGGCAGGTAAAGGAAGGCAGTTGGTTTTAGGACAGGGAAGGAAGAAGACAGAATCAGTTGTTTATGGACCTTAGAGCAGCCAGTGTCAGGAGTCAGAAGACTATGGAACCAAGATAAGTGAAAGTGTTTAGGTTCTCTCAGTAATGGACTTTAATTAAAATTAAATTAAGGTAAATTTAAATATGTTTATATATAAAATAATAAATATAAAAAGTATGCATAAAACATTGTTTAAAAAAATATCCAGTCATAATTCAAAAGAATATTGACAGAACCCTAATAATGAGTTTAAGTCAGTTAATTATAGACATATAATTTTATTAAAAATATATGATTTAAGAAAATCATAACAATATATATATATATATATATATACACCACTATATTATTTATGAATTTAAAAAAAACAAAAAACTTTAAGAACATGAACCATTAAAAGTTATCTGTATATACACAGCAATATTTTCCTTTTATTTATAATAATGGATTTGGAGATTAGTTTTGAAAATTAGTTCTTCTGGAATTAATTATAATTATACATGTTTGCAAATCATTATAAATGAATTTAATAAATTTATAAAATATTTAAGAACATATGGATATCTGAACATTTATTATGAATAATTCTATAAATATTAATCATTAATTTTTGTAATAAATTAATCTAATGATTGACGCCCCTAGTGAAATGTGAGTACTTTTACTTCAAAACATATTGAAAATGATATAGTAATTTTATTTATTTATCAAATATATGCATATAAAACAGAATCATTTAAATGAATTTAGATTCAAAAGGCTCTTCCTGAGATGTTCATTTTTTTAAAAATTCATTTTAATCAGGAACTGAATATAAATTTAATTGCAGTTTATTAAAAAAAAAAAAAAAAAAAAAAGAAGCGTATTTGAAATTTCTTTTTTAATAATGCATTTAATGCATACATACGGAATTCTTTATCATTGTTCAATTTCAATAAATTGTGATAGTCATTGTATTTTTCAACCCGAACATTCCTATTTGTTTGTATATTTATATGCTTTAAACTGATCAATTACAGTGTATTTTGATTCAAATGATAAGACTGTGCAGATCAAAGTAAATTTTAATATTAGTTATGATCTAATTATCATGAACATTTTACTTAAATGTAACAACCAAGAAAAATATATTTTCTGTTTTAATTTGGTTGAGGCATTCTACCTTATTATAAATTACTAAACTCATTAAACATTTGTTTATTGCAATATTTACTTTTTATTGATTTTTTTTTTATTTGGCTTAACGTCTTAATGTACTCCAACTGGAATAGGAAGGATGGGTTATCCAATAGTTTACTAACTTATTCTAGCCAGAGTGGTGAGGTCAAAATTTATTTTTGAAATAAATTTTAACCCTTGTGAAATTCGAACCTAAGACCTTCTGAACCGAGGGCACTAAGACCCTCGGCCATTGGGTCCTTATTATTGATTTAAAACTATTTTATCAACCTTTATTATTAACTTGAAACATTTCTAAATTGTAAATATACTTACAGCTGTAATATTGCAGGCACTGCGAAATCAGAAAAACTGGGATAAATATTTCCATAAACAGCTTTTTGAAACTGAAACAAAATATTTTATTTTTTATTTTTTTTTTTTTCAATATTGTACTTTATTATTAGAAAAGTACTTTGGAATAAGAAAATTTATTAAGCTCGATTTATCTGGAGCTATCTTACTGCAATCGGCACTTTAGACGCCTGGACTGGCCAATTACAGTCGGCGTATAGATTTTCCAAATAATCCAGGTATGCAAAATACATATCTCTTCTCAGTAGATTTCCTATGTATTGATCTAAAATTTAAAAAAATACATTAAAAAAACTTTATTTTAAGAAAATAAAAAATGTATCAGATAAAATAAATGAACTAATTGAGTACTTGACATATCCATGGAGACGTCAACTTCGCTATTTGCTAATGCTTCGTCACTTGCTCCTCCATTGAGTATTATTCTTTCAAATAATGACTCAGTGTAATTATGTGAAACATGCATAAAGCCCCAAATTTCATTTTTCTTTGTTGCATGGCGGGCGCTTTCCTCATCTTCAAATAAGATCTGAAATAAATGCGTGTCTAATTATAAAATATATATATGCATACTATTTGTATTCAAAGCTAAATATGACAAGCCAGATTCACTCAAATAAATTCATCTAATATTTGCGTTTATCTTCAGAAACATTATTACTCTATTATTGATAATTATCTAGATATCTATACACAAACTCAAGGAAAAAATGATAATTGGTAATAACAAAAGAAAGAAGAAGAAACACAATATTTTACTTTTCAATACCTGTTTAATTTTATTGGATGGATCTTATTGCATGACAGTTCAAATGATATACTTATCTTTCCTTAAAAGAACATTATCTTTTATATTTGATTTTCTTTTTTTAATGTTAGTGATAACTTGATATATATGATAAAGTAAAGATTTACCTCTTTCTGTTTGGTTCATTCTAAGAATTCATCCCTTCATCTTTTCTAAAACTTCTTTTCACCTTTTTGTACTGTTTTCAAAATTTAAAAAAACTCTTTTTGAACCATTTTATATTAAAATTTGTAAAAACTCAATTTCTTCCTGTCTAAGAAAAATAATAGATGATGGATATGCCTATCTGTAATCAACTACTTTTCCCAGTTTATATTTTAGGATTAAAAGGATCAAATTTCTTAAATTAAATTAACAGCCTATAATTATTTGAAATAGACGTAATTGAGAAAAAATAGCTGCTTCAAATGTGACTTTTTTCATTTATACCAATCTAGCTCCTAAACGGTAGGTCCTAGCGACAAATGTTATATAACAAAAAACATTCTCCATTAACTTTCTGAGAAGTGAACTATCGTGAAATTTTGGATACGAGCAACACCGGCAACACCTAGGTACAACACCAATAGAGCTAGAGCGTGTCAAAATGTTACATACTTTTTTAGTGTGAAAAAAATGTTACACCAAAACAGTATAGACCCCCTAGCTTAAAGACATATCCATGTAAAAAGAAAAAAAAGTTATTAAAAATTATATTATTCAGCCAGATGTTGATACTACTTCATACACAATTATGTAATTAAAACATTTTATATTCTTCTGTAATTTAATTTAGTTTATTGGTTGATTTTTGTAATCATTTGGTCACATCAAGTTTTTGTAATTATTAGAAGAACTGTATAAAGTATTTTAAGCTTTAAGGGACGTGTATTTTATTACTACCGACTGTATCCCAAACCATCTTCTTCGTAAATTACATCCTAAAGTCTACCATATTTTTTATATTATAGACAATCCTATAATGATTTGTTACTTATATGTACTCACAAGCTTCATTTGTTTTTTTTCTAAAGCGGCCATATAACGACAAGATGCTGGATAGTCGACTGAACAGGTTACATTGGTAAATACACTGCAGTTCCCTCCACTTGTCAGTTCTTCATTGACAAGTCCAAATTTCAGTCCAAGAGGATCACGGCCTATCGACAGATCAAAGAGTGTACACTGAACGATTGGAAGGCATAAGAGGAAGGCCAATATCCTGTAACATCAATATTTTTTTTTTTAAGTTATTAAAATTAATTCCATGATTAGCAACTAAGTATAAAGTAGAATTTAAAAACTCACCCTAAGTTTCTTCTTAAAAAAAAATAATTTTTGAGGAAGTGAGCTATCAGATGATTCATAGTAAATATACTTTTTTGTTTTACTGGGGACTTTGGTTTTTTCTCTGGTTTGGGATAATTCTTGACAGTCTGTAACAAAAAGTTATAAATATATATTTAAGTTTGAAATAACAAAAAATTAAAAAACAATAATTTCAAACAGAAGCACTTATTTTCACTGAATGGTGACCTATAATCTCTCTGAACATTTTGTTGAGTTAAGATAAAATAGCTGTAACAGAATTATTTAAATAGTTAAGAATATAAGTGTTTATCTTAAGAAAAATATTGATATATTCCATATCGATAATTTTTTGAGCTCTGGATACATCATATATCTGTGAACGACAATATGGATATGATGTTATATCATGATTTTTTCTTTTTATGAAAAAATTCCATTTTAAACATTGTTATCACGTTACAAGGATATTTCTGTTTAATTTAGTTGATGACATCGAACAATAGCTCCATCAAATTCAACGTACAACATTGCTTTCTACATGATTTAACGTTTTACATATTGATATTCTTTTATTTTTTCTTTCCTGAGAAATTTTCATTGTACATATTGTTTGAATATGTAACAAAACTAACTCAAGACAGTCAACTTATAAACAACAGATCCATAAACATAACAACAATGTAACCGGTACCAGTCTCGCCAACTGTTCCCTGCCTCTGACATTAAAAACTTCTTCCAATTTATTCTAATTTTAAGTTTTTCTGTTACTTCTTTTTTTTAAATATATAGTTGTGTGTTGTATTTTTATAATATAGTGAAAACGATGTATTGTAATGTTGGTATTAATATGAAAAATATCAGAAAGAAAAAATATCGGGACTTTCAAGGAAAAATACCAATATTTCTGTGTCCTATCTGAAGCTTTGATAGCTCAACAAAAATCTAAAAGCTTCAAATATTTCAGAACAAATGCAGTTAGTAGGCTGTTATTCTTACTGTACTAGAATATCCCAAATCACAGACTTTAAAATGACTTACATTTATAAACTGACAATTTTTAATTAATGCCCACATTTTTTGAATCTACTGAGCACTACAAGAGGTAGTTTTACCAACACCATAACCAGAAGCACAAAAGAACAAACTTATTACGCTGTAAACATTACACTATTACCTTTATTTTGCTTTGTAAAATAGTCAAATTTTGTACTAAACTATAAGTGTTTTTGTTTTATTTTTACCAGCTAATTTATAGTGTATATATTATATATTTAGTGTTTTTTTGTAACTTTGGTATTTCAAAAGTGCAAAGGTCCAAGATAGTATTAGGTAGAGATGGGGGGGGGGGGTCACTCATAAATTGATCAAATAATTTAAATTTAAATTGAACTGGACTAACATGAAGTTAATATTACATTCTAAAAAGCAATAATTATTAATAAAATGATCAATAAAAATTAATACAATATAGTAAAATTTCAAAGGCAAGCTTTAAAGATGACCTTATTAGTGGCTGAAACATCATTTACAAATAATGAAAAATAAAATAAAACTGATTAATAATGTAGTAATTCTTGATTTTAATCTAGCAAAATGTGTAGGCAGAAAAAAGTAAAATTAGGAAAACAGTTAAATTATATACTTTTGAAGAATAATAAAACTAATTACTTTGCAATCGATATCAAAATTGTCTCCTGTTTCCTGTTTATAACTTAATTGTAGAAACACTTCTTCTAATGTGTCAAAGCCATATTGATTCATAAGTGATTTAGGATCCCCTTCAGCTAGTAAAATTCCGCCTCTCATCATACCAACCTAAAAGAACAAACAAACAATCTAATACTTTTTTGTAAACAGTTTGTTATCACTTAAATCCTTTATGAAGTCGTACATTTAAATTAAGATTATTCTTCATAAAAAGTTTGAAGGAGACAGACCCATGTAGTCTGCTGACCATTTGTAAATATGGAAGTAATCAAAGATAGGATGGTATCATCAACTTTTGGATTTTGTTTCTCACATTCAATGTGAATGGCTGATGCAAGAGGGAAGGATATAAGATATTATTTGTTTGTCCATAAGGGATGTGGAATGAGAAAGACCACCATCCTTTTGTGAAATCTAGATCTAATGATTATCAATCAATGTTGAGTAGATTTCAAGTTTTTGAGCAAAAGATATCAAGAGATCAACATGAATTATAGATAATTGAGTTGGTTGTGGAGGAGTGTTGAAATATAAATTTCAAAAGTATTCAGGTTAGTTATACTAATGTAAATGACATAATTATTAAATATATACATCATTTAATGAATAATTAAAAAATTTAGGAAAAGAATAATGAGAAGTTGTAAAATCTCAAAGACCATATTATTATATTATAAGGAAACATCTAATATTTACTAATGCCAATTGAGGCAAATATAAGAATGATAAAAACTGTGAAAGAATTGGAAATATGTCCAAAGATATAAACTAATAATTAACAGCTGTTTTTTTATTTGTTTGTTTTTTTTTACAAAATAATATCAGCTGGAAGATAAATAAGGGGACTTTTTAAATAATTTCAATTTTCTTTAACTTTTAAATAAACCTTAAATACTATAATGTAGTAATGGACTGCTTACTCTATCAGCTTGCCTTGCTTCTTCAATAGAATGAGTTGTAATAATTATTGTTTTATTACCAACAGTAGACATTTGTTTCAAATGCTGCCAAATGCTAGAATGATAAAAAAAAAGTAATGTGAATTTTTTAGAATCATATTACTTTTATTGATTGATGTTTGCATCAAATGCTTAAACTTAAAAAAATTAAAATTTTATATATTAGAAATAAAAAATCTACATTCGTGATAGGAAACATTTACCTGTGGCTTAAAACGGGATCGACACCCACAGTTGGTTCATCTAATATAAGCAGTTCTGGGTTGTGCAAAAGAGCCACACATAATGAAATTCTCCTCTGCTGCCCTCCACTGAACAAAAACATAAAGTTAATTGGTTTAAGAAACATCTTTATTAAATAAACCTTAAATCCCAGAATATAAAATGACAACTAAACAAAAAATAGTAAACATAATCAAACAGAATTAATTGAAGCAAATAAATAAAGCTTGTAGTCTATTTTAGATTTAAAGAGACAGGCAATAGAAAAGAAGATATTTGAAATGTTTATGAGGTTGTGTGGCAAATGTTGAAAGTGAGAGAATTCCAGAGGATTGAGGAGCAGATCAGGACGGATTTATCATATGGTTACGATTCTGACGGAATAAGAACAATGGATTTTTGGAGTACTTAAAATTTCAGGTCCATACAACCTCACCAAGAGCTCAGATATTGAAGTGTTTCTAAGGTGAGAGTGGCTGTATTATTCATTTTAATTTATATTACTACAGGAATCAGAAAGAAAAGTATCCAAGGTTATTGTATGCATTGTAAATAATGTTGCTGTAATTCTTCTCGTTTCTCTGTATCCATTGTGCTGATAGGTTACCTCAATCCACCTTTTCCATAAACATTGATTCCTTTTCTGTCCTCCTCATTTCAGCTATACCACATTTTCTTACTCTTCCTAGCTGACTGCTCCAAACCCACGAAGATGAGTACTTGTAGCTATCAATATTGCTTCTAATCTGTAGATTTGCCTATCCACCAAAAAAGTCTAATTAGCCATATTTCCAAAGTTTCTGATATTTTTTCTTGACTAAGAGTTGTAGGAGGAAGTGATGGTCATGCTCAACCATCAGATTTTCTCCCTATTAAGTGTAACCAATTTATAGAGGCTGGGTGTTCCCTAGGAGGGTCTCCAGACCCAAAGTCAATCCACAGCTGAAGAAACAGAAATTAAATTTGCTACCTTCAGCTGGACTCAAAACCAGGTCTCGGAGCTAGGAGATCAGTACCTTACACACTGAGCTTCTCCATTACACATAAAGCATAAGCATGAGAAAAATAATTTTAAACAAGGCAAAACATCTTCAATAATCTCTTTTTCTCATTCAATACCAAAATATTCTAAATGAACTTCCAAATGTTTTTCAATATAGAATGGGAAACTCTCAAATCATCGACAACCTGTAGGTCATGACGTTTACAAGAAATCCAAGAATGATTATGAACCATGAACCTGCATAAGTTTACTGTAGGATAAACAGATCTCCACACCATTGATGAGATAATCTGCTACACTGTCGATGTCATCAACATTGGTAAAACTTTGAAGCAGGATAAGTTCTTATTCAAGAGGATTAATCTTGATAAGAACAAATTTGTTCAATTCAATGAAATAATCAAATAAAGAATAGTATTAGTATAATATAAGCTTGAATATGTTACCTTAATTGACTAATTAAACTAGCTTCTGGGGGTAATTCTAAGAAGCCGTAGAGTTCTTCTTTCCTTTTTTTCAATTGGTCTTTACTTAAACCGAAAACCCATGCAAAATGTGTTAACGTTTCAGATATGCTAAAGTCCTTGAATAAAGCTATTTCCTGAAAATATCAGATAATGAAAAAAAAAGCTATAACATCAACCATAATAAAATGATATTAAATATAATTATATTTAATATAAACTATATTATATTTAATATAAACTATCTACAGAAAATGTTTTTTATTTGTAAAAAATGAAGAGTGAAGTAATATCTAATCAATATACCAATACATAGCATTATCAAATTTAGTTGAATTTGTTCAAGATGTTGGGTGGGATCAGTCAACAATTATTTAGGCAAAGTTAACTAAAAATAATTTATTTTATTTGCCAACGTTACGGACAAATCTTTGATGTCCATCATCAAAGCTAAAATAAAGAATAATACTTCATTTCATGATTGTACGTCGTGTTAATCTAAGTTTTTTTGTTTTTGTTTTCCAATTTTTCATATGGTCTGTTTTTGTTATTACTTTATTCAGTATTCATTTACAATTATGATCATCTTATATCTTATTTATTTAAACTGTATTTTATCTTAACCTCTTTATAATGTCAACTCATACATAATTTCATATTGTTTATCAAGTTATTCAGATCATTTTGAATGGTTTATTTTTCCTTTCCTCTCTTTTTCCAACATTTCTTTGTTTTAGCCCTGATGATGTCCGTAAAAGATTTGGCCGAAATGTTAGCAAATAAAATAAATTATTTTTAGTTAACATTGCTCAAATAATTTGAGACTGATCTCACCCAATATCTCTTTCAATTCATTCACTTATTTATTAAATAAATTAAGTGAATAATTAAAATTAATAGAAATTTATGAAATGTTTATCATATACTTTTTTTCTTAAATCAAATCTTTTTAATGTTATGGGTTTGATTTTCAGAATATAAATTTAGATTTTAAATAAAATCATTAATTATCAGGTGAGATCGTGTGATAAATAATTTAAGTTAACAATAATCATTTAAAATTTTTGAAATTTCATTATAAATTTATTTTTAAACAAAGTACTAATATTATCCAGTGGATTAAAAGAACATTATGAGAAATTAAATAATAAATAAAAAATACATTCAATTATCTATAGGGTCGAGGTCAAATGAAATAAAAGTTTCAATATAAAGTTGTCCATCCAAAAGTAAGGAAACTGGAAAAAATAATTAAAAATAAGATTATACATGAGATAACCAACTTCTCCAAACAAAAGTGCTCAGGAATGACCTGGTTTGGGGTGGTTGGGTCGCTTATGAATGACAACAGTTTTTATGAATGTTTGCTCCTGGTGAGAGTTATACAATAACTGAAACTTGTAAGGCCTGCAATGTTAAACTTTTTGACAGAAAAATTCATTTTTATTGGAAGTTTTATTTTCCTTAATTGACCTGAAGCCTGTGTAAAAAATAATATGTAATAAAGAAATGGCATGAGATTAAGTGATTTATATTGCAATAAAATAAAGCTATAAAAAATATCAGCATAAAATCTGCCATTTTAAGCCATACATATTTTTTTCTATAATTTTATGTTTGAAAAACAGAAATCAGTTTAAATTAATATAATTTTTTATTTCTATTAAAATTGTTAATATGATGAATGTAATGTTATTATTAATAATTAAATATTTTAATTATATGTACCATTTAATAGTTATAATAAAAAGTTTTTATGTAACCATGTTTGATTCTGTATAAATCATTGTATTTTTAAAAATTAAAAAAAAAAATAATATGCAATTCAATTTTGAATTGATATTCCAACTTATCAAACTTAAACCTGATATTTTCTATAGACTTTTAAGTTATCTTTGAAACCATAATTATAGGAAGTAATTTAATATAGATTTTTAAAACATATTTTATGTTAAAATTATTTAAATCTTCAACTGTATTATAAAATTTATGAGGTCATCTACATTGAAATAAAAAAAAAAAAAAAAAAAAAATGTATACATAATATAATACTATGAAATGATAGGTGGAATTCCAAAAAAGCTGTCCCATTTCTAGATTTTTTTTTTTTAATAGTTCTTCTACTAGACTATCTTTAGGTGAAAGGTTTTCTCAAGAAGTAGTTAAATCTCGTATAAAACGGCCATACAAAAAATAATTTATCTTCCTAATCCACTCTAACCTTTACCTTTATCAATCAGCTGGGAAAATTAAAAAAAAAAAAAAAAACACATAAAAAACATCTGATTTTGGAATTCTACGTTTCAAATACTTTTAACCATATTCACAATAAATGTGGTGCCACAATCTAGTAAATTATAAGGTTTTGTTTTTGTTGTATTTCATAATATTTACTGTCTATTTTATTTATTTAATTATTCCTTTTTTTAAATAAATAAATATTATATTGATGTTTACAGCTGATTAAACTGGTTATTTACCTGAGGCATATATCCGATACTTGATTTATATTTTATACCAAGCCTAATTTCCCCTGCATCTAACCGTTTTCTTCCAACTATACATCCTAGAAGGGTAGTTTTTCCACAGCCACTGGGTCCAAGGAATGCATATCTACAAATAAAGTTTTTGATAATTTCTTACATTACATACTATTATGGATATTATTGTTAAAATTTTTACTGTTTCAAAAATGCTGGACTAATTATTGTAAATATGATAAACAAATTGATAGCTTTATTTCATTTAAAAAAAATATTATTGGAGTCCATTTCTGGATAATAATTCTTCTCATTGGATCAGTTTAACATTCCAGTAGTTGCATGTTATCTGTGAGATTCTTAGGATACATTTGTGAGTGTGGCCATTGCCAGTTCAATCCTACCAACCTCCGCCTCCTGCTATCCTAACTTAGTGAGAGCCATATATCAGTGTTGTGGTTTTCTTCTTATCAAGAGGCTTTCAGTTGTAAGCTCAATGGGACTACTATTTTAAGTATTGTAATTTTTTTTTTACTATTAACATGGAACATGTTTTATAGGTGACCTAGTTGGTCAAAAGAGATAAGTTTTTGGAGAAGCAAGGGTGTTACGTGTAGTTTGATATTAGGAGAGTAGGAGCAATTAAGATCGCAACTCTTCTTATAATAAATAACACCATCTTGACTAGAATACAGGTTCTAATGAATGAGCTCCTTTTGACTATGTTTCTCCTAATACAAAATAGAAAAAAAATAATCTGAATTTGATCGATCTTGTTCGATCCTTCTCGGCTGTTCAAAATTTTAGTTTGAATAAAAAAAGTCATGTCTCCTAATACTTCTATTTTTAAGTGTAGGTGCTTTTTTGACACCCTCTAGTTCAGTTAGTGTTGCTCGGATCGAAAATTTGACATTCTTTTTGTCAAAAATTTAATTTAGATCTTTTTGTTGTATAATATTTGTTGCTAGAACCTACCCTTTAGGAGCTATATTGCTCTGAATACAAAAATTCACGTTTGAAACCTCTATTTTTTCTCAACCTTGTTTATTACGAATAATCATTAATTGTCAATTTAATTCTTATGCGCTGATTTATTTCAGAATCAAGCCTGCCATCATTACTAATTTTAACTCCAAGGTATTGGTAGACTTCAACCTGTTCCAAGTCCAAACCTCCACAAGCCACAGTTCCTTGTTCCAAGCAACCACGTTTAGACACGACCATATACTTTGATTTGTTGGGGTTAATCGTCATCCCTTTTCGACTCAGTGCTTCTTCCCACACGTCCAGCGCTTCCTGCAGGGCCACTCTGCTCTCTGCAATTAAAAGAATGTCATCGGCAAATACCAAATTCTGGATGTATATGGGATGCATTCTCCAGTTTCCTACTTTGAATTTGGGGCTCCTTTGTTTAGCTTCCCATATTATCCTGTCCATGTATATTATGAAAAGCAATGGGCTTAAGCTACCCCCTGCTTTACCCCTTTTACCATTTGGAATCTGTCCGATTTATTTCCATTGAGCCTGACCGTCCCATATGTTTTGTGGTATAGGCTAAGGATTGCCTGTATTAAGGTATAAATAATTTAAAATTATATAGGTAAGCAGTAAAAAATGAAGAACATAAGGACATAGACGGTCAGCAGGATTAAGCTATTTAATTTGAAAATTTATCTCCAATAAACAAATGAATCACAGGTAAGCGAAATATAAAAAAGAAATATAAAACAAATGAGCATCGACGGTTACTAGGGCAACCCCTAAAACATCTTCCACGTTATTCTTTCTTTAGCCAGCAGGCTTAAGGGGGCCAGTTTTTGTTGTTTTTTAAACTGATAATTAGTTTTATTTTGCAATTTTGAGATAGCTATTAATAAAAAATATGGATAGGAATTTAGTTTAAATTAATACCCAAGTAATATTCTCAAAGAATAGAAATGGATGTATCAGTTCGGCGACTTTTGAAACTTCTGAGAAGAGAATTACTGAAAGGTCAGCTTCAGGAGAGAAGAAAACTAGGGTCAAGTGGGGTAAAGTGTAACATCATGATTAGTTCTGTCCTTTTTTTAATTTGACCTTTGTATCTCTTTATTTGTCGATTTCATGTGTTCCCATCTTAAATAGCTGTCATTGGAGGTCAAATTACAGGATAAATGGAAGAATAAATAAAAAAAAAAAAAATACGTTTAAAACATTTGTGATCTATTATGGCTAGTGAAGTTTTGTTCCTGTGGAAAAAAAATAATGATTTCTGTTGATTAAGTATAAGTTCCCTTTATAATAAATAACCTTCAATTAGTTGATGTTTGAATAAAAAACTAATAAAGGGGTGTTTTGACTTGTAACTCATAGATTTGAGTGCCGATTTTTTTGTAGTAGGGACCTATAATAGTGCAAAACTAGAGTTATAGCCGCCCATGAGTATTGGGTGTCGAGATAAAAAATAAAAATAAATACCAATATGAAAATCACGTTAATTTTTTTTCTCAGCTCTCAGTCAAGATAGAGAAATGATTTTTTCGCGTTAAATCAAAGTTTTGTAAGCTATTTGAAATACAAATAATTTCGTTATTATCAAGACACTACCCGGCTTAAGGGTGCTCAAAAACTCGAAAAAAATGAATAATTTTTAATGAATCCGCTGTAAATTAGTGGGATTTTTTTAAAATGGAAAACTGACCTAAAATCTCGATTTAACGCAATAGAAACCCATATGTATAAAATTTTATCAAAACAATTTTTTTTTTTTTTTTTTTACCCCTTTCGAGGACGTCAACATTTGGTGTCTTCAACCGATTAAAATAGTAATGACATCACTAGATTCAGCGTGCATTCTGTTTTCTATGTATATAACATAGGGTTTACTCCAGATTTTAGTGGATAACACTAATTTGAAAAAAAAATTCCGAGGTCAAATATAACTTGAGATATCTCAATAAGAAGAAATCCTGGGACCTCCCCATTTAAGCTAAACTATGCAGTTTTATGCCTTCTAGAAGCCCTTAAAATTTGGTTTCAATCGATGGTGAAATCTGTGAGATAGTGAAATTATTTACGTTATTTAAAAAATTGACCACTAGCCGACTCTACTGCAGTAAAGCAAATGAAGTTTGGTCGCCTAAAACATAAATTTTGTTTTAAACAGTAGGGTATAGTACAGAAATGCGTTCTTCTAGAGGTAGGCACCAACGTGCTTCTTGAAAAAAAAATAAAGATACGCTGAGTACTAATGTCGAAGTTGTGGTCAGTATTTTAATCTTAGGTGACCATTTCTCCGTTATTTGTGCTAATGGTTGTAAGAGCGAAAGGCTGAAAAATTATTATTTTTTTGTATTTCAAAAAAGTATTACATATTTTTAAAATAATTAATATAGAATTAGGTATACACCCATGATTAGAAATTTCAATCATGTTAGATGATTTCAATAATATTAGAATAATAGCAACAAAATGGCGGAGGTATCTCACAGATAACATGCCACTACTGCAGTCACTACTAAGCAATCTTAAACCTTTAGTACTTTTGAATGCGTTTACTGCGCTAATCATCTCAATAATAGTTTTTCCTTTACCTTGAAGCTCCAAGTTAACGGTGTTTAAGTGCATTGTGATGTCAGTCAAAAATGCCAAATCATTTAGCCATTTTTCGTTTTTCAAAATCTGAGTGTCATCACCTCTTTCGTCTAGAAATCTGTTATTTCGGGCAATAATTCTTGAAACCTTTCTAGGAATTTTCCGCGACTCAACCACCTGACGTCCGTGTGAAGAACTAAATCAGTGTGTTCAGCTGACTCCCTATCTTCCAACTGCAACTGAAAGAGCCGCCGTTGCAAGCTACGTGCACGGATGGAATTCACAATTTTTGTTGCAATGCCCATAATTTCCTCCGTGTTTAAAACTTTTGAACACAAAACTTGTTGATGTATAATGCAATGGAATGAAAAAATGAAGGGAATTCTTCATTAGCTCGACACAATGCCACAAAACCGTTTTTGTTTCCAGTCATTGCTGGTGCTCCATCGGTTTGTAATGCACACTAATTTATATATTGGTAGCTCGTAGTTTTTTACAAAATTGAAGAAAACGTCATATATATCTTCGCCACGGGCCTTCCCCTTCAGAGGAATGATTGTCAAAAATTCTTCCTTAGCCAACATGTCATTGAATACCATCCGAATAAAAATACACAGCTGGGCAGTGTCTGTCATATCGATGGATTCGTCGAACTGTAAAGAAAAGTATGTACATTCCATGATATCATGTTTTAGTTTATCTGCGATGTCCTGACTCATGACTTCAATACGCCTTGTGACAGTCGGACGAGATAACTGAAGTTCTCTAATAGCAGACATGATTTCTGTTTTATTTTCAAAATCTCCAAATAAAGTCTCACCCGCTTCAATAAATGCTTCCTTCACCACCGATCCATCTTCAAAAATGGTTTCTTTGTGTTTCGCCAAAATATGAGATATTTTAAATGACGCGATCGTAGCAGCTTTTGATTGTTTGGCTGGTGCAATACATAACTTTAGATAAAATAATTCGTTAGTAACTTAATAACTACTCGTATAACCTTTTTTTTAATAAAATTTTCTATACTTACACAGTTCCCTTCTCCACGGTCATGTTGAGCCCGTTGAGTACGACCGCATTGAGCCCATAGCGCTTATAGGCTCCGCGGACGACAACGAACTCTTCCCTGCCTTCGGTCATCTCACTTCCGTATAGTTCATTGTTTCCTGTTGAAAGAAACAAAAGCGTGATTATAATAAATTAGTACAGAAACGAAAAAAAGAAATCAATAAATAGGTATGAGGCCTCAATTTGAGAAGGAACGGATTTTTTTTTAGGCGTGGTAAAATAATGTAGCTAGTTTGTAATAACAGCAATGGGGGCAAGTTTCTTGTTTTGTTTTTTTTCGTCTGAATCAAAGACAAAAAAAAAAACAGCTTTTTTTGCTTCGTTGGGACATTGATAATAATATGAATAAATTAGTTTTATGTGTCTCCTGTAAAGTTGGTAAGACTGACTTATGGTACGTGTTATTACTATGATAGTATTACAGATTATCAGCTGTTGTTACTATAGCAACGCTGTGGTAGGTTATTTTGTATTATGTTTTCATATGGTTTTCAATATAATGTTATGATATTATCCTATTTGGTGTTATGTATTATTTTTAATACGCTTTTAATTTTCATTAATTTCCAGCAATCTGATTAAGTTGAAAATTTGCACACGTTTCAAGAACCAATGACAATACATTAATTGCACAACTTTGTTCTAATGTTCTCACTTAGTCTAGTAAAATTACCCCCGAAATGGGGGTCTGCCTTGCAAAAGGTGGAGTGGTAGGTTTTATGTTATTATATGGACCAGATAGGTCCTGAGAATAAAATATCAAAAATAAAACTAAATTTGATTAGCGGAAAATGTTTGGGGAGGGGGGACAGTAAAACCTAAACTTTTTAGGCTTTTTTCAGATTTTTGAAAAAAAAAAACAACATAAAAAAATGCTTTGAATCGAAAAATTTTATATTTACAAAAATAAAGTTTATTAAATTTTGCATCTTTAGACTTCCCTTAAGCTGAATTTGATTTAGGCGTTTAGCCACAATTGATTGTCAAACATCGATGAATTTTTCACGCTTTCAAAAAAAAGTTAGTTTTGGTCATGTTTAAGAGACCATAACATAGAAATGGCTAATCCAACCAAAATATGTTATAAATTAAAAATTTGCCCATTCCTTCTCTGAGATTTGTCAAAAAATCTTTATAATTGTTGGTTGATTTTGGATAAACTGTGTTAAAATTGCAAAGAAATCACGAATAGTAGAGGGAGATTAGCTTCGAACCTTGAAATCTAAAAATTAAAAGCTCTGACTGCTGCAGATTGTTCATCACACTTAGCTTTTTAGTTGGGTTTTCTATGAAAGCGTGTTTACCTAGTTTTTAAAACTATAATTTTTTGTAATTGTTTTTGTCAATACTATATTTCCTTAAGCGACAATATTCACTTAAAGACCAACAGATTTCGATTTTGTTATTTTACGATATTCGTTTTTCATAATAAACTTTTTTATTTATTTTTTTTTTATAAAGCAGATTTCATAACAGTTTTTATAATTGAATTCGTCATGATTTAGAGTTAATCTGATGGACGAATAAAGCAATAATTAGCAATATTTCTGAACAGCTGTTTCTAATATTTCTTCTTATTATTAAACATATTTTTAATTTAAAACTTCAAAAATTAAACTAAAATGCAACTATTGAGAAGGCGTGTTGTTTCACAATAGGAAGTGCACTAGAGCTGAATCAGACCTTTCTTGACCTCCTTTCTGGTGACTGTATTAGGAAAATCAACGTTTCTTAATCTTAATATTAGGTCATTTAAAGCCATAATCAATAATTACATGCTTTCTTGAAAATAAATGTTTTTATTTATTATGTAATAATACCGTATTATTATTTGACATAATTAATAGAATATTTATTTCTTCTATTTATTCCTCCTTATATTTATTTTTTATATCATTTAATTGTATGTTAATTCATGTATTTATAAATAATAAGTGTATTTTTATTTGATATATATTTTCCCACTGTGTAAATAGATTTAGAATTGTCTGATTGTGAGAATGTACCAGGCTCAGTTTTATATATAGAATTATTATCTATCTATCTAATTAATAAAATGGTCTTCATAATTATTAATAAGAATCATATTATTAATTTTTAAAAATAAAATAAAAATCAAGCTTTGAAGAACAACGCCCTCATCTAATTGAAGGGTACAGGGTAAAAAACATCAAGAGTCCACTTTTTATCGGTTTTGAGACGATGATGCTATCTATTAGGTTCTTAGGAGTACTAACATAATTTCAAATCAAAGCTGTAATAAAGACTAAAACGACAAGAAACTGCTCGTCGTTACAGAATACTGCAACATTTACTAGACAAACGATCAAAGCTCCCAATTAATTTCAAAAGACTCATTTACATGACTGTATTTGGACGTACGGGGTTGAGCTTTGGGGCTCCACTAAATCACCCAATTCATCTCGTATCCAATCCTTACAATCCAAAATCCTTCGAAAAATTCACAATGCTCCTTACTTTGTCCTATAAACTTCTCCATAAAGACCTTAATGTTCCATATGTTGCTGATTTAGCCCACACCAGATACCTATCCTTTCATAGTAAGCTCCATAATCACTCAAATCCGTTAGTTTCTCAACTTGCTTCCCACTCCATTCCTGATAATCCTCCGAGGCGTCTGAAACGAAGATGGTCTAGAGACCTTCTAGTGTTAAATTTTTAATAAAGTGCAACTGATGAGTAGTTCTTTTCAAGTTTTAACATGCCATTATGTTAGCTGTAATATTTAAAAGTTTATTATAAACATTAAATATTTTTATAAGTGGTTCCTTTGACATCCAGGTAACTTGAAACTTTTAAAAGCGTTTTTCTCAAAACTACTTCAACAGGACTCTGATGGTTTTTCCCCAGCACCCTTCAATTATTATTGGTGCTTTTGAATCACTGAAACATCACACGGGTACATACACAATAAGTTAGTTTCAGTCACATTTAGAAAAAGTATTCTGAAGTTTAGGTATATTTGTAAAAAAATTTAAAAAAAACAACTATTTATTGATTTTTACGACTGTTTTACATTATAAATTTGAGGAAAATGATTACAATGGCATGTAAAGAACTACTCACTAGTGGCACTTCAATAAAGGTCCTACATTAAAAGGTCTCTTGGCCATCTTCTTTTCATACGCCTCGGTGGATTATCAGGAATTGAGGGTGAGGCAAGTTGGGAGACTAGTGGATTTGAATGGTTATAAAGTTTACTATGAAAGGATAGGTTTGGGCTGAATCTGCAACATATCACTCATGGGCTGCAATAGTGGCAGAACTCAAAATCAAGGGTCATTTAATAATGTGTACAATTTTTATTTTATTTTTTTTAATTTATTTTACAAATGCCAGTTTTGATAAAATGTTTTGAGTTGTGCCACAATTGCAGCCCATGAGCGATATGATACATTAAGATCTTTCTTGATAAGTTTATTTCTGCCAAACAAAGGAGTATTAAGAATTCTGGATTGCAAGGTTTGTATTCGAGATGAATCAGACGGTTTAGTAGAGCCCCCGATCTCAAATCCGTATCCCCAAATAAGTTACTGTTATATAAATAAGTCTTTCATAATAATAAAAACTTTTTTAAAAAAATGTAAAAAACTAACGATGGCTTTTGAATCCGGAATCCAAAAAACATTCTTTGAAGACAAAACGATTTATTGAGTGCTTTAAAATTATTTTAGCTTCTCAAATAAGGTTAGTTACAACTCGAGTGTAAAAAACAAAAGAAAAGCGCCTCGAATACAAAGATAAGCAACATAAACTGATGTAGGAGTCTTTTGTCTTTAAAAAAAGTTTTTGGAAAGTTCAAGGAAAGGGAAATAAAATAAAGTTGATCTAAACTAATTGAGTTGGTATTTTAAAAAGATTTTTTGTTTTTTAAATTCATGAACCCTAAAATAGCTTCCTCGTGTGGGCTTAAAGGGTCCCGCCAGTCCAAAAAAAAAAAACCTCCGAAAAAACATGGTTCCTGTTTACTAAGTGATTTCTCACTATTTATTTTTTTCAAGTTGGTTTTTTTTTATTAAAAAACAAAACAAACACAACTAATTAAATAAGTTCTTCTAAATGGTAAGGTTAATCAATATCCTTATTTAATGTTAGATATTTTTTCTTCTTTTAAATTTGCATAATTTTGTCATTTGATTTTAAACAATCCAATTCGTCTCGTTTACAATCCAAAATCTTTCGAAAAGTTCTCAAAGGTCCTTACTCTGTCAAAAACAAACTTATTCATAAAGATCTTTATGTTTCATATGTTGCTGATTTAACCCATAACAGATACCTTATTCTTTCATAGTAAACTCCATAAACATCAAATCCACAAGTATCTCAACTTGGTTCCCATTTGATTCTAGACAACTCTCCGGTGCTTCTGAAAAGAATATGGCCTCTACATCTTCTAATATAGAACTTTTACTATATAGATACCAATGGGTAGTTGCTTCACAAGCAAATTACATGTCACTATGAGCATTAACATCACATTTAATAGATGCATATTTATTTTATTTTATATAAAGTTGTTTAAATAATCAGCTATAACCAAAAAATAAAAGTTTAAACAAAAACTAATTTTAAATTAAAAACAAGCAGTCCAACTGGTTCAGGAAAAATAATGAATCATACTATTATATCTTATATGATCATACGAAGCATTAATTTTGAACATGATTGTAAAAATTGAGAAAGAAAATTCTAATATTAAACTTTTTCTTATGAACAAAATCGTTTTCCACTCGTGCTCAGTAGTTTGTAATAATCAGTTCAGAATAGTGCTACACTCAAAAATAACTTGCGTGAGTTATTTTTTGAATGATTCGAAAAATCCTAGAATCATTACGGTTATTGAAAAATTGGGGTTATTTCCAATTGTTTGAATTGGTTGAAGGTGTTTTTTATTTCTATTATTATTTAGTTATTAATTTTTCTGAAAGAAACAAACTACTGTGAGTTCGATATATCGTCGACACTACGTAAAACTTACGAATATGTAAATTCGCATTTTGTTTTATTTGGATCGTTTACCGTTGTATTTTACAAGGCCTACCTTGTGGTAAAATGCTAGTAATTCGTAAAAATAGCATTACTGATTTCGGTTTTCTAATTCCCGATCAGATTCGACATTTTACCACGAGGTCTTGTAGTAAACAACAGAAAACGAACTTTAATAAAAAAAAAAAAAAAAAACGTTTTTTCACAATCGTTAATTTTTTACATAGCGTTGACGATATTTTTTCAGACCAGTTTTCAGAAAATGAAAATTGCAGAATAAGAAAAAAATTCTAATAAATCAAAATGACACACATGTTGTATTCCATTAATTACAAATACAATATTACACGATTTTCCAACTAAAATATTAATCAAAATACAACTCAATTTTACATATACCCACTGTTCAGAAACATATACGATTTTCATAAAATGCCTTGACATAGTTTATGGACGTAAAAGCTGACTTAGTACATAGAAAACGAATTGGATTACAGATTAGCTGTGATAGGGATTTTTTTCTTTTAAATTCATTTATTAATACGCTTTAATTAACTTGACCTGTATGTAACGGAATCTTTCGTCGTAATTTCAATTAATATCCAGAGATCTGATTAATTTTAAAATTTGCACACGTTTAAAGGACCCATGACAATACAATAATTGCACAATTTTGTTCTAATGTTCTCACTTAGCCTAGTTAAATCGCTCCCAAAATGAGGGTGTGCCTTGCAAAATGTGAAGTAGCAGGTTTTATATTGTTATGCGGACCAAATGAGTCCTTAGAAGAAAATATCAAAAATGAAACTAATTTTGATAAGGGGAAAATGTTTGGGTGGCAAAAAAGTCCAAAGGTTTTGAACTTTTTTCGGATTTTTTAAAACAAAAAACATAAAAAAAATGCTTTAAATCGAAAAATTTTATATTTACAAAAATAAAGTCTATTAAAATTTGCGTCTATAGACTTCCCTTAAGATGAATTTGGTTTAGGCGTTTAGCCACAATCTATTGTCAAACATCGACGGAATTGGCACTCTTTCAAAAAAAGTTAGTTCTGGTCATGTTTAAGAGTCTATAACACAAAAATAACTAATCAAATAAAAAAAAATGTTATATACTAACAGTTGTTGTCCATTAAATTTTGTGCAAGATAGGATTTCTAAATTTAAAAATTTGCCCATTCCTACTCTGAAATAATTAAAAAAAATTGTTGTTTGATTTTGGATAAACTGTGTTAAAATTGCAAACAAATCAGGAATAGTACAGGGAAATTATCTTCGAACCTTGAACTCTAAAAATTAAAAGGTCTGACTGCTACAAATTGTTCACCACGCTTAGCTTTTTAGTTAGGTTTCCTATAAAAGCGTGTTTACCTAGTTTTTTTTAAACTACACCTTTTAGTGAGTGAGTGAGTTTTCCATGGTGTTTGAATAAAAAATTACTGCAAGAAATAAACAATGCATTATTAGAAGAATAAATTATATTGACAACGTTTAATTAAATGCACAATTATACAATATAATTACATAGATATTAGCAGTTTGTTGGTTAGCCGTAGAGGAACTCTATCTGAATAAGGTTTGAGGTCAGTGCCTTCTTGAATTAATAACCTCTAATGACTATCGATTATAACCTTTCATTGTCTGTGACAATATCTCACACGGTTTATTTATTATAGAAGTTGTTAAATTTTTGATTAAGGTTTTCCAATTCTCTGTCTGTTGTGAAGAAGTCGATAAATCAAAATTGTGCGCTAAAATACTTAGTTCTAGGTCTTATTAAGAAGGACAATTTGACCATTTTTCCGCAATGCAGATATAAAAAACACTGCTTTGAAGTTTGACGGCAACCACCGAATTAAGACCGACTTAAATAAAATCACGTACAAAATTTCACTCATTGATAATTTATTTTCATTTTATTATTATAACTATTTATCTATTATATATTTGTCAAATACCACTCACTCATTTAACACGAAATCTCAGAAACCACCGAACGGATTGGAATGAAATTCGATATGTAGCTTCCTCTAGGGCCGTAGGTGCTCGCTAAGAAAGGAATTTTAAAAAATCGGCCTGGATCGCGGCTAATTCGCGAAAAATGCGATTACAATTTTTATTGGGTGAATAATAATAATAGATTAATAGTCATATGGTATTTGGAGATAAGCTAAGTTAAAAAATAGGTTAGATGTTTAAACCGCACACTTTTACCACAAATTAAGTTCCTTTTAGTTGTAAACAAACAAAAATACGATCGATGTCGAAACCTTATAATATTGGTACTTTCTGTGAACTGTGATGGTGGATGCAGAGGTGGACCCTTACATGTTTGAGTTGTTTCGTGACGAAAAGCTATTAAAAACTTATGTTAAAGAGGAGGTTAAAAGACTTATGTCCTCTGGGGATGACATGTAAGGTAAGTTCGATGTAGGGACAAAAAACTGATAAGAATCAGTTAGTTCTATCAAGTGTATGATTCTTTTCAGTATCGTCTCATGTTATACGATGGAGAACATGGATACAGTATTAACATCCCTCAGCGTGACCCAAACACTAATACACCACTTAAGAAAACCGTGTCTGAAGCTGATTTTTACGCCTAAATGTTATGACGTGAAGAACCTTATTAACATTGTAATCTCCTCAACCAATTTATGCTTGATATGTAAGCAAAAATAGAAACAGGCAGACTAAACTTTATTCGAAAAAATAAAAAAAGGTGAGAAGTTGAGACTGTATTCACTTAATGTATGGCATAAGAAAAGCTGATGGTCTGGTATCACAGCTGGGTAAGATGGTAGTGCTGCCTCGAAGCTTCACAGGAGGACTATCAAAATAAGATAAAATTAACTTTTGCAAATTGTCAAATTTACTTATTGAAATGATTCTAAGAATGGAATTCTTTAGGTTTATTTAAGTAATAATTATTATCAACGTTAAGCTTAACCTTTACTAATTTAAGTTGTCCTTCATCCTAATGATATTAAACCGTAGCGGAGCAGGGTCTTTTCAGCTAGTTGAAATATAAGATCTACACTATTATATAAAAGGACAAGCCATTTTTTTGTTTGTGATCAGTGACCACGAAAACTACTGAACCAATCTGTACTAAATTTTAACCACATCATTTTTTTTATTCCGGGTAGGTTTATCAATAATAAAATATACTGATTTTTGGTTAGTTTATTATTAAAAAAGTGATAATATCTGAATAAAAGTGAAGTTTGAAGATTGACCGATAGGTGAGTTTTTACATGAGAGGTTATAAAATGTTATATAGAGCTTGAATTGATAATAAAATTTACTTTAATTAAATTAAATTATTATGAAAAGATTATATATGTGATACGACATGGTTTACAAAGTTTACAACGGTATAAATACAGAACCTATCTGTACCAAATTTTAACATAATTTTCATAGTTCTAGGAACGTTTAGAAGTAATAAACTTTACAATAATATAAATGTTCAATGTGCAATGGCAGGTATGATGTTTGCCACACTATCCTATACTTTTATGGTTAGAAATGAATATCCAACCAGATGAAATCAATAAAATTATTTCTGCCGAATAAAAAATATTACCGAATCAAAATGTCGACCCCCTGCTTTTTGACATTGTGTGTAAAAATGTGATTCATGGGCCTTCGGTTGTAAGAACCGATGGTGCAGTCCATTATTCGCATTGGTTACATAATAGTTTCAGTCAATCTGGATTGTCAACTCATACATTAAGATTAAAAATTCGATGTTCAATTATGTTTAACCACCTGATTTGTACAATGGTACCAGGTTAAAAATTACTGCTTTGAGTGGAAATATCATCGAAGAAATAATGCTCAAGTGCATACTTCTAATTGCATCGAAAAACAAATAAAACTTCAATTATTAGTTTAAATTAACTAACAAGGGGAGGTTTGGCGTTGTAACTCACAGATTTGAATGCCGATTATTGTGTGGGTAGTAGGGACCTATAATAGTGCAAAACTAGAGTTATAGCCGCTAATGGGCATTAGGAGCCGAGAAAAAAAAAATATGAAAATCACGTTTTATTTTTTTTCTCAGCTCTCAGTTAAGATAGAGAAATGTTTCTTTCAAGTTTAATTGCAGTTATGTATGCTATTAGATATAAAAATACTTTTCTTACGCTCAAGACACTACCCAGCTTTAGGGTGCTCAAAAACGACAAATTTCCAAGAAAATCCGCTGTGAATCAGTGGAAACTTTTTTTCATCAACAACTGACCTCAAATCTCGATTTAAAGCACCATAAAACCCTTATATGTGAAATTTTATCAAAATCAAAAAATAATGATTTTTCACCCCTTTCGAGGATGTTAAAATTTTGAAGTTGAGATTTCATCAACAATTTCTAACGGCCATAACAACTGCTGTGTTTAACCGATTACAACAGTAATAGCATCACTAGAATCAGCATACATTCTGATTTTTATCCATGCGTAAAAAATTGGATTTATTCCAGATTTTAGTGGATAAAAACTGATGTGAATGAAAAAATCCAAGGTCAGCTATAACTTGAGATATTTCAATAAGGGGAAATCCAGCGACCTCCGGATTTGGGCTAAACTATGCAGTTTTACTGCTTCTAAATGTCCTTAACATTTGGTCTAAATCGGTGGCGAAATATGTGAGATAGAGCGAATTATTTAATTTTTTTCAGAAATTGACATCTTGCAAAATTTTCATATTATAAGATTTTCATATTTTATTTTTTTCTCGGCTCCCAATGCCCGTTGGCGGCTATAACTCTAGTTTTGCACTATTATAGGTCCCTACTACACACACAAAAATCGGCATTCAATTCTGTGCTTCACAACTCCAAACGTCCTCTTGAAAGTTCTTTACTTATGAGAGCGGGCCAAGTCGCGACAAGGGATGCTACTAGTTTGAAATAATTTTGCTTCTTTTTAAGTTGTGAAAATAATTAGGTAACTAAATAATAATTGAGTAACGATAAAATAAAAAAGAATATCATTGTGATGTGATAGGAATATTTAAAAAAAAAGTACGTTTATGTAACATTAGGTAATCAGCAAGAATTTGGTTAACCCCCCCTTAACTCCCTATAAATAAGTTTGTTTTTTTTTTGGGGGGGGGGAGGGAGGGCTTGCCACCTTCACAACTCTTTATCCATCATGCATATGGACAAGTGATAAAAAACTAATACATTTATTCAATCTAGTAGGTATGTGGAGCAATCAAGTATTTATTCTCTAGCGTGTTTTTCATCAGAAAAACGTCTGTTAGACTCAAAAGGTGAAGTGCAATTGTATCATGAGTTACACCAATAAAAAGCTAACTAAATTCTGCAGTTTTTGAGAAATTTGACGGCTTCTAGGGTTCTCCAGTGAGGAGTGAGGAATTTTCAAAAAATATTAAAAAATGTAAGTTTTAATAAATGTTTTGTGTTTTGCGCGTTAAAAGGCCCCTTAAAAGTGAATTTAAATTAACTAGACCTATTTCATCTTTCAGAAAATTTAATGCTGATTAAGAAAATATCATCGTTTTAGTTTCTACGCTAAAACAAAGTAGATAAAACTGTAATTTTTCAGAAAAAAGTAAGATTTTAAAAATAAAAACGAAAAAAATCTATCTCCTCAAAAAATTGAGATAAGACACTCGTTTTTGCGCCATTCTGCCCCGTTTAGTTTGCAGTATTACCCTTCTTTTTTTTTTACTATGTCTGGGACACCCTGTATAGACTATCGATATATTTCTTACGACTGCCATCACTACTGGTAAATATAAGGTTCTCTTTATTCCTTAGTTGCCTATCAGATAGCTAAGGAAAACGTTTGGATAACTAATTCGGTGCTAATGTTTATAAAGTGCTTTCGCTTAAAATTGTAATCGATTCGACAAGGTTGGCGGCCCTGTCTTAAGTTAAAGAACCGGTTCCAGAAAAGGAACCCCTTTCCGGCACTGATTGAAATTCGCCCCTGGACGTCGTTCCGGGGAAATACGAGACGGCTGGCATTGAACTTTACTTCTGCTTCAGCCTTAAAACTTTTTTTTTTAATTCCTGTTGTGTGGGATGGTTTCTCGCCTCCACCTTTGTACATTATCAGTAATCTGAAGTCAAAATCACATTTTGAAAAAAAAAAGTAGAAGAATATATGAAAAGAGATGAGTTACTGAATGATTCTTTCCTATGAAATGAAATTATTGACTAATGAAGAATCATCTATCTATACTATTATACAGGGTGTCCCGAATTTAAATGGCAAAACTTCAGGAACTTAAAGGCGGCCGAAAAACTAAGACAAAAAGACCTTTAGAGATTTGCTCGTTTTTGCTTAGTTTTAGAGAAAATCTCAAGAAAAGAAACAAAACAAAAATGTTACAGGTAGCGATTATCACCTTTCAAAGTTCGTCAGGCTAGGCAGTGAGATATATAAACACTTAATGTTATCCTTTACATTCTTTTATTTGTTTACATTTTGGCTTCCTTCCTGGATTATAATTCCTAAATCAGTCTTCAGTCTGTTACTCAGATATTTTTGTATGAATGGCTTCAGCCACAATGCCGCATACATATTCTAATGTTGAATACGCTGATATGATTTTTGTGTATGGTTTCTGTAACGGTAATGTTTTAGAAGCGGTGCGGTAATATGCGCGCCGATTTCCAAATAGAAGTGTGCCTAATCGACGAGTCTTTTCGTTAACTTTTAATAGACTACGAGAGACTGGGTCATTCCTAATACGTAATGAAGGCGACCAATTCCAGGCAGCAATAAGAGCAAATTATCGGAGAAGAAATTGTGTCCAACGCCACTTCGATAACAATCCTGAGACAAGCATCCGAAGAGCATCTGCTGCATTAGCAATATCGCGGCAAGCAATATGGCGAACTTTGAAAGGTGAAAATCGCTACCCATACCATCTTCAAAAAGTTCAGAATTTATTACCTCAAGATTATGTCAAGAGATTGAATTTTAGTGACTGGTTTCTTGACAAAATTCGCGATGATAATTTATTTCCATTAAAACTTATATGAACCGATGTAGCTACCTTTACAAGAGGAGGAATTGTTAATCAAAGAAATTATCATGTATGGGCTCTTGAAAATCCCAGAGCTATTAGAGAAAATAGGTTTTAGCACGAATTTGCTATTATCGTTTGGCTTGGAATTTGGAACGGATTACTGGTGGGACCATATTTTTTACCTGGAAGATTGAATGGTATCACATTTATACATTTTTTGGAGAACGACTTTTCTAATTATTTAGATGACATTCCCTTAAAACAGCGGATTGAAATGTGCTTCCAACTCGATGGATGTCCAGCTCATTATAGAGGAGTTGCTTGAGCTTGGCTGGATATAAATTATCCACAACGATGGATTGGCCGTGGAGGAGTAGTACCTTGGCCACCCAGATCACCTGATATGACACCCATGGATTTCTTCGTATGGGAAACCTTGAAGCAGAAAGTTTATTAGGTGTCAATTAACTCAAGAGAGCAATTAAGAGACCGAATCATAGATGCAGTGCACCAAATATCATCAGAACAATGTTTAGCTGCAATTTATCAAGTGAATTCTAGATGTAATGCTTGCATTGGTGCAAGAGGACAACATTTTGAGCAATATTTACATTAAAAAGACCATAACATGAATATAAATGTAAATAAATACGTATAAAAATGAAAACTTGTTTTGTTTCTTTTTTTGCGATTTTTTCTAAAACTAAGCAAAAACGAGCAAATCTCTAAAGGACTTTTTGTCTTAGTTTTTCGGTCCCCTACAAGTTCCTGAAGTTTTGCCATTTAAATTCGGGACACCTTGGAAAAAGGACAAGCCATGTTTCGTTAGTAATCACTAACCGCGAAAACTATTGAACCAATCCGCACCAAATTTTAACCACACTATCCTTATCGTTCAAGGAAGGTTTAGCAATAACAAAATATACTGATTTCCAATGAATGTGTTATTTTAAAAAATCGAAAATAACTAAATAACAGTGAAATTTGAAAATTGGCCGATAGGTGGCGATCGCCATTCTACATGACAGGTTATAAAGATACGGTGTTATACAGAGCTTGAATAAAAAAAGATTTAAATATGTGATGCGACATGTGGATTTCGCAGGTCATTCATGTGAAGTTTGAAAATCGACCGATATGTGGCTAGCACCATTCTGCAATACTACAATGGTATAACTACTGAACCCATCTCAACCAAATTTTATCTACATAATTCCATAGTTCTATGAAGGTTTAGCAATAATTAAATTTAAATGCACAAGGTCGAATGGCAGAAAAGAGGTTTTCCAAAATGCAGGTGAAATCGATGAACTTATTTCTGCCAAATACAAACTATAACCAAATCAATCCTCTGCTTTTTATTGTGTGTATAAATATGATCCATGGGCCTTTAATTGCAAGCACTGATAATACAGTCAATTTCCTCATGTGTTTCTTAATTGCCTCTTTCCGTCTGGATGTTCAACTCATATATTAAATGTATAAATTGGATGTACAATTATGCTTTTAGTTAATTTTCAAACAACTTATCAGTGCAAATTTAACCTTGTTAAAAATTATTGCTAGGCGTGAAAATATCATTGAAGAAATAATGCTTGATTGCATACTCCAAAAAAAGAATTTTAACTTCAATGAAAAATTAAAACTTCAATCATTAGTAAACATTATGTAAGGTCTTAACTTATGAAAGCAAGCAAAGCCGCGACGGGGGATGTTAGTCTATTATAAAACCCGCAACTAACTTTTTTAAACGGGATTAAACCCGACGAGTTATATAATATAAAATAATCCAAAATTAATATTTTGCTTTATTTTTGTGTTCCCAGAGACGGGAAGCATTTTTAAGGTGAGCAATTCGGACTAGAAATTAAGTGGAGCAGGACGCTTGCCACTCTGAACATGGCGTCATGTAGAATTATTACTAATTACTAGGGCAATTTGTAGGCTATTCTAGTAATGATATTATGAGCTTCTTCAAAATATTTTAGCTTGATATTGACGCATCAAGTGCGATAGCTTAAACCCAATAAAGTGAGGCTGAGACAGATATCTATTTACTATTTTATATCAGCTGAGGATCGACGCTGGGGTCAGGAGATCCTCCAAGGCACACCCTGGAGTGATGAAAAGTGGAGAACTTAAATGGAGAAAAAACTGTCCGTTGAGAATGGTTCTGCCCCATGACACTTTTGGTCATGAGGCTATACAAACTTCAACTTCACTGTGGTCTAAAATTGAATGGAAACAGTCCATTCTATATTGCTAATGTAATTTTTAATAAGAACGTTTGCAAAACTATTATTTTTTAAAAATGAAGGGGCCTTGACATAAACCACTTTCATTCTCACTGGCTCATATGTTTGTTTATTTCGTTTAACGTCATTTTATGCTGCTATGGCTAATCGGACGATGCTACGGTAGGAGTCCTAAATTTTGCCTATCCAGGTATAATTAGGATAGGGATCTTTAACGAGTACCTGACATCGCACAGGCTCGGGACACCCATTTTACGTCCCTTCCGAAGGACGGCATAGCTAAAGATTTTTTACTCCCTTAAAAAAATCCTAAGGTCATCTGCCGGGCGGCGAACTCGCGATCTTGGGTTTAGTAGGTTGCTATAATAACCACTAAACCACAGGTGACCCCTAGGGCTCATATGTTCTATACTGTTAATATCAATAAAAAGTGAAAAACAAAACAAAACATATCCATGATATTCAAGTCTCCTTTGTTTACCTGATCTGTCGGTTTTGAATTAAAGTAACGATTAGGAGTTTCTTTTAGTTTTTAGTCTTATATAATAAATCCCAACAATATATTGTTTGACATTTCACTTCTTTTTTTTTTTATATCGACATAAATAATGCACGATCATTCTTTAAGTCACGATCAGATTTCATGAATGCGTTGAAATCGCTTCTAGTTCGACCAGGAATAGTTTCGCACTTAAGGTTTTACTCAACATGATACTACTTACAACACAACGATTCCCTTTCGCATCATGTAGTCGATGACGTAGCGCGGTTTTTCCCATGTGCAACATTCCGGAACTTAGGTCTACTACACCGAAAATAAGCAGTAAAATAATGTATTTTTTAAAGAATTGTTATACAACACCGAATTTTTTTTTAACTTTAATTATATTTAATAGGTAGACGACAAGTAGCATGTTGAAATGTTGAATCGAACATTAGATTAATATAATCAAAAACAAAAGAACATCAAAAAAATAAAATGGCCTCTAAAAAAGTAGTCCGACAGCGACTAAATACATTCACTTATTTTAAGCCACGTGGACATAAGCCATACAAATATACGCGACTGCGATATGTATATAGATATATGCGATCTCGATATATCGGTGTAATCGAGAATTGATGATTGTCAATTTTCAATTACACCGATTCTTGAGAATCGATAATTCAAAGTCGATTCTAAACAGCCGATAGATACAACGTATGTTAACATAAAAAATTATACAGAGTTTCATTGAAAGGTTTTAGTAACATTTGCAATTCTTTAAGTAGTAAACGAAAACCAGAAACTTTGGATTGTTTATATAAAATAAAAGATTAAAAAAAATATTTTTCCCTACATTTTCATAATAACAATTTTGATTTAACATAATATTATAATTTTAGATAATGTATGATCTTTGAGATTAACTGATTGTATTTCTTGAATAATTATAGGGTTTTAATATAATTCTAAAACGTTGAATTTTTTATTTATTTTTTTTTATTATTTTTTTTTTTTACAATCCAACTTATATCGACAATCAAGAATCGATTTTTTGGTATTAAGAATTGAAAATGTTTGGTACCGACACTAATTTCAATCACCGAAATCACCCTCGTACATAACAAATTTGAACTTCACAGATTTAAATGTAACTACAGTATAGGAACATATTTCAATTCTAACACATTTAAATAAACAATTTTAACCCACAATTTCAACACAACTCTGTATAAGGTACTGGTATCTATATCGTATCGTACGTTAACCTTCCCCACTGGTTATAATCGACTCGTATAATTCGTCGAACCGTATAATTGACAAATCTTTTCTTTTAATGCTATAATATAATTTTAATTAAAGAATTGCATTAAAACAAAATAATGAGGTACAATCAATAATAATGAAAAAACAAAATAAAGGAAATATCAATCATCTATATTATTACGATTAGTTTTAATGTGTTGGCCACATCACCTGTAATGTTAAGTATTCAGCAAATTCAGTAATTATTACATTTATAACAGGTGAGATTAAAAACAAATGAAAAGGGGAAAAAAATGACTATTTGATATAATATGAATTAAGAAAATACCATAACAGCTAATTTAATAATCACAATAGATATTGTCTTCTATCACACACCATTTTTCTTTTTAATTACATATTAATTAGTTATATATGACTTATATTTTGAAAGGTTACTGCCTATCAAACGAATGTCAATCAGCTGTTAGATTTAAATTAGTGTATAATGTCTTTGGCGGATATAATTTGAACACAGAGGTACCGTATATCGATATTTTCAGCCTTCAAACTGTTCGGCTTGGCATGTGGGCTGTGGCTGCGTCTTTTAGAAGGCTGTTTGCCTGTCCTTGTTGTCATGGAATTGTCAAGATCAGTCTGTGTCTATTTGATGCTGGTAGGTTTGGTATGTTGGTATGTGTGGTTGCTGACGTACCAAGGTGCCCATGCGATTGTCGGAAACGTTTTAAATTGATAATTTAGTTTATTTATGTGAATTTGTTTGAACATAAGTATGAGCCTTCTAGCTACATCAGACATCTTTGATTAAATAGAAGCTGGATGAGAGATCTCCCTGCGTAACAATGACAATCAACTGAACGCTAGGATTACACGCAAAAAAGAAAAAAAAAAAATCGCTCCATAGAGAAATTGTGCCTGATTTTTATATTTTCATGTGTGCTGAATTTGAATCTGAAGACGAAAAAGTTCTATCAGGCATCATCTTGAGAAAATATACTTTATTTTTTAAAAAATGAAATAGGGTTTTTTCAATTTTTTGTTTATTTCATTTTTTTTCTTCACTCCCATGAATATTTTTTGTGATTTTTATATTTTCATTTGTGCTAAATTCGAATTTGAAGGCTAAAAAAAATCAATCTAGCATCATGTTTGGGAAAATAGACGTTATTTTTGAAAAACCTGAAATGGCGTATTTTTTTTTGTTTTTTGTTTATTTCATTTTTTCCTTCACTCCCATGAATATTTTTTTGTGATTTTTATGTTTTCATGTGTGCTGAATTCGAATCTGAAGACGAAGAAATTCTATCTGGCATCATTTTTGGGGACGTTATTTTTTAAATAGCGTTTTTTTTTTTTTTTTTTTTTAATTTCATTTTCTTTTCACTACTCTCAATATTTTTTGTGATTTTTATATTTTCGTGTGTGTTGAATTCGAATCTCAAAATTCCATCTAGCACTGTTTTTTAAAAACTTGGAATAGCGTATTTTTAAAATTTCATTTATTTTTTATACACTCCTATGAATATTTTCTGTGAGTTTTATATTTACAAGTATGCTGAATTCGTATCGAAGTATCAATAGCAAAAAAAAAAAAAAAAATTATCAAGCACCATTTTTTAGAGATTGGAGTTTGTTTAAAAAAAAAACACAATTGAAATAGCACTTTTTTTCATATATTTTTATAACACTTTTTTTGGAGGGATAAAAACAGTAATATTATAATATTACATTAATTTCATAATATTTAATACTGAACATAATTAATGCGTAAATTTTTTTCCTTTTGTACTCTACATCACGTGTCCCACGTTGTAGTGCCCAACAGTAGTCGGCAAGCATCTTCTCATTGCATTTACAGCTGTACCTTTTTTCCATTTGGCTATCTCTTGATGAAATCGTTCTCTGTGTACATCTAAAACTGCTTCCAAGTAGGGAGGGAAGAAATTCAAATGGGAATGAAAAAAATGAATTTTTGAGGAAAGGACATTCATCAATGTCATTCATACAACATAGCCTAATACTTATGCTCTCCTTTTTTTTTATTTTGTAATATATTATAAAAGTTTCAAAATCAAATAGGGTTTTTAATTTGTTGTTAGAGCTATCAATGGTAAAAAAATGTTCGAAATATCGAATTTTTCGTTTTTTACGTAAAACACAAATGTGAAAAAAAAATGGTGTCTGATCGAGATTTTGTGACTTCGGATTCGTGTTCAGCACACTTCAATACATTATTAAACAACATTTTTGTTGAAGGGAGTATTTTGATGCAGAACAGTGTTACTGACCACTGGATGCTACCTCCCTCGACCTAGCCTATTTCATGTTTATCTTCTGAATTTAACTCATTTGTTGATTATTATATTTATTACTGGTGTAAACAAAATCACAAGGTCAAAAATTCAAGCATGGTTTAGATAAGCCTGGACGATAATAACACAACTGATTTTGAGAATACACTAAATGATATAAATTTTTAAAAAGTGTGGGTCTGTACAGTGCGATCCCAGGGGTTCCACCAAACCATCGCGATGGTGAATGAAATTATATGAACCAGGTACCTTTTCTTTCATAAACTAAATACTCGCCCAAATCCACGTGTTTCTCAACTTACTTCCCATTCTATTCCTGGAAATCCTCCAAGGCGTCTGAAAAGAAGACTACCTTGGGATCTTCTTTTATTGTAGAAATTTCATTAGAGTGCTACTGATAAGTAGCTCCTCATCAAGTTTCTGCCATATATTGTCATGTACGGGATGTATTGTTGTAAAATTATGGATAGTTCATGGATTAACGATGGATGTTCAAAGCTAACATTCCTGGAAGAATTCAAGGAGATGGTCCAATAACCATGGCAAGAAAGAAAGATAGGATCCACGTAGTGATCCAAGCTACCAGAAGGTTATTTTTACTCATCAGAAGGTTATATTATTATTATCGTTTTTATTCGGATCTTAACGTTCTTATATACTCGAACTTGGACTGCGAGGATGGGTTATTCTATCCTACAGGTTGCCAACCTATTTTATCCAGAATAAGGTGGTCGAGATTCAATCCGTTAGTCGGCTACGAAATAGTCAATTTATCCTCCCAGGCCGGATTCGAACCAGCGCACAGTGGGACGAATGACCAATCTAGGAGGAAAAAAGTCTGTATCGCTTAAACAGATCTGGCAACCTGATTTACATAAACAATAAAGTTTAAATAAGGTAAAATAAAACCACTCAAGTCACAACCATAAGGAAAATACTATACAGTAGGACCCCATTATCCGTGGTTCCGATTTTTTTTTATAAGGTTTAATTTTTCACCATTCATTTTATTTGTATCATATTAATTTAATAAAAATTAGTTAGATCGTTTCTTGTTTTCTTATTTTTTTCTTGGTTTTTGCTATAAACCAGCGATGAAAAAATATCAACAAGATTATACAGAGTGTTCAATTGAAGGAATCAATAATTTTAACTAAATGTGACCTGTTGAGTTAGATACTACTTACATCCTTGTTTTTACTTAGTAATACCGCAGCTAAAACAAAAAACTCTAATTCTGCTCTATAAACATCTTCCGTTTACACCTATCACAACAGTTTCATTAATTTCGATTACACATTTTTTCTCCTTAGTAAAAACCAAACTAACTTAACTGATTTTTTATCTAAATAAAAATTCAATACATACAGTAAAAACATGCATATATACATCCATTCTTATGTATTTGTTTGTATTGTAATTTTATAAACGTATGTAAAATGATTTTTTCTTATAAAAGTGATTTTCTATATTTTAAATAACTCTTCAGTGCAGCTATAGATGGTATAATATCTTCTAATTTAAGTGTTTTAAATAGAGTAATACATATCAAATCAATGCCCTTACAGTTTTGCCAAATACGAAATAACTCCCTTCGCGAAATTGAAAATTCGTTTTCAGACAAGAAAGCAGATAAAAGCAGCTAAATGTTTCATGATTATTTCAAATACCTTCTAAGAGACCTCTAACATGAATTTCAGAGAGGTACTTTGGGGTATTTTTTAGTAATAGATCTTTTTAGTTTAAAAAATGCTTTAGTTTACGGCACTTTTAAAAAAATGATATAATAGGTCAAATTATAAAAAACTTATGTTGAGCATGGCTTTCTGGTATAACGATCGTCTATATTCACTAATTATAAAAGAATAATGAAAAAATATCAATAAGATGATACACAAATTTAGATTGAAAGAATCAATAGTTTTAACAAAATTGAACCTTTCGAGTTAGGTACTACTTTGATCGTTCTTTTTTCCTTGAAACCCACCTCCAAAAAACGAAAGAACCTTTGATAATGTTCCATAAACTACTTAACTATACACCTATCACAATAGTTTTATTAATTTTCATTATGACTTTTTTTCCTTCTAGATAGGACATTCTCCCCACTGTGCAGCGCTGTAAACTGAGGTTTCGAGAATGTTTAAGTGTTTGACTTTTAACACGGATCACCAATACGGACTCATTTATTTTATTTATTATAATCTAAAGCAGTGCCTAACCTTAATAATACTAAGAAATATTCATGATATTCATATTTTTACTCAGGAAATACGAATACGAAACAACAAATTATTATTAGTTTCAACATCAAGGTATTTACTTTATTTGAATTTAGAAGAAGCAAAACACAAATATAAATCATTTGACAAATAAAAATAAAATTAATATCCCTACAGGAAATTGCGGTGCAAAAAGGAAAATAGTACGATTGTGGGTGCAGTAAGCGTAGAAGTATTCGCAATATTTTCACAGAAACCGCATGATTTGGTCTTAATTACAAAATTATTTCTGAAGAGATCACGAAATCCTTGTTATTGATCACTCAATTTGGGTTCTACAACAATATTTATTCGATTTTTCGAAAAAAGTTTATTTGTTAAACACAACGTGAATGGAGCTTCATTCATGGAATGCTCTTGTTCCATGTAATAAATAATATTTTATTCATAAAATACGAAATTGTTTCAAACGGATATGTATAAATTTAATATGTTATACGCTTGATTATATGATAAATGATTTGATTATGTACATTAAATAGTGTAGAAGAACTAATTTTGAACATTATTTGTATAATAAAAAAAAAAAATAAATAAAAAAATTATACTAGCATCCCCCGTCGCACAGTGGGACAGAACAGCCAAAAAGCGGGAAAAAACTCTTTTTCTCGAGAACGGTTAGTCCTATCGAGCTGCGAATAGTCCCATTCGATTCAGAAAGGAAAAATACATTATAATTTCAACTAAATTGAGACATTATATCTTTAATTTGCTTTAATAAAACTGAGAGATATTTTAAATTATTTAATACAATTTTATTTAACATAAGTGTATGCTAATTTAACTTCATTATAACAAAATCCTGTCCTACAATATCCTTTAACGATGTTCCGCTAATCCCCGTTGAACAGATCCGCTACCTAGGACTCCATCTGGACAAACGTCTTACTTGGAATCCACACACAAGACTAAAACGACAAGAAACTGCCCGTCGCTATCGACTACTTCAACATTTACTTGACAAACGCTCCAACCTTCCAATTAATTACAAAAGACTCATTTACATGACAATAATTAGACTAATTTGGACATACGGAGTTGAGCTTTGGGGCTCCACTAAACCATCCAATTCATCTCGTATCCAATCCTTACAATCCAAAATCCTTAGAAAAATCCTAAATGCTCCTTACTTCGTCGCAAATAAACTTATCCACAAAGATCTTAATATACCTTACGTTTCTGACTTAGCTCAAACCAGATATCAATCCTTTCATAGCAAACTCCACAACCATTCAAATCCATTAGTATCACAACTTGCATCTCATTCCATTCCAGATAACCCTCCGAGGCGCCTGAAAAGAAGATGGCCTCGGGACCTTCTAATGTAGTGCTTTATCATGTAGAACCTTAATAAGTGCTACCAATGGGTAGTTGCTTTAAAAACAAGTGACGTGTCATTTTTATCTATTTCATCACATTTACTTGATGTATTTTATTTTTTGTACATACAGTTGTAAATTTCAATAAAAAATTTAAAAAAAAAAAAATTATAACAAAAAAATTGGTTCCCTTTTTTAATAACCACATTTTTATGTCGATTAGTTCAGAGTAATTGACTATTTACCTACATAATGAATGACAGGACGGCTCACATATCAATTGCAGTTCTTCTTCACTGATGGGAAATTGTTTTCTTTTAAGTTGAGGCCTCATGTACGTAATTTAGGGATCTAATGATTCTAGTAGCTTATGAAACACTTCATAATATCAATCTTTCATTTATCTACTCATAAAACCTAGTTTAAAACTTATGTGTCTTAAAATTAACCGATTTTAATTTTTGATTATAATGAGGGAAAAACCGCTTATTAATGGCACAAAATTTTAAAGTAATCAAATCATCCGATTCCAAAGGATACCTGTCGCGAACAAACGTTTCTAATGTACAGTCACTAAAAAATACCTCACAGAGATCGGAATATTTTGTCTTGATTCATAATGTGAATGTACATGTTAACAGTTTTTGAGAAGAAATCAGACCTAAAACCGGTGACACTGAGTGTCAATAATCTGAACGTCAATTTTTTTTTTTTTTTGTAATGTAATTTTAATTAAATTGATTATATAATCACTTATTTTTATTGACAAAATAATTATATTAAAAAAATAAAAAGCAAAATGATTTTTTCTATGAGCGTCTATAAGTGGAATAAGAAATAACTATTTCTCAGGAAATGCAAAAAATGAACTTGGTCTGAATTAAAAATGAATATTTGTTTGATCATTTGAGAATTAGATCACTTCATTTGTATCTCTGAATCCCTTCCTTAGGTTTAGTATATTGTGTTTATATATAAACAAAACATAGGGACTACGAACAGGCTAATCTTAACTTTGTAAACAATCGTTGGTTTTTTGCACAGTTGTCATCAGTTGTCAATAAAATTTATAGAAATATCAAGTAGTGGTATAAACTTTATGATGATGGTAATTTTTAACCAGAGCTCAGCGGAGCTATTTTTGTATGACCACATATGCTAACAAACTTTGGTTACTTTTTCCCTCTCGCTCTAGTATATTTTTTGATAATATATTTTATACATAGGACCAATCTAATATTTTTTCGTTGTTCTTTAGTGTTTCAGCTACAAATATGTCAAGTTTCATAGGTTTATCTATAAAAATACACCCACAATGACTCAAATGGTAGCTCAATAGAAAAAGGCCATTTTGGGGTGGAGTAACATTGTCCAACTTTAGAGTGCCTCGGAGTCCCAAATAAAAATGAAATTGAAAAAAACAAACTGGAAATATCAGGAACAACTAATTATTAATGCAATAGCCCATCAAACATATAAAAAATAATAAAGTCATTTTTAGGGTTTTTTCCGTGTTTGCCCCACTGTGCGTCTTCGCTCTCTCTCATAAGTAAAGAACTTATTTAAATTTAACTAATAATTGATGTATCTGTTTATCGATAAATTTTATTGTAGCATGCAATTAATAAACATCATTTCCTCAATAATATTTTCACGCATAGCACTAATTTGAAACCTGGTTAAAATTGCACTGATTAGGTGTTTGAAGATTACATAACAGCATAATTGGACTTTCAATTTTTTTATTTAAATGTATGAGTTGGTAATCCAGAAGGACAGAGACTATTAAGAAAATCTTGCGGACAATAGACTGCATTATCAGTGCTTACAACTAAAGGCACAGAATTTCAAACAGCAACGGATCGATATTTAGGTATGGTAATAACTTTTATCCGGCAGAAATTTGCATGGTATCGATAATTTTGGCATGTAAATTTTTATATTTAAAAAAAAAATTACTATTTCGAGTTGTTTTTTTATATTTTTTGTGCTATATTTATTTTGTTATTAAATATTGAATGTCAAATTGTGATTGATAAGTATACTGTGTATGTAGAAACCCATTTTAAAATGGGCAGTACCACTTACGTATATTAATAAAGTGTTTCTCTTTCTCATTTGGTTGGACTAGCCATCACACATTGTTTACTAGGATCCACATGTCGCACCACATATTTGAATTTTTTAAAGTAATTTAAGTGAATATAAGTAAATGTTATTATATTATCAATTTCAAGCTCTATATAACTCCGTAACATTGCGTTCTACCTCTCTAGCAGTATGCCGCTCGCCAGGTCGATTTTCTTACTTCAGTTGAATCCACATATTTATCTCATTTTTAATAAGAATTTAATTGAAAATCACTTTGTTTTATTATTGCTAAACCTTCCTTGAACTATGAAGGTGCACTGTACGTCACTTAGCTCTTACGGTCGAAGTTGAAAAAAGTCATTCTTGACGGGAAAGACTTATATAATCTTTATAACATTTAAAAAAAAAAACATCAATTTGACATATTTCAATTTCTTTAAAGAAAATTCTCAGTTGATCATTAAAAAAACAATATGTTAAAGATCTTTGAATACATATTAGGTTTTTTTAGACTTACAATATAATAACTAATATCAAAACAATAAAATTTACAATACATGAATTGATTAAGGTACATCCGAAAATTATATTGATTCACTGCTCGTTGACATACTCTCATTAGATGACTTAGATGGGATTGAAGTGAATCTATAGAATATTTGTCATCGCCCAAAAGATATTTTTTAGTGTCCTCTAAATTGTGCTTTGAATTTAAGTGGCTTGCTTTCCTGGTTGCAGATATTAAAGGGTCCGAAGATATTAAAATATTAATATATATACACACATATAAAATATTAATTACATCAATGTTTTTCAGGTCTATGTTTTCTGAAATAAATGAACAGAGAACCATTCAAAGCAGTTAAAAGCAGGAATGATTTGTATATTCATGATGTATATTTGTTATTAAATCAAAATATTTCAAAAACTAAGAATGTTTTGGGTCGAAATTGAAATATGTCGATTTGAGGTTTGTTTTTTTTAAAATGTAATATATATATATATATTAACGAAAAAATGTTATTTAGAGATATTAAAGAAATAAATTATTCAAAGGTATTAATGAAAAAATGATTATTACTCACCTTCTTCGATGCCTGGCATACTAAAACTTCAAGTGACGTTGATGTGTACTTAACATTAAATAAGGGCCCAATAAATTGAAATTGTATCGATGAGACAGATAAGCGATCTGCCAATTGTTCAAACATGATTTCTATCCTTTGCTTTTGTAATATGGTTTTAAAAGCTACAATTCCATATCATTGAGGTCACTATGAAAGGATTACTAAAGTAAACCAAGTTGGAAAAAATAATCGCATTTTAGACTTTTGTGCATTGGCGGTCGCACTGTGTGAAGTGGTTAAAATTTGGTATAGATTGGTGCAGTAGTTTTTGTGGTCAGTGATCTCGTGATGGCTTGTTCTTTTGTATAATTGTATAGATTTAAAGCCTGAAATTTGAAAAATTAAGCTATTATGTTTTAATACAGTCTGATAAAAATTAGGCTGAAATCTGAAATCCTTTCTTCTAATTTCTTATCTTAAGAGTTGCTTCGGATGTTGTCACCATTTCACAATATCCCTTTGAAATTTTGGTGAGTCACCTGTGTGAACCCAACGAGTAGGATATCCGTACAGAATTCGCTCCAAATACATAACATAAATAAATTTGTGATTATTGTTTATTGCATGTTGTGTCAATGCTGTTTTATTGATATTTTTGGTGTCTGAATTATGCTGTTTGATTCTATTTTCAAGTTTTCGTCTGGTTTCTCCAATATATATATTATTACATGTATCGCACTTAATTTTATAGATTAAATTATATTTTTGCATAGGGTCTATTATCTTGTTTTTCCTGTTTATGATGTTAATGATTTTATTTTTATTAAAATCAAATTTTTTGAGTTTGTTGATTTACACCACTACAATTTACACTCAAGTTCGAGCCCATTGGTACTCCATCCAATTGCCTATAATATTGTTCATTATACATGAAATAATTGTTATGTAAACATAATGTATACATAATTTTGGTTGTATATATTGTATAATATAATTTTGTATATTTTTGAGGGAAGATGACGCAGGTATTGATATAAAAGAAAATGTGCACAAGTAATGATAGTATTCAAATTAAGAAATTTGCTAAATTCTTTTGAATAAAAAAAAAAAATTGTTTTAAAAAAAACTAGAAAAACACGCTTTTATAGGAAACCTAACTAAAAAGCTAAGTGTTGTGAACAATTTGCTGCAGTCAGACCTTTCAATTTCCCTGTACTATTCGTGATTTTTTTGCCTTTTGAACAGTTTATCTAAAATCAACCAACATTTTCAGTTTTCTTGAGATACTTTAGCGTAGAAATGGCCAAATTTTTACTTTAAAAATCCTATCTTGCACAAAATGTAATGATCTACAACTTTTTTTATTGAATTAGCCATTTCTGAATTATAGACTCCTAAACATGACCAAAACTAACTTTTTAAAGTTGACAAAATTCTTCGATGTTTGACAGTTGATAAATGCTTATAAATGACTTTAATAAATTTTAATTTTGTACATAAAACATTTTTCGATTGAAAGCATTTTTACACGATAAAATATTCCGTTACATACAGGTAAAGTTAATAAAAGCGCATTAAAAATTGATTAAATTAATTATTTGTCGCGAATTTCGATGAATTCTACGATAAGCTGAGCGTTCAGATTAGTGAGTCACACAAGTATTTCAAAGGGAAAAAATCGTATTTGATATTTTAAGGAAATCTGGAGATCAGAAATAAGGGAAAGAACTTTTTGGACTTCGTCGAACTGTCATTACCTTACTGTATAAAAGTATAATATTTTAATTTTTGAGATTTCATCCTAAAAATATTATCCTTTTATTTTACTATTAAAGAAATAATACTCAAAAATTATTTTATTATTATTATTATTATTATTTGCTGACATAACAACTCATCCTAGCACTGTCCTCACTACTTAGGCTGATGACACATTTGTGTTATCAGTAAACAATGATCCCTTCATTGCCTCTCAAACACTCCAATCCCATATCCTAAACCTTCAAGAATGGTGTCAAAAATGGAGAATCAAAATAAATCCAAAAAAATCTCACCAAATAACCTTTACCCTTCGTCGTAAACCTACGACTTCCTGTCCTAGAGTATTCTTTAATGATATTCCACTAATCCCTGTTGAACAGATCCGCTACCTAGGACTCCACTTGGACAAACGTCTAACTTGGAATCCACATACAAGACTAAAACGACAAGAAACTGCCCGTCGTTTCAGACTACTTCAACATTTACTAGACAAACGTTCAAAGCTCCCAATTAATTACAAAAGACTTATATACATGACTATGATTAGACCTATTTGGACGTACGAAGTTGAGCTTTGGGGCTCCACTAAACCATCCAATTCATCTCGTATTCAATCCTTTCAATCCAAAATCCTTCGTAAAATCCTCAATACTCCTTGCTTTGTCAGCAATAAACTTATCCATAAAGACCTTAATGTTCCATATGTTGCTGATTTAGCCCACACCAGATACCTATCCTTTCATAGTAAGCTCCATAATCATTCTAATCCGCTAGTTTCTCAACTAGCTTCCCACTCCATTCCTGATAACCCTCCGAGGCGATTAAACGATGATGGTCTAGAGACCTTCTAGTGTAGAATCTTTAATAAAGTGCTACTGATGAGTAGTTCTTTCCAAGTTTTAACATGTTATTATAATCGTTGTCAATACATTTACTTGATGTGTATATTCTGTACAGTTGTAAATTTTAATAAATGTAGAAAATAAAATTAATAAATTAATTATTTTCGCATTTATAATCTCACGCACATATCGCTCATGTATTTCTAAAGTGACGCAACTCAAAAACCTGTATTAAAAAAAATGTAAAATTCTCACATCCAAACTGCAAGTGAGATGTTTCAGGTGTGGTTTGAAGCAAATTCGATTTTTGACATTTCATAGAAGAATATTGAACTTAAACATAATTGTTAATCAAAAATAAAGATTTTTGAAATACAGGTATGGTATATTAAAAATAGGCGTCTTAATTGAGTTTATGGACGAGCGAATTGGAGTGCCAGGCAATTTAGCATGCGCGTAACTTCGAATTACGGCAACTCATAAACTATAGTTATGATCAAATACTTTTTTCACAATGTGCATTTTTTTTCTGATCTTCCAATTCTATTAATTTAGAAGTGAACAAAAACACAATAATACTTGAGGAGGAAGAATTTAAATGTAAATGAAATGCGGTAAATAAAAAAAAATGACCAAGTTTAAATTAAATTAATTACATTAATAAAGTTAATTTTTAGAAAAAAACAACAAAAAAACACGTCAGTACTAAACCTACATGTACAAACTTGAACTAAAAAGTAAAAAATATTATTTTTATTAATCCAAAACAAAAGGACAACCAACGAAATTATCGATACTTAAATACCTATCCATAATTTATGATCAGTTATTTTTTGAGTCGGTGCCAGCCAAGAGAGGCAGTTTGATCTTCCCTTTGCAATAACCTTTCTGAAATTCTTTACAATTTATCAGCTTTCTTTGGATTTTTGTTTGCTTTGGTTAGCACCGACTCAATGAATAACTGATCATCAATTGTGAATAGGTAAATAAGTATCGATAATTTCGTTTATTGTCCTGTAATGCTCTTTGTTTAAAGTTATTAAAATATTATTTTTTACTTATTAGTTCAAGTTTGTAAATGTAGGTTTAATTTTGAAGTCGGTTTTTGTTTTTATTTCTAAAAATTAACTTTATTTTTCAATTTTTAATGGTAAGTGAGCGTATTTTGTTTTTGTATACTTTTTAGTTCACGTTTTTCGCGCTGAGTTGATTTCAATATTTGAATTTTTATGGGACCACCTCTGAAGTACGAACTATTGATAAAAAGAATTATCAAAATCGATTCATAATTAACAGAATAATCGCGAAACAAATATAAAAAACAAAAACAAAATACAGTCGAATTGAGAGCCGTCTTCTGTTTGATGTCCGTAAAAAATAAAATAAAATAAAAATATTAGAAGAAGTAATTCTTTTACGATTTTATGACCAATACCATTTTTTTGCAACAACCTTTCTGAACCTCTTTACAATGATCAGCTTTCTTTGGATTTTTGTTTGTTTTGTTTAGAACCGACTCCATAAATAACTAATCATACATTGTTTATAGGTATATATGTAAATATCAATAATTTCGTTTATTGTTCTCAAGTGCTCTTTGTTTCCAAGTAATTAAAATATATTTTTTTTTTTTAACTTTTTATTTCAAGTTTGTACTTTTACGTTTAGTCTTGAAGTCGTTTTTTTTTTCTTTTTTTTTCTCTAAAAATTAATTTATTATTATTAGGGAGGAGAATTTATGTATAAGAACCGATTATTTTCTCAAGAATCGATAGAATCGAAAATCGACATCCGTACATAAAGTGTTTGCATAGTTCCGATTTAATGAGCTGCTAATGAAACTTAACCTAGGAGGGGTAAACTAGGGAAGAACAAAACTTTTCCTCAGGTTTGATCTAGATGTTGGTTTTAGTTTTTTTTTTTTTTTCTAAAAGTTAACTTTATTTTTTTTATTGTTTGCGGTAAGTGAGTGTATTTTTGTTCAAAATGTAGGTTTAATCTTGAAGTTTTTTTTTGTTTTGTTTTTTTTCATAAAAAGCGCTGATTTGGTTTAAATAAATTTTTTATGGAACCACATTTGAAGTTCGACTTACCGATCAACAAAAAAAAAAAATATCAAAATAGATTGATAATTGACGGAATAATCGCGAAACAAGCATATAAAAAAAAAAAAAAAAAAAAACAGTCGAATTTAAAACCTTCTCCTTTCTGAAGATATAGTTATTTTACGATTCTATGACAAATAATATTTTTTTTTTTATTTATATTATAAGAGGGTGTTGAGAGTGTTTTCATAACCTCCTATACCATCAATACTCCGGATGACTCTTTTCGAGGAAAAAAAATGTATAATTAATTAATTAAGCAAGTATTTAATTGACTCACCCTCCAGTTTCGTAGGTTGAATTTTGAAGTCGGTTGAGTTTCGAAACCACTGAATCGCCTTCGCCCACGAAGGTCTCGGTCAACAACACAGCACTGCGGATCGTAGATACAACACGACAGGACGTTTCCCCACTCAGCGAATACGACGTAAGATCGAAGTGGGACTGGACCTAGAAGGTCGGACGAGACTCTTTATAGGCCCCCTCCACCTGGGTGCAAGGAACTGACGATTTGTCGTGTAGCTCTTCTCCAGGAGTGCACCCCTTCGTCTTTTCCAGCTCTAAATACATTTTGGATCAACTCCTGCTTTTAGGATTTGCTACAAGAATTCAGATACAAGAATATATCAAAGAAATTAAAAAGAATATTTACTAAATCATGGAAGACAATTTCATACCAAAACATATAATCAACATATATTGGTATAAAAATTTAAACACAAAAAATAATAAAGTGGATACAATTTATAAAACATACAAACCGATTAGCCACACTATCCGGTAACAATATAAAAGATAACAAACGAATAAAAGATAAAAATACTCAAAAGAAAATAACCGATTTTTACATTAATAATAATAACAAAAATACAATAGAGCATTTAAAGAATAATATAGATTCAATAGACAATATAAATAATACACCAAAAATAAATAATCCAAATATGTTCCATAGAATAACATATATACCAGGACTCACCAATAAGATAATCAACAAAATAAAAAAAATCGATTTTAATAAAAAAACAGCCCCCATTAATAAAAACAAAATCATTAAAGTCACAAACAGAAAAAACAATATCATTGACCCTATGCAAAAAATAATTTTATCTATAAAATTGAATGCATAACATACAATAATATATATATATATATATATAGGAGAAACCTATATTGCTAAAAACAAACTCTACAAACCATATCTAGCATTCGCAGACGACCTGGCGATATTAACGGAGGATGAGCAGGCTGCCGTCGACCAGCTGGAAGTACTCAAAGAATGAGCCGAAAAAGTAGGGTCAAAAATTTCATTTGAGAAAACTAAATTCTTTTGTTCAAAAACAGAGATAATAAGCTTGAAAACAAAATATGGTAAAATCAACAAGGTCCCATACTTTAAGTACCTCGGAGAATTCATCGAACCGACAGGTATTGAAAAAATCTCACAGCAACATCGCCTACAAAAAGTTAAAAGAGGATTAAGGTTAACACAATACCTCTACAACAAAAAATCAATGTCAAGAGGAACGAAAATTCGACACTACAATACGGTCGTAAAACCAACAATTCTCTACGCAAGTGAAACACTAACCCTTAACAGGAAACAACAACTTCAGGAAATCAAAAAAAAGAAGAGAGAAAGATCATCAGGAAAATTCTAGGAGGAAAACATACCCAGGACGGTTACAGGTTACAAAAAATTAAAACTACGGAAAATTATTCAAACATTGAAATTGATATTAAGAAAAGGAGAATGAAATTTTTCGGTCATCTCAGCCGACTACCTGAAAATCGACTGACTAAGAAAATAATAAGCTATGTAACTTCACTTAAGAATATCACACCATGGCTAGATGAAATACCAAAAAACCTCAAAAATACAAACATAAGACCAGCAGACATTTTAGAAAGAAACATCTTTAGACACAAAGTAGACAAATAGGAAGTTGTACCGGAGCAACCAAAACAAAAACAGTACAGACCTAAGTGGTCAGAAGAGCGTAAACAAGCCTTTTCTGAAAGAATGAAGGTCTACTGGAAGAATAGAAAAAACCCAAAGAAAAATTGATTGAGTTAATTGATTAACGTCTTCCATTTCTGAGGAGAATTCGCGGAGAAAAAAAAATATAGGAGAAACCAAACAAAAACTTGAAAATAGAGTCAAACAGCACAATTCAGAAATCAAAAACATAAAAAATATCAACAAGACAGCATTGGCACAACATGCAATCAATAATAATTACAAATTTAATTTTTAAAAAACCAACATTTTATTTTGTAAAAAAAAAAAACAATTATAAAATAAAAATTTTAGAATCTATTTTTATTACAAAAAATTATATCAGTGTAATAGAACGGTCTAATTTTTTCTTTTTTTTATTATTATTATTTTTTTTTTAATTTTTAATATTTGCAGACTATTTAGTCGTTAAAATTATGTTCATCAGGCTGATGTAATAGGACATCAGGATTACTTGACAGGATTACATCCAAATGTAATAGGACACAGAATGTTAATTTATTCATTGTATAATGTACATTAGATGAATATTAGTTCACATTGTCAATACTTTTTTCGTATTTATCGTTCATATATGTTTTTACATGTTTTAGGGCTTGAAAATGTGGCAATGGCCATGAAACTTCGCCTATTTAAGAATCGTGTTAGCATTATAAGTTTTTAAATAAAATAATGATGGGAGATAAGATTGCTATTTAATACACTTTATAAACTAAACTCTCCTTTGGTTATATATATTATATAACATAACAGATACAAGTATATATTTCAGCCACGACAAACAGTCCTAATCGAAAACAATCAAAAGATTGATTGGATTAGGTTTATTTAATATTTTTATCATGCGCACCCATCAATTTTAAATAAATTTAAAAACAGTTTTATACGACAATGTTTTATTTTAATTTTAGCGTCTTTTTCTAAAAAGGAGTCACAACTCAAAAAACATAGTTTTGAGAAAATTGATGTTGAAGAATTTCCATGACAAAATACAAGTTGGTATGTAATTTATTGTAGAAGAAGAAGAAAAAGAAAATGAAGTTTATTTTGGGAAAACTCGTCCCCTAAGGCCCAATTCACACAGAACGGACGAGGCGCTTTTGTCTCTTCCACGTTTGTCGTATTAAAAAAAGTCCGCGCCACGTCCATTCTGTGTAAATTGGAACGTTTGTTTAATAGGAGAGGCGCAGAAGAGACAAAAGTCCGCGTCAAGCCCTCGCCACATCTCTTTGCCGTCTCTAGTGACGTACAAGAAGGGGCACGCCACTTCCTCGCCACGTGTTTTTTCTTTCTTTTTTAGTTAGCTTTCTTTTTTTTGGTAAAAAAAAGAAAAGAAAGAAAAAATAAATGTGATGATTCACCCCTATGAAATTGTTGGTCCATGTTTATGTAACACCAATATCAAATTTTATCAAAGTTGTTTTAATGTCCGATTCACCCTCGCCCCCCCAAAAAAAATAAAATAAAATCAGTGAGGTTTCACCCCTATTGAATTGTTGGTATATATGTATGTAACTCCAATATAAAATTTGTAAAATTGTAAAATTTGTAAAATTTTGGTTTCACCCCTATTGAATTGTTGGTATATATGTATGTAACTCCAATATAAAATTTTATTAATGTTGTTTTTATGTACGAAGAGACAAAAGCGCCACGTCTCCGCCACGTCCGTTCTGTGTGAATTGGGCCTAAGAACAACATATGAGAGCAATCGCCTGGCTATGATAATTATTAATAATAAATAATAATAATAATAATAAAAATTGATTATTAATTAAATTATGATACTAACACAAGTGGTTTACATGACATTATAATAATTTTCTTCAAATTTACTTGATATATATTTTATACAGTTGTAAATATCAATAAATAGTTTTTAAAATATATATATTAATTTTTGTTTTCGGTAAATAATGTCGAAATATGTATATTTCGCCGATTAATTGATCAATATTACATTTATAAATAGCATTTTATTCTCTTTTGGTGTAAAACTACTAGTCACCGAGTATACTTTTTGAGAGAATTTAGAAAATTTGAAAGCACGTAGACCCCGACTTGGAATCCACATACAAGACTAAAAAAAGAAACTGCCCGTCGTTATAGACTACTTCAACATTTACTAGACAAACGATCAAAGCTCCCAATTAATTACAAAAGACTCATTTACATGACAGTTATCAGACCTATCTGGACGTATGGAATTGAGCTTTGGGGTTCCTTTAAACCATCCAATTCTTCTCGTCTCAAATCCTAACAATCCTTCAAAAATCCTTAATGCTCCTTACTTTGTCACCAATAAACTTATCCATAATGACCTTTATGTTACATATATTGCTGATTTAGCCGAAACCAGATACCTATCCGTTCATAGTAAACTCAACTCCCACTCGAATCCATTAGTCTCCCAATTTGCTTCACATTCGATTCCTGATAACCCACCGAGGCGTCTGAAAAGAAGATGGCCATAAGACCATCTAGTTCAGTTATTATAGTGCTACTAGTAAGTAGTCCTTCACAAGTGGTTTACATGACATTGTTTATAAATTGAACAAAAAACCCTACAATCAGATTTTATTTTTATTTTTTTTCTTTAAACCAGAAAATCAGATTAAGAAAGTTTTCGATATTTTTTTAAAGCGGAAGTTACCCTAAAAAACTATACATCAGTAATTTAAAAAATGAATACAAAATAAAAAAAAGTAAATACCCAAGTCCTATCTATATATTTATTTTGGTATATATTTCTCAAATATATAATACCACACCCCCGGACTCCATGGGAGAGTCGAACAAGCGGGAAGCGGATTAGCGAGGTTCTACTTTAGACTCAAAAACTTATTACTTATAGTGAATCTGATTTTCATTTATGATTTATGAAGATGGTTCAAGGAAAGAGGTTATTAATCACTGTTTATTTTAGTTTTAGTTTTTTTTTAATTTCTCGAAGTATTTTCCGAATGCTTCAACATTACCTGGGATTGCATTACGACCATTAAGTCTTTGCGTTCCGTCTTTCTCAATAACTCTCCTTTTTCTCGAAAGTGACGTCAGTGAACGTTCGCAATAAATCATGTTTTGACGTCTAGGATCTTTTGTTGGAACCATTATTGCGCAAGATTTCAAAAGAAATTTTGGTTTGATAGAGGAATCCTATCTTGAGATCTGTCTTAACCTTCTATTTATCAGCAACAGCCTTCCTACGCTTTTAGGTTTTTCTTGTGACACGCCATTTATTCAATGTCTTTCAGGTATTTCAAGATTTAAGAATTTCCTACTTTTTTTTTCTAAGTATGGAATGGACTCGAAACGACTTCTGAGTGTTAGGGTTTAAGAGCGAGTGCTCGAGACCTTCAATGTGTAAACAAAAGTAGCCAGGAGTAGGTCAACTATCTTTTGTTCTTGACATCTGTTTGAAATGCTTTTTTTTAAAAAGAATTTATTCTTTGTTTTTCTCAGTTAAGGCACGCATGAGTCAATCCAGATACCAATCCTTTCATATTAAAATCCATCCTCACGCGAATCCATTAGTCTCCCAACTTGCTTCACACTGGAATCCTGATAACCCACCGAGGCGTCTGAAAAGAAGATGGCCTTTAGACCTGATCTAAAACTTTTATTAAAGTGCTATTATTACATGTTATTTACATGCCATTGTTATTATTATTACGATCAAATTTACTTATTGTATATTGTGTAAAGTTGTAAATATCAATAAATAGTCTAGGAAAAAAAAGTGTTCTTTTTTTTTTTATTTAAATTTTACTTCATTCACTTAATGCATTGTTTTTTACTATGATTTCTATTAAAAAATCCCATATTTCTATCTATCAGCCTCTTTCTTTTGTTTGTCTATGTATTTATAACATTTTTTTTTTTAGTTTCTTGACTTGCTTGCCTTTTTGTTTTAAATTGGAACCCATAACTAGTTTAGAGTGGATGAAACTAACCTCCAAGAAATGGTTCAACATTTCAACCCACAATTCCTCTTTATATTAGGAAAATAAAAACTACATTTTTGTAGTCACAATTTACCAATTATATTAAAAATTCACTGGCTGCAAACTAATGTGTCACAGTAGTAAATAAAATTATTTATTATGTTACGAAAAATATTTAAATTTAGGACGATTATTTCCAGATGCTGCAATTAGTAGTTACAAACTCAAAGTAGTTCATAAGTTAAATTGCAGGTCCGTTCGTTTAAGCTAATACGATCCAATTAATTATTTTTGTATTTATAAAACAGATAAATATTTAATTACAAATTACTATTTATAATAAGTTGATAATTCCTTATAGATGTTTTCGAGTGCATTTAGCATTGAAAAAATATGGAGTTATAACTATATTTTATAAAAACATTTAAAATACTTTTGAGCTTTACATAGGATTTATTTTATTTAAATATTTTCGACTGGTGTCTGTAAAAGTTAAACGCATTTTTTTTTATCTTTCCAAAAATGATTTTTTTTTTTTTTTTTTTTTTTTTTTTCCATTTATTGATATTTGCAACTGTACAAAATAATATACAAATGTGTTGACAGTGAATACAATGGCATGTAAATAACTTGTGAAGAACTACTCACTAGTAGCACTTCAATAAAATCTACACTAAAAGGTCTCTAGGCCATCTTCTTTTCAGACGCCTCGGAGGATTATCAGGGATGGAGGAGAATGCAAGTTGGGAGACTAGTGGATTGGAGTGGTTATGGAGCTTACTATGGAAGGATAGGTATCTGGTTTGGGCTAAATCAGAAACATATGCAACATTAAGATCTTTATAGATAAGTTTATTGTTCACAAAGTAAGGAGCATTGAGGATTTTTCGAAGGATTTTGGATTGTAAGGATTGGATACGAGATGAATTGGATGGTTTAATAGAGCCCCAAAGCTCAACTCCGTACGTCCAAATAGGTCTGATCACAGTCATGTAAATGAGTCTTTTGTAATTAATTGGGAGCTTTGAACGTTTGACTAGTAAATGTTGAAGTAGTCTGTAATGACGGGCAGTTTCTTGTCGTTTTAGTCTTGTATGTGGATTCCAAGTGGAGTCCTAGGTAGCGGATATGTTCAACAGGGATTAGTGGAATATCATTAAAGGATACTGGAAGACGTAGTTTTACGACGTAGGGTTAATGTTATTTTGTGTGATTTGTATAAAAATTATTTAAATTTTTTTTTCTATTATTATTGTTTATGGATATGATCCAATCAACCTATCTTTCCAATACAGAATCAAACTATTTACATAATCTAACGAACACCATTACCACTTATACAAAATATAATGGTCCTTGCACTTCTATAATTAAAGTACATCCAAGTCATGAAGAATAGAAACATAAATCATTAATGATCACCAAATAATTTACCAAAATAAAACATTTTTTTTTTGTGAGCAAATATTAGTGCCTTATGAGCTTGTAATCATTCCATCAATGCAATGGCCTTAGTAATAATTACAGTTCAGTGATGATAGCAACTTTATAATCGTTTTAGTGATTAGCAAAAATCAGCTGGTAATTGAGATTTAATAAAAACAAAAGAAAAAATATTAATTTATAATGTTGGTTTAGTGGAAACAAGTGTATTGAGGATGCGATGTCTTTATAGACCCGTTAAGAGTATCAATGTTTTTTTGTTTTTTTTAACATGGAACATGTTTTACCGGTGACCTACTTACATACATTTTTTGGGAATGCGAGGGCTGTTGCTGATTTAGCCCGGACCAGATACCTATCCTTTCATAGTAAGCTGCATAACCACTCCAATCCACTAGTCTCCCAAATTGCTTCCCCCTCCATTCCCGATAATCCTCCGAGGCGTCTGAAAAGAAGATGGTTACGATAGTTTGATATTAGGAGAGTATGATCAGTTAGGAGCTAAGCTCATTTTATACTAAATGACACTTGACTAGGAGGCAGGATCTAATGAGTGAGCTCCTTTTGACTCTGTTTCTACTAATACGAAATACAAATTTTTAACCTGGATTTGACCGATCTTGCTCGATCTTTGTCTGCTTTTCATAATTTTGGTTTGAATAAAAAAAAAAGAAAAAAAAAAGTCACATTTAAAACCTCAATTTTTAAGTACAGGAGCTCAGTTGGTGGTGCTAGGATCGAATATTTGACATCCTACTTGACAGAAATTTAATGAAAGCACACAAAAAACAAAACAAAACAACAACACATGATGGGGCAACCCCTAAAATATGATCTATGTCATTCTTTCTTTATCCGACAGCCTCAAGGAAGCCATTTTTTTTTTTTTTTTTTTTTTTTTTTTTTTTTTTTTTTTTTTTTTTTTTTTTTAATCCCCTTTTATATATTATTAATTTAAGATACAAATATACAAGACTAAAACGACAAGAAACTGCTCATCGTTCCAGACTACTTCAACATTTACTAGCCAAACGTTCAAAACTCCCAACTCATTATAAAAGACTCATTTACATGACTATCATTAGACCTATTTGGACGCACGGAGTTGAGCTTTGGGGCTCCACTAAACCATCCAATTCATCTCGTATCGAATCCTTACAATCCAAAATCCTTCGAAAAATCCTCAATGCTTCTTACTTTGTTACCAATAAACTAATCCATAAGGATCTTAATGTTTCTTATGGTGCTGATTTAGCCCAGACCAGATACCTATCCTTTCATAGTAAGCTGCATAACCACTCCAATCCACTAGTCTCCCAACTTGCTTCCCCCTCCATTCCCGATAATCCTCCGAGGCGTCTGAAAAGAAGATGGCCTAGAGATCTTTTAATGTTGATTATTATTGAAGTGCTGCTTGTTATTGAGTAGTTCTTCACAAGTTATTTACATGCCACTGTATTCACTGTTAACACATTTACTTAATGTATATTATCTTGTACAGTTGTAAATATCAATAAATGAAGGGGGGGGAGGAGAAGATACAAATACAGAATATGTTAATATTTTGATCACTTACAGCGCAGATTAGGTGATTGAATTTCACGTTAAAACAAAATTGAACATATGATTTTTAATGTATGAGTTGGTAATCCAGATTTACAGATAATATTTACTGTATTAATAACGATATATCTGTCTTTTTCTTACTTCACAGGCATGTCGCACCACATATTCATCTATTTTTTAATAACAATTTAATTGAAAATACGTAAATTTTATTATAAACTTGAAGTTACTGTACCCCTCTTGCATAATAGCGTTCGCCACCTATCGGTAGGTTTTTAAACTTCAGTGCACAACACATATATTTTCCTTATATAATAACAATCTAATTTAAAATCTGTAAATTTTATTATTATTTTTATTTACTACTTGCACCCCTCGTAGCGGCTTCGTCCACTTTTTAAAAGTACAGAACTTAGACATATTTAAATAATAATTGAAGTTTTTTTTTTTTATCGATAAAAATCTCGTATTGTATCCATGCATTTGAGAATTAATTTCCAAATGATATTTTCTCACAAAGCTGTAATTTTTTAATCCGGTACTACTGCACTGATTAGATGGTTGAAATTTACATAAAAGCGTAATTGGAATTGTTAAGGCGATATAAAGTATTGTTTATTTTCAATTAAAATGCAAAGATATGTATGTGTTTATTTCTCTTGCCACTCTGTTTATGTACATATGGCTCCATCTATCATCATCAGCGTTAACTTTTATTTTATTAATGTTTCCGGTAGATCGCATTCCAATGAACTTTACTATTATATTTTACATCACTCGGATTGGAAAATAGATACTTTCCATAACAGCTGGGAGCAAGGAAAGTAGGCCTTTACACATCTCAAAATTTAGAGCAAGGTAAAACAACGAACATATGATTTTACACGTCCAGCCGGGAAAGTTTTCGCAGCTAGCAGTGTTTACTGTTACCAACACGAGGTTCGCTAGCGTTTCTTTTAGTTTATAATTTAATTTTACATTGTTAGTGTGCGAAAATGGCCTTTAACATCCCTCAAAAATTAATTAAAGAAGCTGAAGGAATAACTGATTCGTTATTGCCCGGGAAATCTCGTAATAGATACGAAGAAGAATTTAATAAGTTTAGTGAGTGGTGCTATAGTGAACGTGTTAACCCTAACCATGTTAATGATGAAGTGATGTTAGTATACCTATCAAATTTATCGAAAAAATTTAAAGCCTCTTCTTTATAGAGTAAATTTTCCATGTTAAAATCGTGTTTAAAAATAAAGAAAAATTTGGATGTTTCTAAATTTTCGAAATCGATAGCATTATTAAAACACCACAGCGTAGGTTATCACCCCAAAAAATCTAAAGTCTTTAGACAACATGAAATAAGAAAGTTCATGGACACTGCACCTAATTCGGAGTGGTTGTTAACAAAGGTTATTTTAGTTGTAGGTATTTATTTCAGCTGTTACAAATAATCATTAAAATGGAAAACAATCATTTAGTGTAATAATATGAATTATTAAAATCTTAATATGTAGATTCACGAGTTAAAAACTGCGTTAAGCGTTTTTGCCTCGTGATGAAAAGTATCGTACATTACTCGTACCGAAAGTGATTTTACGATGCTCGATCGAATTAACGGGCTCGGCTTCGCCTCGCCAGTCAAACATGGTCTCGCAACGTAAAATGCCACTTTCGGTACTAGTAATGTAATATTACTAATATTATTAATATTTTTAAGCTTTTTTTTTTACCCACGGACTTAGCCATAATTACCCTGTTTTGTATACGCTTCCCAAGTGAGCACTCCTCTCGCTATTGTCTCCATGCTCCTAGAACATGTGCCCAGTTTCCGTTTTTTTTTTTTATCTGTCAAATTCTCCGAGAGAAGACGAGAAGTTTGATAAGTGAAATTTTATTCATGATCATTCTTGTGCCGCAAACCAGTTTAAAGTTTTTTAATTTTTTTTATACAGTCCACATTTGTTTATTAACATTTTTATTTCTTGTTTAGTCAAGCTTTCAGAAAATGCCCCTACAGGAATCAATAATTATTAATTTTATCTATTTATTTGTATTAATTTATGAGTTGGTATTTCAGATAGACATTTATGAACTATTTAGAAAGAAACTCTGTGGGGTAATGGACAGTATTATCAGTGTTTACAACGCTATCGCATTTCAAAAAAAATAATAATAATATTATATGTTTTCTGTAGCATATTATTATTATGTAAAGTTGCTGCTCCTTCACGCAACCAGTAGTTCCAATTATGTAAATAACTTAAAACATCATAATAAATTTCAAATCATTGAAATTTCAGTCTTCTAAATAACTCCAGCAAAAGCTAAGGTTAGGACGCCTTCTTTTCACACACGATATAAAAAAATAAGAAATCGATACTTTGATAAGCAATACTTTAATAGACAGATAATTTTATCGATTTTATCTGGTCGGATTTTACTTTATAGCTATAAAATTTAATGACAGTGTTGCAAACCTCTGCCACTCAATATATAATATAGTAAGCCTTACTATTTTGAACCTTCAAAGTTCCATCACCTGAAGTGATGAAGTTAAAACAAATGGTTTCAATTCATGGTTACTTCTGCAAACTCTGTTGCAGAATAGCGCTAACCGCATATTAGAGTACTACCAATGGGTAGTTCCTCTACAAGTTCTAATCATGCCATTATTTTGCATTGTTTACAGCATATTTACTAAATGTGTTTTTATTAATACAGTTGTAAATTTCAATTAATAAAAGAATAAAAAAAAAAAAAAAAAAAAAAAGTAAAATTACTCATTTGTTGTTTGTGGGAAATCGGGTGGGGGGGGGGGGGGGGGGGGGGGTGAGGCGGGAGATTTTGAAATGGCTGGGGGGAAACGGGAGAAATTTTGCTGCTACCCGGGGGAAAACTGCTATGTTGGAATCGGCAGCACTGCACCGTACCTTTTTATAACCTCTCTTGAATAGCTCTCGCCACCTACAAGAACATTTTTAAATATGTAGATTGACGTTTTTATTCGGGCGATCAACTTCCAGGTTATTACGCCCTTTTCATTTAAATACTGGAAGTTTATTTGTCTTCGTCCTGTGTCCATCATTTTCGTATAATATTTTATGATAAAGTGATAGTTCTTTAAAAAGGTTTATAATTTTGTTTATAGAGTTTCTTGAGTCCCCTAGAGCAAGTTCTGTGGATCGGGGATTTTTTTTTTTTTTTTTCTAACTAGGATTATCGGGAATGGAGTGGGAAACAAGCTGGGAGACTAGTGGATTGGAGTGGTTATGGTGCTTACTATGGAAGGATAGGTATCTTGCTGCCATTAGGAACATAAGGAATATTAAGATCGTTATGGATAAGTCTATTTGTCACAAAGTAAGGAGCATTGAGGATTCTTGGAAGGATTGTATACTTTTTATTTATTTTCTATTTATTTATTTCCCTTCCTTGCCTCTCGGCTACACGGGTTTTGCAGGGATGGCTTGTAGCCATCACTGCTGGTTTTAACAGTTTAACATAACATTTCAATTTTACTTTTAACATTGCAAGAATAAATTTTCTTAAACATTTAACAGAACATTTCAATATTACATTTACCATTTCAAGATTACACTACACGTTTAAAATAACATCATTTAAAATACATTAAACGCTTCACATAACTACATACTTGTGTTTAATACAATATACCTTATATCTAATACAACAACCTATATTTAATACAACATACTATATTAAAATTAACTATATACTAACCATAACATACTATAATACATAATAATGATAACTACATAATAACTATGACATACTAAATTAAAATAACAACAGACCTATATTAATTTTTTTTTTTAAATTTTATAGTTTTTAAATTTGCGTTTATATAGGTTTTATTCGGTGATGGGGTTGTCGTCAGAATCATTTCTGTCCAGGGGTCTTTCTGGGGCGTGGTCCCTTCTTCCTAGATTGAAGTGCTCCACCCCACCTCAGTTTTCCAACCATACACAAAACATTTGTAATACGGGTAGTTGTCAGCTGATACTAGTTGAGGGAAATCACTCTCCGTTAGAACATACAGCCCTGTTTCTCTCTGTAGCTTGGCTCTCAATGCCTTAAAGGCAGTGCATGAAATTACCACATGTTCAGCGGTTTCCGGTACACCACAGCTGGTACAAAGCGGGTCAATATTTTACCATGTTTCTGGAGCTTGGCTCGAAAGCCCCCGTGCCCTATGAGAAACTGTGAGATCCAGTAATCCAGGAGGACCCTAGTTGCTTGAAGACGTGACCTAACAGTGGGGAAATATTTTCTATGAGTAGCCACTTTCGGGGTTGTCACCCACCGCCTGTTCCATTCTTCTATCGAGTACTCCCGGATAATCTCCAACCATTTCCTTGGATTTGCGTCGATCAGAGACCGGAGATTATTTGGTAGTCCCACCGAGCCTTCCCTTTTCATTTTAAATTTAAAACCATCTTCTTGCAGTACAAGATCAAGCGGTACCCCTCCTGCTAAGACCTGGACCCCGTCATGAGACACTGATCGGTACGCCCTGGTGACTCGCAGCAGAGAATTACGCTGAATTGTTGCCTACTCATCTGTCTGCGTGAGAGATTTTGGTACCAGGCGGGAGATGCATACCGTAGGATACCAAGTATCACTCCTTTATATATCGCCGTCTTAGCTGGGTATCTGAGGCCCCACAAGGCGCCCCCCAACCTACTGAGACCGTTCAATGATAAGGCCGTCCTATTGGCAAGGTATTCCAAATGAGGCGTTACATCAAAATTTCTTCTTATTTTCACACCCAGGTAGGTGACAGTCTCAGTTGGACGTATTCTTTCTCCTTCAATTCTAATAATAGGGTTAGGCCAACACTTATTTCCTTTCAGAAGAATGATCTGTGTTTCTGCAGCCGCCATTTTCATCTTCTGTTTACTACACCATCTACTAACTAGGCCAGCACATCTATCAGCTTCTTGCTTTAATTGGACTATACTGTTGGCAGACACCACGACAGCCAGATCGTCGACATAGGCAATCGCAGGGAACCGTTCTTCCTCGAGTATAGCCAACATATCACTTCCACAGGGCCGGACCAAGGACAGAGCCCTGAGGACAGCCCCTCTCGACTACATCTTCTTACTCATAAAAGTTTCCGCGTATTTTAACACGTCGATCCTGGAGGTAGCTCATTACCAGCACATACAAATTGCTAGGAGTATCGTATCTCTAGAAGGATTGGATACGAGATGAATTGGATGGTTTAGTGGAGCCCCAAAGCTCAACTCCGTATTTCCAGATAGGTCTAACAACAGTCATGTAAATGAGTCTTTTGTAATTAATTGGGTGCTTCGATCGTTTGTTTAATAAATGTTAAAGTAATCTGTAACGACGGGCAGTTTCTTGTCTTTTTAGTCTTGTATGTGGATTCCAAGTAAGACGTTTGTTAAAGATTTAAAAATTATTACAAAACATTTTGTTTTAACTACTATTATTTATTTATCGTAATGAAACAAATAAAAAGAATGAATTTTAATCTAGGGCATGTAAAAGTTTCCTTTATAAATATTTCTTTAATCTTATTTCCTATAAATTTATTTCACCTTGGTACTTATTTTGCAAAATGTTTTTGTGAGAGGAATGATGTGGTTTTTAAAACTAATTATTTAAGGATGACATTGCTGATAATTGATAGTCAGCATGTGTAACGATTCAAGTCTTAAATTTTTCTTTTTGTCTCGTATAATCTTGAGAAGTCCTCTTTTCCTCAATTTTATGAGAACAAGATTACATAAGTATGTAATTATTTCAATAAATAATAAGTAATATACAAAAAATACTCACTTATTTTTAGTAACATTTATTCCTTGCTGATCCGGTCCCAGAAATACTTCATACCTGTAAACAAGTGTTCGAGATTACTTAATTATTCATAGGAAAAGGCAGTAGGAATGCCGTAAATATTTAAATTTAGGGGTGTGTCTATTCTAAAAGTCTATTCTCGGTTTCATCGAGTGTTATTTTTTTTTTTAAAAGAGGAAAGAATCGATATCGAGAATCTATGAGCCAAAATACATTCTTATAAACCGATTGATACAACTGAAATTGGCAATATTTTAGTGATATCTAATTATGTTATTATTATAAATCGATTTTTCTGCTAATAACCTAGGCTCCTTTATAAAGAATTAAAAACAAATCCCTTGCAACTGCAAGCTAAACTTCAGTCTGCTAAAGGTAATAAAGTAATAATTAGGATTGATGAATTAATTTCCACTTCTATTGGAATTATTTTATTAGAAAACTAGTTTTAAATTCTAAACTTCAGTTCTAAAACATACAAAATTTTCAAAACATCAGCACTATTTTCCATGGATTATATATACTAAAGTTTTCAAAAATGTAAGACAAGAAATCAAATATTGGTACTCACCTGGGGAGATCTAACAGATATCTGAAATACATCCATCGTGGAAGAGGGAAGGGACTGGTAGGTCAACTTTTTTATTTTTTTTTTTGGTTTTTCCTTGGAATTTCCCTTATGACTAATTAGGTATCTCCATGCCTTTAGGAAAGAAATTTAAAATGGGGCTATTGGAAATGTTTATCAGGCCATTTAAACAAAAATCTGGATCAATTTTAATCGATTTTATTATTTCTAATGATTCATACATATTTAGTTTTAGGCTATTTTCTACTTGATGTACTATTTTCACTGCCTTGCCTTTTTCCCGTGTATTTAGCTTCACAGTCATAGTTCGTATACACCGCTTTTTTGGAAAGGTAAAAATCCAATTAGTCATAGGGGAAATCCCAAGGTAAATCCCCAAACAATTTAACCTACCTGGCCCTTCCCCCTTTCACGATAAATATATTTCAGATATCCGTTAGATCTCCTCAGGTGAGTATCAGTATTTGATTTCATGTCTCAAATTTTTGAAAACTTTAGTATAAATAATCCATTGTGCTGATGTTTTTAAAATTTTGCATGTTTTAGAACTGAAGATGAATGTTTGACATCGAAAAATAGTTTTCAAATAAAATAATTCCTATAGAAGTGACAATTAATCCAGCAGCTGTTCGTAAGGGGAGAATATATGGTACCTGACAGTGCTGTCTAGCCGAAAACCAAAGAAGCTTTAATTTTTATTATATGGTCGTATCGTTTTTGACCAATAGTAGTAGTTAAAAAAAGGTTAAAAAAAAAATTGGTTTTAAAGAATCACACACTAATTTTCTACTATATCGTAAATTACTTCAGACAAATAAACTACATCATTATAATTACTTTTATCTTTATCATAAACAAATGACTATGTTGCTATGACTACCTACCTAAAATACAGCTGATCATTTATTCATACTTAAACCCGAATTAAGCGGGCAGAGATTATCATCAGAGATGATTCACGTCTTGCCTGAATGCCTACTTTGAATTGAACAAAATGAGGACTCCGTGCTGACAGCCGTATCAGTCCTTGGTACCTCCAATTAAACCCCTAATTGATACACGTGTAATTATATCTACTGTATAATGTAATTAATTATACCTCCTGTATAATGTATAGATACTAAACTTCAAGATACTAGATTAGTACACCATATGATAATAAAGATATAAGCAATATATTGTTGAGAATGATAACAGATGGTTGTCGGTGTTAATATAAATTGTAATCGGTCTTCTGGTGTTTTATTTAATTTTTATTATGACTAGAGATGTGTATCCTAAGAAAACTATCGAATTGACTATCGACAATTTTTTGAGTTCTCATACACGATATGAGGCGTGGAGACGCAAAAGGGGGTAAATCCAAAATTAAATTTTTTTTTCATTAAACCCAAAAATTCAGGTGATTCTTTTTTTGAAACAATTATTATTGGATCAGAAGTTTTTAAACATCAGAAACATATCTGTAAAATATTGTTTAGCTTTTCTACACTTCAAATTTTTAAACAATGTAAATGAATTGGATTTATCCCAATCTGCAAGGGGAGATTTAAAAAAAGGCGATAAATAAGAAAAACTCATGACAATTAACACATTCTATTGTTTTATTAATTTAACATTGAACAAACTTTGGTGAAAAAAATAATTATTAAAAAACAAACTTGTTTCAAACGATTTTCTCGAGATTTCTTTAAATTTTTCATATTTTTTTTAAAATCGAACAATAGTCTTGAATTTGAGCCAGTTATTGAAGCAAAATTAACAAATGCTAAAGGGGTTCAAACCTTACCTGTAGTGGAGTAGAACATGTTAAAGAAAAATCTTATATCACTGCGGTCAATAATGGAGCATTTTAATTGTTTGTGCTTGAGCTGTTTACATTCAAATATCCGGGCAAAAGTTCTAAGAGCAGCATATCTATTGAAGTTTAATTTCATTAAATTACATTGGAATCGGCAGATGTAAGAACAGATAGAAAATGGTAAATGAAGATTGTACAAACCTCTGATGTTTTGACAAAGTCCGCTTCCAATTATCTTCAATCCCATATATTTTTTGTCGATGCTGTATATTTATTTCAGGATATCTCTCCATATTTCACACAACACAATACATTGATTATCACACTTGTAAAAATATATCGACAACTAAAACCTTTTCAAATGCCCATTACTACTTTCGTTACAAGCGTAAGTGATGCTCCTAGCGGCTGTTTTGAGAGACATGGATTTACCCGCTTCTGAAACTCAACCCAAACTTTGAAGGTAAAATTGGATTGGATTTAGCATGTTTTGAAGGGTCGACGATTTACCACTTTATAGAGGACTCTAACTTTGTGAAAAAAACCTTTAAAAAATTGAAAATGATAAAAAGTGGATTTACCACCTTTTGCATCTCCATGCCTCATATATTGGTGACCAAAAATATCAATGTATCATGTGTAATATTATTACTGTTTTATTTATTTATTTTTTATGAAAGCTGCTATTCTAAATATTTCCATCACGTTACAATAATATTCCTGTCTATTTTGTCGATTTAATTAATTTAAGTAACGACATTGAACCACTTAAGAAGATCATCATTTTCAACAAGGATTTAGTGTCATTGAGATACGCACGATGTTATAGAAGGATCAGTACATCTAGGATTGGTGAATTAATTCCACTTCTATCGGGATTATTTTATTAGAAAACTAGTTTCGAATGCTAAACATTCATCTTCAGTTCTAAAACATACAAAATTTTTCAACACATCAGCACTATGCTACATGGATTTAAATGTTACATGAATTTAACCTACCTGCCCCCCTTCCCCTTTCCACGATGATTATATTTCACATATCTGTTAGATATCCTCAGGTGAGAACCATTGTTTGATTTATTGTCTTACATTTTTGAAAACTTTATAGAATACAAGGTGTTCGGAAGATCCTTGGCCAAAGAGGTATCTCGGGTAGGAAGGTTCATTTTAAACCTATTTAAGGTCACTTACCTATATACAAAGTCTTACGTTTTTTTTTTTTTTTTTTTTGAATGTTTTAAAAAAAAAGCCAAAACATTAATGCCTTACAACTTCGTTAGTTACTGGTATATCAACGCCATTTTTTTTTTTTTTTTTTTTTTTTTTTTTTTTTTTTTTGCTGTAATTACTAACACATTGTCCATAAAAAATAAAAAAGATTTGATGCAAAAAACAAATACAAAAAAAAACGGGATATCATTAAATCTTGTTAAAGGGAAAAAGAAAAAAAAAAATTAAGAACTTCAAGTTTAAATCTAGTCTTAAAATAATTTGGATTTGGCTGTTGCGCTTACTTTTTTTTTTTTTTTTTTTTTTTTTTTTTTTTTTGACCCTAAACTTCTTTCTTAATTCTTAATTTTTTGCCCTTAACAAGATTTAACGATCTTCTTCTTTTTTTTTTGTATTTGTTTTTTGCATTAAATCTTTTTTATTTTATATGGACAATGTATTAGTTATTACAGAAATTAGTTGTTATATCAGTAAACAACGAAGTTATAAGGAATAAATATTTGGTGTTGACCATTATTTCAAAAAAATTCATTAAAAAAAAACACATAAGACGTTGTATATAGGTGACCTTAAATAGGTTCAAAATGAACCTTCCTACCAGAGATAACTCTGTGGCCAAGGATCACACCCTGTATATAGCCATGTAAATAGTGCTGATGTGTTGAAATTTTTTTTATGTTTTAGGACTGAAGATGAATCTTTAGTATTCGAAACTAGTACTCTAATAAAATAATCCCAATAGAAGTGGCAATTAATTCATCAATCCTAAGGATTTAGTTTTTATAAATTGATATTTTTTATTTCTACTTCCCAAACTTGAGATAGTTTATCAGAAGTTAACTGTATTACTTTCAACATTGATTTAGTTTTTTCTATTTTGGTGTACAAAGATGCTTTGGGAGGATGCTGTGGTTCACTGTATTCTAGCTATGTTACATTTTTTTAGGTTTATGTTATATTTTTACAATACAGAGAAAACGATATATTGTAAGGTATGAATCGATATATCTCAAGAAAAAATGTCGATCAAAAAATTTTAGAATATCAAAGAAAATATAGCCACACCTAACTATGACGAATGGTTCGCTTAGTACAACGGCAATTGAACGGCCTAGGTAGAACTCGAGAAAAAAAATTATGATGAGATAATTAATTGCCATATTTTATTTTTATTAAGAAGAAAAGGACTGTCAAATAAAATACCGTTGTCAAATAACGTAATTTTATTACAATTTATTGCTCCTAATTATGTCACAAACAAACTTATCCATAAAGATCTTAATGTTCCATATGTTGCCGATTTAGCCCTAACTAGTTACCTATCCTTTCATAGTAAACTCCATACCCACTATTCTCCCAACTTGCTTCACACTTATTCCCGATAATCCTCCGAAGATTTTGAAAAGAAGGTGGCCAAGAGACCTTCTAATGTAGACCTTTTATTGAAGTTGAAGGTGAGTAGTTCTTAACCTATTATTGGCATGCCATTGTAATCATTATTCACAAATTTACCTATTTTGTATAATATATACAGTAATATCAATAAATAGTTTTAAAATATATATTTACTGATAAGTTAATAAATAAAATGTAAAAAAAAAATGTTAAATGACTTAATTATCATGTTAGCCCTTCTTGTGTTGACTTAGCAATTCTTCATGCAGATACATATACTTTTTCAGTCAGTATATTATGGTATAAAGATTACTTATACTTTATCTATTATTATGTAAGCAGTTTACGAGAAGTAGCCATGAAATAATTGGTGTATTTCATGTTTTGGTGTTTCAATTGTTTATGGGAATTTCCCTGCTGTAGGTGTGCACATTGTCTTAATATCATCTCTCATTTCCCACATTCTGCAACAAATTCCTGAGTCTATACTCTCGAAATTCAAACAACTGTTTTCAATTGTTTATTTCCCAGAAGGCATTAGAAGATTAGAAGCTTCGCATGATGACAGCTCAACTGTTACAAACTAAGAAAATTAATACTGCCTCTGAGTTAATTTGATCCATATCAAGCAACAGCATCAAAATTGCTATTTCATTACCGTAGATTTACTTCATGTTTTTAATAATTGCTCGGGAAAACCGGGCTATTACTCGGCAATGAAATTACTTATTTTGTTTTTATTTTTTATTTCGCTGGGAATGATAAAATAGGCTTACTAGTGGGCATTAACGCAGAGCACCATATATTTACTTAGACATGAAACCAAGTAATCGATTGAAAATGCCTTATATAAGCAATTACTTTGTGGTATTCTCTTCACTCAAACTATTGCTCGTGAATAACAAATACTCCGTAAATAACGAGGATGAAATACGTATCCTCAATGAATCATAACACATGTATATATTTTAAAATATATGTCAAGCCAAAAATAAATATACTAACAAACGCTAAAGCTTCCAGGCAGAAGCATTCAGGACTATTACAAAAGCACCCGGGTACGAAAGAAACCTAACTTCATACTGAACTTTGCATCCCAATAGTTAGTGAATAAACACGAACCAAGTACAAACGATTCCACGAAAAAATACATTCTTTTAATCCTTACCTCTCCTTTTAATCCACCCATTTCTCCCTGGGATATTTTAGGGGGACCAGTTGCTCCGAGGTAACGGAGCTTCTAACACTGGGCTAATCACCCGTAAAAATGATGAAATTACAAAAAAAAAAAAAAAAAAAAAAAAAAAAAAAAAAAAAAAAAAAAAAAAAAAAAACGGGTACGAAAGAAACCTAACTTCATACTGAACTTTGCATCCCAATAGTCAATGAATAAACACGAACCAAGTACAAACGATTCCACGAAAAAATACATAAACATGCCTAATACACTTACAAACGACATGGCCACAACACATATTCCAGACAACACACAGCGTTGAATTGAAATAAAATGAAATAAATGAAAACGTTGAAATGAAATAAGCGTTAATTTTTGACTTCACAGGTTAGAAGTAGTTAGAAGGTAAACATACTAAAAGTATGTTTGCCCCCGGGGGGTGAGCTAACAGAAGGGGGAGGGGAGAAGGTCCCATTTTTGGGTTTTTCGATTATATCTCTTAAACAGTAGACTCTAGAAAAATATGTTTTTAATAAAACATGAAGCTCATTAAATTCCCTATAAAATTGTATCTATGCATATTTGTCAAACTTCCAACGGTTTTCAAGAGATGCGTTATTGAAAATCGATACTTTTAGAAAAAAATAATGTTTACCTCACTTTTTGTCAAACAATTGCTTCAAGTTCCAGAAAAGTATATATGAAATTAAAGTAAATTTAATGCTCTATAACTTTGATTTGACAGTTTTTATGAGAAATGATCGTGGAAGGCACTAGCAGCAAATATTTGGTAAAAAGTGAGGTAAAAAAAAATTGTTTTTCTCGAAAAAAATAACGTATAATAACTCGATTTTCAATAACGTAACCGTTAGTCGAAAACCGTTGGAAGATTGAAAAATATGCATTTAAACAATTTTATAGGGAAATTCAATTAGCGTCATGTTTTATTTGAAACATATTTTTCTAGAGTCCACCGTTTTCGAGATATAATCGAAAAACCCAAAAATGGGCCCTTCAACCCTTCCCGCCACCGTAAGCTCTCTCCTCAGGGGGGGGGACTGTTAGTATGTTTACCTTTTAACTACTCCTAACGAAGCTATGAAGTCAAAAATGACCGCATATTTGCAAGTCTCATCTTGTTTTCCAGCATGTCACTGTAGTACTACTGGCTGCTGATTGTTCTTTGGCCTTCAAGACAATCCCAGAATACCATAACTTTACCGGCAGATGTTTTTTCCGAGTGGGAGAAGCAGTATGCTTCCTCTCAAGCCTCTGTCGTTTTGACTCTGGCTCATTGTGGTGGATTCACAAACACACACATTCACACACACACGCACAACACACACTTGAAAAAACCTTCTTCAGTCGAATATCGATTTTTCAACAGTTGACTGATTTTATGACGGGTTCCTTTGTAAGCGTCCATGAGTTATCCGGGCACCCATCTCGAATAGGTTTCCTTGTACTGTAGATTATGAATAATGTTATGGACAGTTCCTACATTCGCATTTAGTTTTTCTCTTATTAATAGGGCGTATAAAAAAAAAAAAATGACCGTTTTATCAAATTACAGAATTCAAAAGTCTGTAAATATCTTAATGCGATTTATTATTTACCAATACTTAATAATCCCTTCAGAGCATTCTCTAAGCTTGTTTACTAACACTGTACGTTTTCTAAAAAAAGCCTCAGTTCAGTTATTTATTTCAAAAAAGAAACGTGACAGTATCCTACGTAAATCTCGTTATTTTAAGACATTACAGGAAAAAGAATTTCACAGCCGCTGCAGCAACTCGTGAAATTATTAAATATGAAGAGGAAGGTGTCCTTGAAGAGCGCACAGCGCGGCGTTGGTTTGAAAAGTGGAGATACGACTTTGGAAAGGAAGAAGGGCTCCGGGAGGCCATTAAGGGATATTGATGAGGTTCTGAAGGAAGCTTTTGAGTCAAATCCGTTCACAAGTACTTGCGAACTTCCCAGGGAGTGTGGTGTGTCGAAAAATACCTGTATGTCGCCATCTTCTCTTCATTGGGAAGATGAAAAAGACCTGTTGACTGGTCCCTCACGAACTTACTCCTCAACAATTAGCAGAAAAGTTTACAGAACTTCATGGGTTTGAACTCCTGCCTCATCCACCATATAGTCCAGACCTCTCACCTTCGGATTACTACTTGTTTCGATCCATGGCCTATTTGCTTCAAGGGAAAAAATTTGATAATTTTGCGGAAGTTGAAAATGCTGTGCAAGAGTTCTTTGACAGCCGTCCCAAGGAATGGTATCATCCTGGCATCGAGCAATTGGCTAGCAGATGGGTAATGACGGTAGATAACAATGGACTATACTTTGAGTATTAATTGTATTTTATATCAAAGAAATAATAATACAAATATTTGTTTAAGAAACGGACTAAAAATCTAATCACTACACGTTCTTCTTCCACGGTGCAATCCTCGAGCGGACTCGCCATCTTTAACTGAGTAAGTTTTTAGGTTGTGTTTACAAAATATGATTGAACAGATGATTCAATGTCAGCCGTTGTTTAGAGGTAGTATTTTGTCTCGTTACTTATTGAATGGCTCTCGTATATAACCACACGAATGATTCACTGATTGCATGTATTATAACTGAAGGGTGTGAAAAATATGTAAATCATAACCATCAAACGACACTAAAGCTAATTACTGGGTCCGCTGGTGGATAAAAGCGTTCTATTTATTTTTATTTTTTTCACATGAGTATGGGTCAATTTTCTACCAGAACTTCTAGCTTGAATGTTTCTATAGTAACAGTGGCCGTAACGCTAAGTGCCCCCAGTACTGTTAACTTCAATGCTTCGTTGAATGTACAGTCCGGATCTTCAAGTGACCGCCTAATTATAGTACAGTCTGCTTAGGAGAGCTAACTACCATTGTGCAGCATAGTATTTAAATATTAATTAAAAATGTCCCTAATTGAAGGCCACAGGCGTATTTTTATTTTACATTTACGTACACGCATTGTTTTATGTAAGTTTGAACTCAATTTTTTTCACAATTTTCTTTTGAATATACAATCGATCAATCGTTATAAAAATTTCTATTTTTTGTTTAAATTTCTTACATAACAGGCTTAAAAAATAAGAAACTGTTTTTCGTTTTCGACTACTCAAACATTTACTAGACAAGAGTTCAAAGGTTTCAATTAATTACAAAAGACTTATTTACTTGACTGTAATTAGACCAATTTAGACATACGAAGTTGAGCTTTGATTCTCCATTAAACCTCCCAACTCCAATCCATATGTTGCTGATTTAGCCCAAATTGGTTACCTATCCTTTCATAGCAAGCCTCATAACCACTCAAACCCACTAGTCTCTCAACTTGCTTCCCGCTCTATTCCCGATAATCTTCCTGGGCGTCGGAAAAGTAGATTGTCTAGATACCTTCTATTGTAGAAGTATTGAAGTTCTTAACATGTTATTGATATGTCATTGTAAACATTTTCCTCAAATTTATTTGTTGTATATAATGTATACAGTTGTATATATCAACAATCAGTTTTTTTTTAATCTTTATTTTTTATATATACTTGTGTATATGTTATACGAACCTGAAGGTCAAGAATATCGTTTGTCTCTGTAACGTCTGGTTCAGCGGAGGTAGAGTGAGATGTAGGCAGAACGATGGCTTCCCAGCAGTTATAATCAGCAAGCCAAGTGACCTAGACGTCTTTGCCTGACTAACTTTTCGCCAACTCCCTCAATTACTTACTTATTTAATTATTTACTTATTTAGCATTTTGTTTAATTTTACAATTATGTTCTAGACAAGCTGGAATATTGTTTACTGTAAAACTAGGTTATTTTTCTTTTCATTTTTTTTTAATAACACGAGTAGGTATTATATCATTTTCTTTTATTTCCATTTACTCTTTTATGTTGATAATATTTTAATAGTTACTCATTCTTCAACTTATCTTATGTATTTATTTTTCACGGATGAATTCAGGGACGTGAATCCAGAATCTAGAGAATCTTTATTTTTCATTTTTTATTCCAGATTCTTTATTTTTCTTTTCAATTTGTTTAACAACACGCGTAGGCATTATATTATTTTGTTCCATTTCTGTTTTTTAGTCTTATATTTTCATTTTTATTATATTTTAATAATATCCTATTTGTCAACCTATCTTAAGCATTTACTCTCTATAGACGATATCATCAATGTGAATCCAGAATCTAGAGGTATTATATCTTTACATTGTTCCACTTTCCCAGGCCACCAATCATGTACATTCTTGCTACCAACTCCTAATACGTCCACCCAGCCATGAGTAATATCCTAATATCCTGTCACATCAACGCTCAGTCCCTTATTGCCCACTATGACGAATTCCTAAAATATTTCCACGATAATTTTTACCACATCATAGCAATATCCGAGACCTGGCTAAAACCGTTTATCCCTTCTTCCTATGTCTCCTTCCCAAATTACACATTCCTACGCCATGATAGATCTGACCGAAGGGGCGGGGGTGTAGGGGTATTTATCCACAATAGTCTTAAAGCTAAAATCCTTCTCCAATCACTATCTTCAGATTTCCCTCATGTTGAATATCTATTCCTGGAAATATCATCCACTCCCTCCCCTTTACTATTTGCTGTGGTCTACCGACCTCCCCATGTTCCCTTTGATGACGCTTTCGAAACCTCTTTAGTCCAATTAACTTCAGCCTACTCCAACGTCATAATCTCCGGCGATTTTAACACCAACATGGTATCCGAATCCTATGATAAATCCTTCCTCATCAATTTGTTCCATTCCATAAATCTTTATCTGGTTCCTTTTCTTCCTACCCATCATACACAATACTCAGATACCTGGCTTGACCTGTTTATCACTGACTCCCCCGATAAAATTCTTTCATCATCTCAGCACCCGGTTCCTTTTCTCTCCTCACATGACCTAATCCAGATTTCGTATGATTTACCAACCAAATCTTTTGCCCCAACAGTTGTTTCCTTTCGAAATATGGACCTCCTGTCATTTGAATCCGTACAATCTGACCTCGATTCCATCCAATGGGATATAATATATTCCTTCACCTCGATTGAGCCGATGATCTCTACCCTCACCGCAAACCTTCATTCAATTTTAAATACCCATGCTCCTCTGAAAACCCTAAAGATGCATCGTCCTTCTGCTCCATGGCTGACAGCCGAGATTAGAGAGCTGATGAAAAAAAGGGAAGCAGCCAGACGCAAATTTCGTCGAACTCGATTGCAATCAGATTACACTACCTTCAAAATTTTACGTAACCAAACCCAATCCGCCATCCGATACTCTAAATCCAAATACATGCATAATTCCCTTTCTACCGCTCCCGATTCTAAATCCAAGTGGAAAATCCTAAGAAAAATAACCTTTCCTGACCCCAACTGCAACTCCTTTCCTGTTTCACCCGATGAACTAAACCAACATTTCATTTCATTAGCTCCAAACCCTCCGCTCGATGCGGAAATAACTTACCCTAGCTTTGATCCAACCAACTTCTTCTTTTCCCATGTATCCTATGATGACATACTCTCGGTCATTAAGAAATCCCGCACAAATGATTATGGACCCGATAATATTCCATTTAAACTCATCAAAGCATGCCTTCCCGCACTTATTCCTATCCTTCGCCACATTTACAACCTTTCCCTTCAAAATTCGATATTTCCTTCCTCTTGGAAATCAGCACTTGTCCGCCCCTTGAGTAAAATCCCCAATCCCGCCTCCCCTAGTGACTTCCGCCCGATTTCCCTCCTCTCCAACCTATCCAAACCACTGGAACGAATCGTTCAGTCCCAACTCTCCGTTTTCCTAGAAGAACGCTCCCTCCTTACTCCATATCAATCCGGTTTCCGCCCCGGATACTCCACCCAATCTGCCCTCCTAAAAATAATACAAGACTTACACTCCGCAATCAATCGTAAAGAGATTACCATCCTTATCCTTTTAGATTTCTCAAAGGCTTTCGATAATGTTGACCACAACATCCTTCTATCCAAACTCCGAAACCTTTTCTTGTCCAAATCTGCCTTACTTTGGTTTAAATCCTTCCTTTCCAGCAGATCACAGTATGTAGTCATTCCAAATAAACCTCCATCCAAGACCCTACCTCTTTCCCGTGGTGTTCCTCAGGGATCTTCACTTTCGCCCACACTCTTTTCTGTTTACATTAATGACCTTCCCCTTTCCATCCGTCACTGCCGGTATCACCTTTACGCAGATGATCTCCAAATCTATTTATCCTTTCCCAATTCTGACCTACTGCAAGCTACTAGAAAAATCCAGGAAGACTTGGATCGAATCTATAACTGGGTAGTGTCGAACAAGTTGAATTTAAATACTGAAAAGACCAAAGCGCTTGTAATAGGTTCGAGTTACCTCCTGAAAACCATACCTTCTATTCCCCCCATTTTCCTAAACAGTGATCCTATCAAATTCTACCCCTCAGTCAAAAATCTCGGAGTCATTTTCGACCAAACCCTATCCTGGAAAAACCACGTATCTGAAATTTCCCGTCGCACCATCCCAATCCTAAAACGTCTCAATTACGTTCGCAATCTTCTTCCTTTCGAAACCCGCAAATTACTAGTATCTTCCCTTGTCTTCCCCCACTTCGACTACTGCTGTGCTGTGTATGGGGGTGTTTCTGGTGATCTTGAGGCCAGACTCAAAAGACTGTTTAACTGCTGCATTCGTTTTATCTTCGGGATCCCCAGAAGCGCCCATGTTTCACAATTTTACGCGGAGTTACAGTGGCTCTTTCCTTCCTACCGTCGCCAGTATTTTCTGGCATCCTTTCTCTACCAAACAGTGAAATCCCAACGTCCACTTTACATTTCTCAACTCCTTCAGCTCAAATCCTCCGTTCTTACCCGCCAAACCCGTTCCCGCCCATCAGATTTGTACAGTCCTGCTCATTGCTCCGCTGCTTTCGACAGATCATTCCTAATCCGATCCTCGTCCTTATGGAACTCCATCCCTTACACCATTTGCCACTCAAACACCCTATCCGCTTTCAAATATTACTTATTTAACTACCTACTGTCCATCCAGATCCATGAAAACTGTCATTAGCCACATAGTTATATAAAATATAAAAGTTTTGTACACGAAATTTTATTGTTTTTACACAATTGATTCACAAAATGAATCAAAATATTTCTGTTTCTTTTTGTCAGTATTTCTAAGTTTAATCTTTATTTGTTATCATTAATAATTACTATTTTATTATGTTTCATAACCATCTTGAGGCTCTGTAGGCCCCCTGATTGTACATTATTTATTATTCTTAAGGGACTTAAGGTCCCAGAATAAATAAAGAACTTTTTATTTTTTTTAATATTTTCGAAATGGTTCATATTTTTATGTAATGTTGTTTATAGTTAGATGACTAGACTGATTGCCAAGAGAAACAGCAGAAACTCGAAAATTGTGAGATAATGACTTATTATCATTATCGGTATCTTATCATTAGCGGTATCTTTGGATTAGTTGTGAAATTTTCGATTCGATGCTCCGAAGAAAAGTATTAAAAGTCGAATTAGACTTATAAAATTATGGTTTCAGGTGATGTCTTGACATTTGTGTCCTTCCTATGTCTGTCTTCTGTCAAGAATAAGTGCCAGGTAAGTAATGTGTCTAATATGTATAATGTTTTGTATCTTGTGTACCCATTTAGCCCAGTCAATGAGTCCTAAAATGGGGGGTGTAGAGTGCATGAAATATGCGATAACTTTGGACATCATAGCTTCGTTAGGAGTAATTATGAAGGTAAACATACTAATAGTCCCTGCCTTATATAAAGGGGTGTGAACCTACGGCGGGAGGGGGAGACCAAAAGATCCCATTTTTGGGTTTTTGGATTATATCTCGAAAACGGTGGGCTCTCGAAAAATATGCTACTGCTTTAAAAATATTAAAGAAAATTAAATTTCCTATGAAATTGTTTATAGACATATTTATCGAACTTTATCGAATTTAGGAAAAAACAATTTTACCTCTCTTTTGGTCAAACCTTTGTTTCAAGTACCAGAACTGTATATATATATATATATATATATATATATATGAAATTAAAGTAAATGTAATGACCTACAACTTTGATTGTTACATTTTTTCTGAGAAATGATCACGTAAGGCACTAGCAGCAAATATTTTACAAAAAGTAAGGTAAAAATTATTTTTTTCTAAAAGTATCGATTTTCAATAAGGTATATCTTGAAAACCGTTGGAAGTTTGACAAATATGCATAGATACAATTTTATAGGGAATTTAATGAGCTTCATGTTTTATCTAAAACATAATTTTTTTAAAGTCTACGGTTTTCGGGATATAATGGAAAAACCCAAAATTGGGAACTTCTCCCTTCCCCTACGTAAGCTACTACACCCCAGGGTCGGGGACTTTTAGTAAATTCTCAACAACTTTTAGTAAGAACTCAACAATTGACTAGACTAATTATTTACATTTGCCTTTTTTTTTTTTTTTTTTTTTTTTTTTTTTTTTATTGCCTTAAAACTTATATTACGCTATACTTCTCTTGAGCTAATTAAGTTATTTTAAATATGATAAATTGAATCAATAATCAGCTCACACCCACTCAAAAGAAACAAAGAGACCTTGAATAACATTTAATAATTGGACTTCAAAAAATTTTTTCGCAGAACATTTTTTCAAAGTATTCCCCTTTTTTTACCTGTTCAATGTCCAATTTTCAGTTTTTTCAATATTGAATCACAAATGACGCATTACATCATTATATAAAATCCAGCCAGAGATGATGTAAACACCTACCAATGCACGAATTTTAATTGGCACCTCCAAGGTTCAAATTATAAAAAATGTTGAAGCTGTTACTCCACTTTCTTACAATCATTTGAGGATATTCAATTTAAAGGTTAATTATGATGAAAAATGACTAATAAATAAATTTAAAAAAGAAAACTCAATTTCTCCCAGAATGGGAAAAGCAATAGATCATAGGTATTTATCTATAACATTTTCATTTTAGAATTAAAATTATCAGACATTCCAACTCATCCTACCACTGTCCTCACCACTTAAGCTGATGATACATGTGTGTTATCAGTAAACAATGATCCTTCATTACCTCTCAAACACTCCAATCCCATATCCTAAACCTTCAAGAATGGTGTCAAACATGGAGAATCAAAATAAATCCTAATAAATCTAACCAAAAAACCTTTACCCTTCGTTGTAAACCTACGACTTCCTGTCCTACAGTATCCCTTAATGACATTCGACTAATCCCTGTTGAACAGATCCGCTACCTAGGACTCCACTTGGACAAACGTTAAACTTGGAATCCACATACAAGATTAAAACGACAGGAAACAGCTCGTCGTTTTCGACTTCTTCAACATTTACTAGACAAACGCTCAAACCTTCCGCTTTACTACAAAAGACTCATTTACATGGCAGTTATCAGACCTATTTGGACATATGGAGTTGAGCTTTGGGGCTCAACTAAACCTTCTAATTCTTCCCGTATCCAATCCTTACAATCCAAAATCCTTCGAAAAATCCTTAATGCCCCTTACTTTGTTACAAATAAACTTATCCATAAAGACCTAATTGTTCCATATGTTGCTGAGTTAGTCCATACCAGATACCTATCCTTTAATAGTAAGCTCCATAACCACTCAAATCCATTAGTTTCTCAACTAGCTTCCTATTCTATCCCCGATAATCCTCCGAGGCGTCTGAAAAGAAGATGGCCTAAAGATCTAAAGATCTCCTTGTGTAGAATTTTTTGTTAAAGTGCTACTGATGAGTAGTTTTTCTCAAGCTTTGACATGTTATTGTTATCGTTATCAACCCATTTACTTAACGTATATAATTGTATAGTTGTAAATTTCAATAAATTGAAATAAATAAATTTTTTTTAAAAAAGTATCAAATTACCTTAAATTTCCATTAAGTTAAATTTCCAAGACATAAAGAAAAATAACACAAGCACATTGGTGCGTTAACAATAAAACTATACACACTGACCTACAAATATCAACAGTTATTGAACACATACAGACACACTACAGACTATTTCATGAAAAATTAAAGGGACACCCAAACAACTCATCAATACTATGGCCTCATGTCTAATGCCAGGAGGAGACTGAAAAGAAACTGGATGAGAGACCTACTTGCATAAAAGTAAACCAAAGACAAGGAAGGGGTGCCACTGGGCATTATCTCTCCTCATGCTTAACATGACAATTTTGTTTACATTCTGATTTCATCACATCCGCTGATTGTCAATAATGTTTTTGATAGGTGTGAATTTAAAAATAAAAGTGAAAAATAAGTCAAATTAAATTAACAATTAATGATTATACGAGATGAAGTTGAGGTAAATAATGGGTTCCAAACTTTTTTTTTTATTTAAACCAATATAGCACCTAATCGGTAGGTCCTAGCAACAAATATTAAATAACAAAAACATTTTAGTTATATAACATTTATAGTTAATTTAATAACTTTTATAAATTTATAAAACTTATAAATTTTTTAACTTTTATTTTTCATTCCACACCTGTCAAAAACATAATTGACGATCAGCTGATAAACTTAAATCAGAATATAAACAAAATTTGCATGTTAGACTGTGAGGAGAGATAGTGCCCAGTGGCACCCCTTCCTTGTCATTAGTTTACTTTTATGTAAGTAGGTTTCCCATCCAGTTTCTTTTAAGTCTCGTCCTGGTGTTCTCCTCGGCATGGGAGATATTGATGAGTTTGTTTGGTTGTCCCTTTAATTTTTCAAGAAATAGTTTGTAGTGTGTCCGTATGTGTTCAATGACTGTTGGTATGCGCAGGTCATTGTGTATAGTTTTATGGTTGACGTACCAAGGTGCTTGTGTTGTTAGTCTTAATGTCTTGGATTGAAATGTTTATTATATCTACGTGTCTGTTAAAATCTATATATATATGTGTCTGTTTATAGATCCAAAAAGGTTTTAATAAGTGTGTATAGGTTATTAATTTTTGTCTTATTAGTCCAGTCAAATGGTTTTAAGTAAGGCTTGAAGTGGAAAGTTTATGGGTAATTTTTTTTTTATGGCTTACTTTATACTTTTTGAATTGCTAACACGAATCTGAAGTTTTCCAACAAAATTTCCATTGGCAAATATGAGAAAAATTAGAAAAAAGTAAAAAAGCTTTAATTTTTTTTATTATTTCGCTTGTAACTTGCAAAGTAATAATTTTAAGCTAAATACCTTTCTATATTAAAAATAAAGAGGAGAAAATGGCCTACTATTTATGTCTTTATGTTTTTTTGTTTTTTTCAGACGTAAGGTATCCAAAAAGGATTTTGGCCAACTGGTGCCAGTCCCACTTCTCCGTAAAATATGTTTGTCGTACTTTTTTGTCAATAACTCCGAAACTATTCGTCCGATTAAAAATTACTTTTTTTCATCTTAAATATGATGAAATGTTCTATTGGACTCTTTATATGAAGTTTTAATCGGGTCTCTTAAAATACACATGCCAAAACGTTAAAGATCCCGTACTTTCTTGAAATCCACGTTTTTTTGGCACATTTTTTGCAGTAATTCCGAAACTACTTGTCCGATTCAAAATTTCTTTTTTTTTATGTAAAAGGTGGTCAAATTTGCTGTTGGACTCTATATATAAAGTTTTAATCGGGTCCCTTGCAATACAGATGCCAGAACGCTTATGATTCCGTACTTTTATGAAATCCACGTGTTTTGGCACATTTTTCGCTATATCTCCGAAATTGTTAGTTCGATTCAAAATTTCATTTTTTCATCTCAAAGTTGGTTAAATTTAATACTAGATCGTGTATATGTAATTTATTTTAAATGCCGTAAAACACTCACGCCAGTCCACTGAACATGTCATAATTGTCATATTTCGCCAAAATATAGATATTTAGCATGCTAGCGTGGGTGGTTCACGGGATTTAATATAAATTACATATATGTTATTAAAAAAAAAATTAACCAGCTTTGAGATGTAAAAATGAAATTTTGAATCTGTCTGATAGTTTCGGAGTTATAAGCGAATAATGTGCCAACAAAACGTGGATTTCAAGAAAGTACGGGATCTTTAACGTTCTGGCATGTGTATTTTAAGAAACCCGATTAAAACTTCATATATACAATCCAAAAGCAAATTTGACCACCTTTTAGATAAAAAAAAAAGAAATTTTGAGTCGGGAGAATAGTTTCGGAGTTATAGTGACTAATGTGCAAAAAACGTGGATTTCAAGAAAGTACAGGATCTTTAACGTTCTGGCATGTGTATTTTAAGAAACCCGATTAAAACTTCATATATACAATCCAAAAGCAAATTTGACCACCTTTTAGATAAAAAAAAAGAAATTTTGAGTCGGGAGAATAGTTTCGGAGTTATAGTGACTAATGTGCCAACAAAACGTGGATTTCAAGAAAGTACGAGATCTTTAACGTTCTGGCATGTGTATTTTAAGAAACCCGATTAAAACTTCATATATACAATCCAAAAGCAAATTTGACCACCTTTTAGATAAAAAAAAATAAATTTTGAGTCGGGAGAATAGTTTCGGAGTTATAGTGACTAATGTGCAAAAAAACGTGGATTTTACAACAATACGGGCTTTTTAGCGTGCTTTTAAGAGACATTATTAGAACTTCATATTTAATAGACTAATAGTAAATTAAACCATATTTAAAATGAAAAAAAGTAATTTTTAATTGGACAAATAGATTCGGAGTTATTGACAAAAAAGTACGACAAACATATTTTTGCGGAGAAGTGGGACTGGCACCAGTTGGCCGAATTCCTTGAGGATACCTTACGTCTGACAAAAAAAACATAAGGACATAAATTTTATGTCATTTTCTCCTCTTTATTTTAATGTAGAACAGTATTTTGCTTAAAATGATTACTTTGCAAGTCACAAGCGAAATAATGAAAAAAATTAAAGCATTTTTACTTTTTTTTCTAATTTTTCTCATATTTGCCGATGGAATTTTGTTGGAAAACTTCAGATTCGTGTTCAGCACCCCCAAAAATATAAAGTAAGCCATAAAAAACAATTACTAATAAACTTTCTAGTTCAAAATACGTTTTTACTGGACTATATATGTAATTTTGATTTTTTGGTCCGAATACTGAGCATATCAGTTTCTTTAATTATCAATTGAAGTAATTTGATTATTTTAATTGTAAAAATCAGCAGATTATAGATAGACATATCCATGATAAATTGTTTCTCCCAGCCCAGGATAAATTAATTTTTGTTTTTAATTTTTATGTTAATTGACCGTACTATCAGGTTTAAGTAAAAAGCTGTCACAAAAAGTTAGACTGTTCTTGCTTACATATAATTAGGAAAAACCACGACTGTGTTTTGGCCTTTTGCGTGTTGCGAGTATTAGCTAAGTGTTAGTGATTACTGAATGATGAATAGTTCCTCCAATCTATTTTTAAATTTCATCTCTTTTTAAGAAACGTGAGTAAGATATTTGAAACTTTTCGCTTCGTCAAACATTAGGCAGGGCTTCCTCGAATCAATTATGGCTGCCCTCGAAGTAGAGGAGCTGAGTCAGTTGGTCCCTTTAGCAAGAGAGAACAACTGACGATAGCTGGCACTGACATGGCGGAAGGCAAGGCCGTTGGCTGGATTTGAATTCCCCGGGGCACGGAAGGAGGTAGCAAGGTCCCCAGACTATATTTGGGAGCAGTCATTCAGTAGTCTTCCCTAGTTTACTTCGTCTAGGTTAAGTTCCATTAGCAGCTCATTAAATCAGAACTATGCAAACATTTTATGTAGGGATGTGTCGATTATTTTATTTTTTTATTTTTTTTTTTTTGTATTCTTTAATATTATTTCCGTTACAGGCCAGTTAAGGACCACGTTAAGCCACCAAGTTAGCTTTAACGCTTTCTCCAATACTTCTTCATCTGTTCACTTTTCTCTTTCCTCTCTTCTGCTGTCCGTTTTCTCCCCTGTCTATTAAGAGTTTTTTTTTTCTTGGAAACCTTGTCACTCTTTAATTTTGTGTCTATAGTTTGTTCTGTTTTCAATTTCTTCTTTATTTAAGCCAATTTCTTTTAAATCTTCATGTACCTTCTGAAGACAATTGGCTTTGCCTTTTAATCTTTCGGAATGTACGATTTTTCTTGTTAATCTGCTTGGACTGATTTTTTGTATGTGCCCATAGAACATCAGTCTACTTTTCTTAATTTCACCTGTTATTTTTTCTACATGTTTGTATACTTCTGTGCTACTTCTTAATTTGGAAGTTTCTACCAATTTTCTGTTTCCTAATGTCTTCCTCACAATCTTTCTTTTCTTTTTCCTGATTTCTTCATTTTCTTATATTGTTCCAAAAGTTAGTGTCCCAGCTGCATATAAACATCCTGGGCAAATTACTGTCTTGTAATGTCGAATTTTTGGACAGTGATTTTTTATTGTACACATCTATAGTTGAGTGGAATGCAAAGTACATCTTTTGCAATCTCGCTTGGATAGCTTCTTTCTCCCCTCCATTATGCTGGATGACTTCTCCTAGACACTTAAATTTGTTCGTTCTTCTTATGTTTCCCTACTTAGTGCTTAACTTTGATGGTGCACTTTGGTTATTTGTCATTACCACAGTTTTCTCAAAAGAGATTTGTAATCCTGCTTTTTCTGATGTTTGTTTAAGTAATTCTAAATATTTAATGCTACCTCAATATTATGTGCCATAATTGCTAAATCATTCGCCAATGCGATTGCATTTGGGCCAATGGATTCTGGGGAGCTCAAACCAACATGCAGACGAGTCGAAGTGTTTTTGTATTCTTTATTGAAAAAAAATTACATAAAGCCGAACTAGGCTAATAATAACATAGGTACATGTTTGGATACACATTCATCTTACATGACATATTAAGTTATCAGAATGACTTTATAAAAAAATATAAGAACGCTAAAAACTAAAACAAAGAGATAAAACAATTAGAAAAACTAAATAAATAAAACCTACACAACAAAATGTACAATACTAGTGCGAATAATAATAAATAATTGTTAAATTATGATCCAAATAAAATATAAAATTTATATTATAATACAAACAACATGAAAATAAAACTTGTGTAATACAAAGTAAACTTTTATTAATTAACTTTATGGTTTAAAAAGATATTTACACTATTCTGATTTCTGTACAATTTCGTAATATATAAATTTATAAATTAGTTTTTCAATCTTCTAGTCATATGTGTTTTGTCCGTTTGTGTTAGTATCTTTTTAGAGTTCGAATATTGTGTTTCCTATTTCTTGGATTTTTGAGTTTTCAGATATAGCATTAGATAAAAAAAATGACTTTGCGCTGAATGAGTTGTTTGAATATGGGTAGATTGTGATCAGTGAGCACAGTGAATATTCTTGTGTATCTGGGGAAGTGGTTTATGATTCTCATACAAATGTTTTGTATAACCTCCAGTTTCTTGTACAATAATTCGTTTTACAAGTATTGCTTCAAACAGGTGATGAGTAGGTTATAATTGGTCTGATAACAGTTTTGTACAAGATTAATTTGTTGCGATTGGATAATTTGGAATTTCTATTGAAGTAAAGAAACATTTTGCTAATCAGATTTTTTATTTGCATTCGAGGAACCGGTTGAGTTCTACACTGAGATAAGTTGCAATGTCGATTTTTGATTCTATCGATTCTTGAGAAAATAATCGGTATCCAGAATCAATGATCGATACCGCTGGCAGTGATAGTTTTGTGATATCTAATTACCGGATTAATATTCATAAATTATTCTCCTATATAATAAAAAAAAAAAACTAAACTAATTTATTCTAAAATACCTTTATTATCTTACGAGTATTACATTAGTATCTCCCGTCACGGCTTCGCCCGCTCTCTTAAGTAAAGAACATGAACTAGTTATTGAAGATTCATTTGTTTATTGATAAAAATCTTGTATTGAAGCATGCAATTGAGCTTTACTTCTTCAATGATATTTCCACGTATAGCAGTAATTTTTAACCTTGTTAAAATAACACTGATTAGGTGGTGGAACATTACTTAAAGTCATGTAGGATACTCGATTTTTATTTTAAAGTATGAGATAGTAATCCAGATGGACAGGAACTATTCAGAAGCTTGTAGACAATAGACTGCGTTGTCAGTGTTTGCAACAAAAGGCCCATAGTATCAAAAAGGGAAGAATCGACATTTTGTATTGGTAGTAACTTTTATTTGACAGAAAGGTCACGGTCGGGTTAGGAGGAGGCAGCTCCTACACCCGCCGAGAATACCTTTTATCGATTCTTACCTTCTTCCGATTTATTTCGGTGTTTAAGTAGCGAATTTTCGAGGGGAAAGGTTATTCTCATTTATTTACGGAGAAACTTTAAATCCCTGTTCAAAGTAATTTCAACTTCTGTTTACCTTATGATATAAAATGAGAAATAAGAAAATGTCAAAATATAAGACACTAAATCAATTTTGAATTAATTTTATATTAAATGAAAATTAATATAATGCTAAACCACCAGTAATGTTAATTCCTGATAAACTTTGTGATGTGAGGGAAGTGTAAATAACAAATTATAAATATTTAAAAGACAGAATCCTTAAGTATTTATTTCACATAACTCCTATTTATTTAACATTTGCAGCTACATGTTTCGGAGACATGTCTCCGAGTATGTAGCCTGATCCATCATCAGGCTTCTAAAAATGTTAAAAAATACATTAATCTATAACATTACACCAATAGTTTTACAATTATATGGTATAATGTCATTTACCTCTTAATCTGTGATTATTTTCACATTGTCCATTCTCCATGTTATAAGGGATTATATAATATAAGACAGAATCCTTATTGAAAGTTATGATGTTAATTTCTGCTATATTTTCTCAAGGGAAGTGGAAATAAGAAAATATGAAACCTATGATATACTTTCTCACATTTATTTTTAAATTGATATGTTTTATTGAAATAATTATACAATCTGTCTCACTTTAGGGCAATAAGTATTATGGATGCCAAAGAATGCATTCACAAAATATGCATACTGAAATTTTATCACTCCAATTGATACAACAAATAAAAATATATAAAACACCAAATCCATTTACAAATTAATGTTCTTAAGTTTTGTAACACTTTTACACATTAGATAAGAGGAAGTAAGAAAACATGAATTGATAAAACACTTAATCCTTTATGAAACTCATTTTGTTAACTTCTGTTTCACTTATTTACATTATAAAATCTGTTAAGTGTGGCTCACCTTGTTTCTGCCACTCAACATTGTACACAGGGTTTGAAATCAATAATTATTTTTTTCCAAAAAATCATATAATAATTATTATATTTGTTTTAATTTAAAAATCATTCCTGATTTATAAATAAAAATTTCAATTGATTTTTGATTAAAAATTATAATCACTCACTGAGTGATACGGTATTGCATAAATAATAATGATTAAATTGCGATAAAAAAAATATTGATCAGAAAATAAAAATCAACTTTTACACACAAATATACACAAAAATTTAACTTTCTGATTTAGAAAGGAATTACTCAACAATTATTATTATTATTATTAATTGCAAAAAATTTGTTCAAAAATAATGATCAGAATTTGAATTTTATCACTTATGATCAAAAATAATAATCGATATCAATAAAAATCATCAAATGATTTAAAACAATTCCAGATAAAACTCTTGATCGGATTTGATTTTTATAATTTTTTTTTTTTAATTATCGATTTCAAACCCTGATTGTACATTTAATTTTTTTATTATTTTAAATTTTATAATTCTAAGCCTTCTGAGAACTATGAAGGTGTTATAGTAAAATTTGGTACAAATGGCCTCAGTAGTTTCACTATTGTAAACTATATTACAGAATGGTGCTAACCACATATCATTCGATTTTCAAACTTCATTGGAATCCACATGTCGCACCACATATTTGAATCTTTTTAATTATTTAATTGAATACAATCAAATTTCATTATCGATTTAAAACTCTACATAACACCTTACCTTTGTAACCTGTTATGTAGAATGGCGCTCTCGCCACCTATCGGTCAATATTTAAACTTCGCTGTTACCCATATATTATCGCGCCTTTAACAACAAATTAATTGAAAATCGGTAGATTTTATGACTGCTAAACCTTCCTGGAACTATAGAATACCGGCAACAAAATAATAAGTAAAAATTGAAAAAAATATTTCTAAAGGACACCGGAAATAAGTGATTAAATACATATATCCGAAAATGTATGCAGTTCTGAGAATGATATAGGAGAAAGTTGTAAGGTCAAAGAGTGAAGGATAGTAAGTTACAAAACCGGAAATCCCTAACCGATGAATGAGAGGACCTATAAAACCATTGGCTTTTTCCTCATCGTGTTTTTTCATTTTTTAAATTTTGAGGCAAAAATGGCTTAAAAAGTGACGGCACCTAGCAAGGTAGCAACTAAACACTTAACAATAATTGAGGTCAGATCTATCCTACTCTATATAATTCGAAATCGCCTACTTCTGTGATTGGTTTGAAGGAGCAGGCAATATTTATCACTCGATGATCCGATATTTTTATATCGATATTGTTTCTAACGATTTATCGATATATCGATAAGTACCTAATGATATATCGTTTTCACTAACTTATTAAAAATATTTTTTAGGAAAAAAAAAAAAAAAAAAAAAAAAAAAAAAAACCGACCTCAAGAGTAAACCTACATATACAAACTTGAACTAAAAAATAAAAAATAATATTTTAATTGCTTCGAAACAAAAACCATTAAATGACAATAAACGAAATTATTGACATTTACATACCTATTCACAATTTATGATCATTTATTTTTGGAGTCGGTGCCAGCCAAGAAGGACAGTCTAATCCTGCCTTTGCAATACACTTTCGAATGGCCGGAAACAGCGGTGTGGCGGTGATGAAACAGTGGGATGATCTTTAAAATTACTATTTTTTTTCAAATTCCGTTTGCTTTGGTTGGCACCGACTCCAAAAATAAATGATCATAAATTGTGAATAGGTATATAAGTGTCGATAATTTCGTTGATTGTCATTTAATGGTTTTTGTTTCGAAGCAATTAAAATATTATTTTTTATTTTTTAGTTCAAGTTTGTATATGTAGGTTTAATCTTGAAGTCGGTTTTGTTTTTTTTTCTAAAAATTATTTTTATTTTTTACTTTTTAGTGGTGAGAGTACTTTTGTTTATACAGTCAATGCTCGATCTTCAAGCTACCCTGAAAAATAGTTCGACTTACTTAACAAAGAATTATCGAGCTTATCATTCCACTTATCTTCATAAGATGGGAAAATTGAACACAAAATTGTAGTTGAAATCATTACGTAATGTGTATGTTGTTTGTACATACATATCATTGATACGGAAAATTAAATACCCGGTACCAATTTATCATATAACTTTCAACTGAACATATAACTTTTTCTGAGGGTGCCTAAAAGTAGACTTACCGCCTTTCACCAGTGGCGATCTTTTCTTTATTCTTTGGGATGGTTGAAAGAGAACTACGCGGAATTCGGAATTCACTAGCAACAAACGCCCAACTCCTTTCTCATTTCTCCACTTTAGAAATTAATTTTAACTTTTCGATAATTGAAGGAATTTTCAATAGCCACTGTAAAACCACTCGAGTGAATAACTAATAATAAATGACTGGTGTAACTATGAACTGGAAAGATAAACAATGACGGGAAACAGGAAAACAAATTACACATGAAATTCTTTAAATTTTGAATTCGAGTTATAGTTCGAATCTAATAGTTCGTTTCATAGAGGTGGTCCTAGAAGTTCTCTCTTTTGAAACCTATTTTCAGTTCGACTTATTTACACAATTTTCAACGTTTTCTATCTCAAATCGTCTCTTTGAGGTGAAATTTAAGTGTAATATACTTCCGACCGTAGATTTTGTTCCAATTAATTAAGAATTCAGCTTATCGAAGTACGACACATCGAGAGTTGACTGTATATGTAAATTATCAATTTTTCTTTATAATTTAGATATAGTTACCATGAAGATTTTAGATTTTTATATGATTTTTATTAGCTGTTTTTTTTATTTTTCTTAAAAAGTGCTGCGTTGATTTCAAAATATTTTTTATGGGACCACCTCTGAAGTATTGGAAGCCCTACCGATCTAAAAAAAATCATCAAAATTGATTCAGAATTGACCGAGTAATCGCGTAACATACACCAAAAAAAAAAAAAAAAAAAAAAAAAAAATACAGATTAGTTGAGAACCTCTCTTCTTATTGAAGTCGGTTGAAAATGCAACATACTACTACATATATTTAAAAAAAAAAAAAAAACTCAATTTCTCCCTGATTAGAAAAACCAAAAGATCATGGATATCTGTATCTCTAATCTACTGATTTCCCTAATTTACATTTTAGAATTAAAAGGTTAAATTACTAAAATTTATAATTAAATTAAATTAAAAATCAATGATTATTCGAAATAAACAAAGTTCAGGGAAAATATTTTTTTTTTTCATTTATTGATATTTACAACTGTACAAAATAATATACAACAAGTAAATGTGTTGACAGTGATTAAAATGGCATGTAAATAACTTTTGAAGAACTACTCACTAGTAGCACTTCAATAAAATCTACACTAAAAGGTCTCTAGGCCATCTTCTTTTCAGACGCCTCGGAGGATTATCAGGGATGGAGGAGGAAGCAAGTTGGGAGACTAGTGGATTGGAGTGGTTATGGAGCTTACTATGGAAGGATAGGTATCTGGTTTGGGCTATATCAGAAACATATGGAACATTATGGTGTTTATGGATAAGTTTATTGGTCACAAAGCTCCTTACTTTGTAACCAATAAACTTATCCATAAAGATTTTTTTAAAGGAGGATTTTTCGAAGGATTTGGGATAGTAAGAATTGGATACGAGATGAATTGGATGGTTTAGTAGAGCACCAAAGCTCAACTCCGTACGTTAAAATAGGTCTGATCACAGTCATGTAAATGAGTCTTTTGTAATTAATTGGGAGCTTTGAACGTTTGTCTAGTAAATGTTAAAGTAGTCTGTATGAGGGAAAATATAAGTTTCAAACGTGACTTTTTTCATTCAAATGAATGTAGCTGCTAAACGGTTGGTCCAAGCGATAAATGTTATAAATACAATAATATGATAGTAATATATATTATTGAACGCTAATATACTGGCCCTGCTAAGTGTATAGGAAGCAGCTAAGGATTTATGAGTGTTCTCCAGGCAGTGTTCTCCAGGCAGTGTTCTCCTATTTCCTTGAGGCAGCAGCTTTTAAGGACGAATCGTTACTGCGTGGGCTGTTTCCTTTACCCGCAGAAGTTTCCGATTTAGAAGGTTAGAAAATGATGTAAACAGAATAGTCGTCTTGAATTTTTTTTTATTTTTCAAATCTATTTTATACTTCCTTTTTGTTTATTCGTGGGATATTATCATGTAGTTTCATCATTCACCTTAGTCTTCTTATTGTCAGTCCGCATATTGTGTACTAGAATTAAAAGGACTTTTCCTTTCCTCCCGGTACTTTGTTCCGGTTTGGTTAGTAAGTTCTTTTATTTTTTATTTTCTTCCATCTTTGAAGTTTTTTTTTTTTTTTTTTTTTTTTTTTTTGTAGGGAAAAATAGTACTATAGTATTATAGTATTATGTAAAAATTTATAGTAGTACTTAAAAATTTCAGATACAGTTGAAGATTTCAATAATGTAAACACAAAATGAGTTTTAAAGGTCTACATTAAATTACTTTCTGTAATAATGGTTTCAAAGTAATGTATATTACTAGCTTAAAAGTTTACAGAAAATATCTAGTTTAATTATTATAAGTTAAAATATCAAATCAAAAAATTGGATATTTTATTAAAATTTTATAAGCACATTTTTTGATTAAAGATTTTTTTTTTTCATTATTTGTTTTTATTAATGCTTTTTAATTTTTATTTATTTTTCTATTTTTAAAAATAGAATTACTTATACAGAATCAAACATTATTATGTACACCATTTAAATATAACTATTAAATGGTACATACAATTAAAATAATTAATTATTAATAAGAACACTACATTCATCATATTAGCAATTTTAATTTACATAAGAAATTATATTAATTATAAACGATTTTTTTTTCGAACATAAAAAATTACAGAAAAATATATGTACTACTTAAAATGGCAAATTTTATGCTGATTTTTTTTATAGTTTTATTTTTTTGGAAGGAGAATTTTTTTTGTAAGGCCGTTATTGGACTACTTTTTTTGCGAAAACCTTTCACCTAAATATAGTATATTAGAAAAACTATTCAATAAAAAAATCTGGAAATTGGACAGCTTGTTTTGGAATTCCACGCCTCATATCGCACATCTATTTCTTAAGTGTCACAAATCAAAAATCTGTATTTTTGATTTATCATCATGTTTATTAAGTTAAATACCTTTCTATGAAATGTCAAAAATATATCTAATCAACTTTAAATCACACCTGATACATCTCATTTGCAATTGTGATTAAAAAATAATTCAGGTTTAACTTCCATATTTCACACTTCTTCTCTTCTCTCACTATCTCCTGAGTGCTGTTAAGCGTGGAGTAGCATCCTCTGACCATCTTGTCCAACGGTCCCTGTCCTGTGTAAGCCTTCTCATCTCCGGCATGGTGCTTCCTCTTGCTGTGCCAATTCTCTCAATCAAGTCTGCATACATGAGCCTTGGTCTTCCTTGAGGACGCCTTCCTCCCGGTCTTGCTTCTAATAGCCATCTGGCCTTACGGTCATCTCCCATCCTGTTAACATGACCAAACCACTTCAATTGTCTTTCCTTGATCGTATCCAGAACGGATCTAACTCCTAGTTCACCTCGGACCCTTTCATTCCTTATTCGGTCTCGCCTGGTTTTTACTAATATTTTCCGTAGGAATCTCATTTCCGCAGATACTATTCTGCTAGCATGGCGGTCCAAGAATGCCCAGCTTTCCGATTCATACAGTAGTACTGGGAGAAAAACTGATTTGAAAAGCAGAATCTTTGCTTTCCTGCTCAACTCCTGTTTTCCAATAAGTGTCATGGTAGAATATTCCGTTGGCCTTTTGGACTCTATTCATAATCTCCTGGTCTATTCTTCCATCCTTATAGATCATTGTTCCCAGGTAGCAGTAGGTATCGGTTTGCTCAAGGGTCTCTCCATTGCAACTGATTCTTAGATCATGGTTCCTTCGCCCAACACATATCACCTTGCTTTTAGAGGCATTGATATGCATCCTTCTTAGTTGCAGTTCTTCTTGCCACTCATCCACAGCGACCTGGAGAGATTCAGCAGTATCCGCAACCAATACCACATCATCTGCATACAACAATGCCTGTACCAACACTGGGGTCATATTTCAATATCCCACTATCGTGGGAGTATACAGAGTTAGGCTATTAATAATAAAATAATTTAAAAAATCGATTTTTTTGTTTTTCATTTATTGGATGCCAAGCTAAAATATAGAAGATTTTTTTTTTTTGGAACGTTGTTTAATGGTCCCTGAGGCTGGGTCTTTTTTAGGACGCGTTTATACAAATTTTAAATATTTTAAATTTATTGTATTTTATGATAGAATGAATGGTAGACTTGAATATGGAGAGATCAGTCAAATATTTAACAAAATATTTGTTGTGATGAGTTGTCATTATACATGGTTCAATTATATTTTTTTAAATATACTTTACTGATATTTACAACTATATACACCATATACAATAAGTAAATTTGGGCTTAAATTATTGCGATGACACGTCAATAACTTGCGAAGAATTACCAGTTAGTAGCGCCTCAATAAATGTTCTGCATTAAAAAGTTATCAAGAATGGAGTGTTAAGCAAGTTAGGAAACTAGTGGATTCGAGATGGAGTTTATTATAGAAGGATACATGTAAGGTTTGGGCTAAAACACCAACATACAGAACATTTAGATCTGTAGTGGGACACAGTAACATAAACTAAGTGAGACTTGATGGCCGAGCGAATTGGGCGAGGATTTCCCACCTGGGTGGGTTAAGATTTATTTCGTGGCGGACCCGCGAAATGAACCTTGACCTTCCCACCTTGGATAGAATAGGTTGGTAACCTGCAGGATAACCCGTCGTTCCTGACCTTCTAGGGAGTACATAAGGAAGTTAAGCTCCAGTAAATAACAACAACAACAAAAAGGAGGTTACAATTCGACTGTACTTTGTTTTTTATACGCAATTTTTCCGTCAATAATAAATCGATTTTGATGAGTCCCTCTTCGATCGGTAGGTCATTTTTCAGAGGAGGCCCCATAAAAAAAATTATTTAAATTAACTCAGCAAATTAAAAAACAAAACAATTAATATGAAATCACAGTTATATAGCCTTCCACTATAAACATATTACTCCATGGCATGGAGTTATAGACAAGTGGAGGGGCTTACCCCTCAATAACCAGGGCAGGCAGCCATTTTGGTGTGAACCCTATTATCAGTATATTAACCTCTTATCAGTTCAAATATTGGCTTCCTAGGCTTTATACTGCTGTTATTTTATTTTAGTGATTTACTTATTTTATTTATTACGAACCCTTTCAATTGCCCTAGCCTATATGGAATGCAAGGCGCCAGTTGGGCATAGTGGGCGTGGCCGGTTAGTGTTTTGGTCTCGCCCCTCACAGAACAATATGCGGGAAGGGCTTCTCCATAGTACTATAACTCCATGCTCCATGGTGTCTAAATATGAATTATTTACATATATAAAGAAAAATCTACTCAGTTACATCTCAAATTCGAAAATTAAATATAATATTTAGAAAAAAAACGCAAAAAACAACCGACTTCAAAATGAAACTTAAATCTACAAACTTGAACTAAAAAGTAAAAAATAACATTTTAATTACTTCGAAACAAAGAGCATTAAAGGACAATAAACGAAATTAACGATAATTATAAACCTATTCAAAATTTATAATCAGTTATTTTTAGAGTTGGTGCCAAACAAAACAAACAGAATTCAAAAAAAAAAAAATTGGTAACTATAAAGATCTCCCCACTATTTCATCTGTCTCGTGTCATTCGAAAGTTTGTTGCAAAGATAGGATTAAACTGCCCTTCTTGGCTGGCAACGACTCCAAAAATAACTGATCATAAATTGTGAATAAGTATATAAGTCTCATAACTCATAAATAAAGGAGTATATAATATTTAATTTATTTTCAGATATATTTTATTTCATCTTAAACTCCTCAAATTATTATTTATCTTTACTACAATGTAGTTACATGTTTCGGGACAATTATCCCATCAAAGGCATTGTTTTTTTTCTGCTGTTCTTCTTCCTTTATTAACCTGCCATTCTTGCTATTTATTAACCGGGATAATTGTCCATAAAGATGTAACTACATTGTAGTGAAGATAAATAGAAATATGAGAAGTTTAAGCTAAAATAAAGTATATCTGAAAATAAATCACATAAGTATTCATAATTTCGTTGATTGCACTTTAATGCTCTGTGTTTCGAATTAAAATAATAATGTTTTAGCATGATTTCAAAATGAAAAACTAGGTTTACGGGAAACCTTGCGATCTAGGAGGCTGGGGCAAAATTGCAGGGACTGCAGACGTCAGAAGGCAAATAGCCATGGTGCACTTTCTTAAATGAGATATCACCACAAATGATTGTGGGTTCTTCAAGGTCCCATAATGCATTGCAATCCCCCGACATAAATAGGCTGTTGGAGTGTATTGTTAGATTACCTCCGTCCATCGCCATTAATGTGATGGGTAGGATCTCTATGGATAATGTGAGCCTTGGAAACAAACATTGTGTCCTCAATTAACGAAGGAAACCTAGAGAAGCATGGTAATTATACAGAAAAAAAAATTAAAATCCATAGGTTTGTTTTTTCTCAGTAAGTTTACTTCTTTCTATACAGTTTAATAAAAGGACAACAGATTTTTCTTTTGTGATCAGTAACCAGGAAAACTACAGAACCAATCTTTACATTAAAAAATGTAACAAAATAAAAAATATGATCAGTAAAATGTCCCCTTACTTCAATAAGCACTCTAATTTATCCAATCGAAACAAATTAATACTCTACAAATCCGTAATCAGACTTATGATAACCTATTCATCACATGTTTGGAGTAACACATGTTACAACAAATTACAGAAAACTGGAAGTCATACAAAATATTTGTATGAGAATCATAAATAATTACCCCAAATACACAAGAATTGCCACTGTGCTCTCTGATCTCAAGCTGAGTGATCAAACAGTGAAAAAACAGGATACAATTAATTATATAAGTATACAAGTTATTTCAAAACATAAAGTTAGCTACAATGTAAGTATATAACAACATGTGTTAGAATAATAAAAATATATATAATTACAGAATATAGAGGAGTAAGTAATTATATACCTATATATTTTTATTATTCGAATACATGTTGTTATATACTTATATTGTAGCTAATTTTATATTGTATATCTTATATCGTATATCTTATATTCTATATTGTATGTATCATATATTGTAGCTAACCGAGACGTTTTGAAATAACTGGCTAACAAATCTGAACTCCCCAATCCAACTATCATCAAAAAAACGAAAAAGAAAGAGATCTGAAAAAAACAAACCAAAACAGGAGATTTTCTTTTTATAGATTATTATTTGAAATTAGTGACCTATAAACATACGAATTAAACGATATTTTGAAAAAAAAAAAAACTTGATGAATTACCATATCAATAATAACATTCTCAGTAGAAGTCTTTAAACAAATAAGGCGAAGTAATTTTTTTTTAATTATAAGAAAACATTCACCTATCAAATTTTGCTAATCATGAAGCAGAAAAAAATCAAGGCTAATCACCACTCAGGGCAAGAATTGAGTTTTGAATAGCTGTTGGACTCCAACTGGACATCGCCTTACTTGGAATCCACATCCAAGATTAAAAAGACAAAAAACTGCCCGTCGTTACAGACTACTTCAACATTTGCTAGACAAACGTTCAAAGCTCCCAATTAATTACAAAAGACTCATTTACATGACGGTGATTAGACCCATTTGGACATACGGGTTGAGCTTTGGGGCTTCACTAAACCATCCAATTCATCTTGTATCCTATTCTTACAATCCTAAATCCTCAATGCTTCCAAATATGTCACAAGCAAACTTATCCGTAAAGATCCCAAACCAGATACCTATCCTTCCATAGTAAACTCCATACCCACTCGAATCCACTAGTCAAAATAATTCCCGATAATCCTCCGAGGCGTCTGAAAAGAAGATGGCTAGGAGACCTTTTAATGTTGAACTTTTATTATAATGATACTAGTGAGCAGTTCTTAGCATGTTATTGACATATCATTGTAATCATTATTCTCAAATTTACTTATTGTATATAATGTATACAGTTATATATAATATCAATAAATAGTTTTAAAATATATAAATATTTATAAATAAATAAAATAAAGTAATATCTATAAAATATATATTATATATAAAATAAAACTAATGACTACCGACCCAGACTTAAAAAAAAAAAAAAAATCAGTGGAAACCAAATACGGAACAATAAAAATAACAAACAAATTTAAGTACCTAGGTGAGACTATATGTAGCAACGGTTCGGAAAAAGAAAGTATAAAGGAAAGAATATTTAAACTACAAAAACTATCTTTTGCAACCACTAACGTTTACAAAAAAAAAAAACCTGTACACAAACGCAAAAATAAGACACAATACTGTCGTTAAACCTGTGATTTTATACGGGACAGAAACCACTTGCATTCCAAGTCTGGAAGAACTACTAATTCACATTACCGTGATTCATTACCATTAAGTACTCGAAAACTTTTAGTAACATCACTCATTTTTCCTAACTTTGACTACGGATGCACAGTATATGGAGGACTGTCTGATGAGCTCGAGATGAGATGTAAAAGAGTAATGAACTGTTTTATTAGATTTATTTTCGGGATCTCCAAACGTTCTCACATATCTCACAGGTATTCTGAAATCGGGTGGCTGTACCCCGGTTTTCGACGTCAATACTTCTTGGGTGCTCTCATATTTCAAACCTTGAAAACCAAAAAAACCCACTTATATCCATGACCTCCTTACTCTGCGCTCCTCCATTCACCTCTTAAATACTAGAACCCAACCCATCAACCTATACACTCCGGCGCATCGAACTGCATCCTTCGAGAAATCCTTTATTATCCGTGCTTCCTCGTTATGGAATTCATTGCCCATCACAATTCGAAAAAGATCCACTCTTACTTCCTTTAAACATCATTTATTCCTTTACCTCCTTCATTTTCAATCTTCCGAGCTAATGTAAAACGTGAATATTTATGTAATATACATTATAATAGTATACATAAGATGTATCATTTTACAAGATGTCACAGTTATCATGTAACATATAATTTAATTATTTATCAATTTTTATTATTATCTATTGTTATTATTTATTATAATTAATTATCAAAGCCAGACGATTGTCCTATGAACTGTAATCATATGTTATTCTTAGGGGACAAGTAGTCCCAGAATAAAGTTCTTTTTCTTCTTCTTTCTTCTTCTTCTTACTAAGGATTGAACGGAGAATTCTGAGAAGGATCTATGGCCCCAAAAAGACTCAAGAAGGACACAGGCTTAGACCCAACAAGAAATCTATAAAGATACAAAGGACATAGAAACGGAAATCCGGGTCAGAAGACTGAAATTCTATGGACATATGATGAGAATGGTTCCGGAAAGACTAAATAAGCAAATATTTCAGAAAATCCGTGGATATAAAAGCTCAGGAGGATATATGAAACAGATGAAAGAAGAAATGGAAAGATTAGGTATAACGGACCAGGACTGTCAGGACAGAGAAAGATATAGAAACAGACGTAAGGAATTGAAGGTTGTTGTGGACAGAAGAAGTTCAAAAAAGGGAGTGGCGTGGACAGAAGAAAGAAAAAAGAGACACGGAGAAATAATGAAAGAAAAATGGAAGGAAAGAAAAAACAAGAGAGGAGTCAAAAATTGATATTCGCGTGGTCTCCAAGGCCGTTTCGTGAAAAAAAAAAAAAATAAATAAATAAATAAAATAATAATCTTCAGTACTCCAAACTATATCACAAATTTACTTATTTATGATTATATTAATGTACAAGACGTTGCTGATTTAGCCCAAACCATTCACCTAACATTTCATAGGAAACTCCATAACCACTCAAAACTATTAGTATCTCAACTTGCTTCTCACTCTATTGCAGATAACGCAGGTAGTTGTTTTGCAAGCAATTGACATGATTTTACGAGCATTATCATCTCATTTATAAGATGTATTTTTATTTTATTTTTAAACAGTTGCAAATTTTAATAAATAGGGAAGACAAAAAAAAATAAAAATAGTATTTAAAAATTAAAATGTAATTATAATTACTAAAGATGTAGTTTATTATGGGGTTATGCAGTCATAGATACACAGCAATTAAAAATAAATTTTAATTTATAATGCCGACGTTTCGCCTTTCATTGCAAGCCTTCATCAGGGCTAAAAGAAAAAGAAAACAAACAAAAAGATATGAAATCGCAAATCTCTGCTACGTACGTTTATGATTATTTCACTATTTATGCCCCAATATTCATCATTCTTTTACTACTTATGTCCCAATATTCATCATTCTTTAACAACTTATGCCCCAATATTCATCATTCTTATACTTCATATGTAATTATATATTTACTATCAACTTCTTACTTTAGTTTTTATTTTTTACTCAGTCTGCCAGAGATCCTCAAGGAACTATATATATCCTAGCTCCCATCCTCTACACAGTGTATACAGCTGACATCCCGACCCATCCCCTAGCACTGTCCTCACCACTTACGCTGATGACACATGTTTGCTATCAGTAAATAATGATCCCTGCATTGCATCCCAGGCACTCCAATCCCACATCATAAACCTTCAAGAATGGTATCAAAAATGGAGAATCAAAATAAATCCCATCAAATAACCTTTACCCTCCGTCGTAAAGCTCTAATCCCTGTTGAACAGATCCGCTACCTAGCGCACTTGGACAAACGTCTCACTTGGAATCCACATACAAGACTAAAACGACAAGAAACGGCCCGTCGTTACAGACTACCTCAACATTTACTAGACAAACGTTCAAAGCTCCCAATTAATTACAAAAGACTCATTTACATGACTGTGATTAGACCTATTTGGACGTACGGAGTTGAGCTTTGCGGCTCTACTAAACCATCCAATTCATCTCGTATACAATCCTTACAATCCAAAAGCCTTCGAAAAATCATTAATACTTCTTGCTTTGTCACGAATAAACTTATCCATAAAGACCTCAATGTTCCATATGTTGCTGATTTAGCCCAAACCAGATACCAATCATTTCATAGTAAACTGCACTCCCACTCGAATCCATTAGTCTCCCAACTTGCTTCTCATTCGATACCTGTTAAATTTAAAATAAGACCATTTGAAATATTTATCTGCTTATTAAAACAAAAATATAGATTAATATATGATTTTATTATTTTTTTTAACGGCTTCGCCTGCTCTTATAAGTAAATAAATCCAAGCAAATCCCATCAAATAACCTTTACCCTTCGCCGTAAACCTACGACTTCCTGTCCAACCGTATCCTTTAGTAATATCCCACTAATCCCTGTTGAACAGATCCGCTATCTAGGACTCCAACTGGACAAAAGTCTGACTTGGAATCCACATACAAGACTAAAACGAAAGGAAACCGTTCGTCGTTTTCGACTTCTACAATATTTACTAGACAAACGTTCAAATCTTCCGATTTACTACAAAAGACTCATTTACATGGCAGTTATCAGACCTATTTGGATATGTGGAGTTGAACTTTGGGGCTCAACTAAACCTTCTAATTCGTCCCTTATCCAATCCTTACAATCCAAAATCCTTCGAAAAATCCTTAATGCTCCTTACTTTGTTAAAAACAAACTTATCCATAAAGATCTTTATGTCCCATATGTTGCTGATACAGCCCAGACCAGATACTTATTCTTCCATAGTAAGCTCCATAACCACCCCAATCCACTAGTCTCCCAACTTGCTTTCCACTCCATTCCTGATAATCCTCCGAGGCGTCTAAAAAGAATATGGCCAAGAGAACATTTTTTGAAGTGCTACTTGTGACTAGTTCTTCACAAGTGATTTACATGTCATTATAATCATTTCCTCAAATTTACTTGATGTATATTGATGTACAGTTGTAAATGTCAATAAATTAACCACTTAACTCAACCACTTGTCTTTTATAGTAATATATTTTTTATTTTTATGTCAATTAAATATTTCTAGCCACGGATTAACAAAGTATCTATAACAAAGTAGCGAGAATGTTAAGGTTTCAAACTTGACTTTTTTCATTGAAACCAATATAGCTCCAAAATGGAAGGCCCTAGCAACAAATTTTATGTAACAAAATGTATTCCGTATTAAATTCTGAGGGCTAGAGCATATTAAAATGTTAGTGTTTTGAATGTGAAAAAAACGTTACTGAAAAAAAGTACAGACCCTCAGCCAAAAGACAAAATATCCATTTCAAAAAATATTCTTTTAAACATAATAATCTCTAAGTAAAAAGATACTAGCTCACTATAAAATTGGTACAAGCAATAATGCCCTCCCTAGTTTTCCAATTTCAAGCATCAACTAACTTTAATGCAACTATACCATAGATGGGAACTTTCATTATTGTTGGGTAACTTGTTGGTAATTCACTCCATAAATTATAGCTCATTGAGATTATGTAATCATTGCCAATAACTTAATATTCCTATTCTTATATTTACTCTGGTAGCTATATATAATTTTTTTTTAACGACTTCCTTCGGTTTGTATAGTGAATAATTCAAGGTTTTGTAATAATAAATAAGTAGTTGATTTTCTTAAAGGATATTTCGAATTTTAAATAGAAATATTTTTCATCATGAAATAGTTTTTAAGGATCAAATCAGGGCTAAGTCGTACGGTGGATGTTAGATTTGTTTCAAGATTTAATGAATTGAAAAAAAAAAAAAAAAATGTATAATCATTTATTATATTATAGACTGACTAGTCTTTTTTAGATAACAGATAGAGATGGTTTGGGCAAGTGGTTATTCGAAAACACAATTATAATACTTAACATTATAATACTTCATCACAATTTATGTCGAAACGTCGGCACACAAAACGTATATATAAATATATATATATATATATATATATATATATATATATATATATATATATATATATATGTATGTAATTTTTTTTCTTGATATAAATCAATATTATTAAATATATTATTTTATTTTTGAAGAGAAAAGATATGACCCGGTCGGGACTCGAACCCAAGTTTCCACCTCTCTAGCGTGGCGCCTTATCCAACTAGGCCACCGGGGTCGTATCCGAACCAGGCAAATCTTCTCTCTTCAGTGATCCATAACCCCCGGGCACTCGCAAATCGCGATGTGATTCCGGGGATGAATGTTCATATTGAACATTACATTTGCATTTTGAACATTGCATGGTTCGGATACGACCCCGGTGGCCTAGTTGGATAAGGCGCCACGCTAGAGAGGTGGAAACTTGGGTTCGAGTCCCGACCGGGTCAAATCTTTTCTCTTCAAAAATAAAATAATATATTTAATAATATTGATTTATATCAAGAAAAATTACATATATATATACCGGTGACGGATTGTCAATAGATCCAAGTTAAATGTAATGTTCAATATGAACATTCATCCCCGGAATCACATCGCGATTTGCGAGTGCCCGGGGGTTATGGATCACTGAAGAGAGAAGATTTGCCTGGTTCGGATACGACCCCGGTGGCCTAGTTGGATAAGGCGCCACGCTAGAGAGGTGGAAATTTGGGTTCGAGTCCCGACCGGGTCAAATCTTTTCTCTTCAAAAATAAAATAATATATATATATATATATATATATATATATATATATATATATATATATATATATATATATATATATACTATTAAGGTAAGGTGGGGTAAGTGCGTTTATGGGGTAAGTGCATTAGTCCGCCATAATTTCTATTGTCGTTTTTTTATATCAACTGTCATCTGTTGTATTTAAACAGAACTTCATACCTTTCAAACCTAACATACTAGAGTGCTCTACTGTAGAAGATAACCTCTCTAGGAATTTTCATAGTTTAACCTGTTGTTTTAGGTGTTGTGTAAAGTTGAATGAGTTAAAATTATAAAATTGTATTGTATGTATTTTTCTAAAAAAAATTTAATTTCAAGTAAAATGATTATTGGGAGTTGCTAATTTTTGCACTTACCCCATCAAAGAATCAATTTACCGCTAAGGAGTTTACAAAAGATTTATGCATTTATCCCATTTAGATGGGGTAAGTGCATAAATGGGACTTAAAATTGATTTTCCTTCACACTGATAATAATTTTTAGGATATCAGGGAAATCAACTATATTGCTTCAAATAGTATAGTTCATCGTTTGCAATATAACAAAAAATATTATTCTAGCATTAATAGCTGATTTTTTTTTTTTTTTTTTTTTTTTTTGTTAAAGTTGAATTTGCACTCCATATGACGCACTTGCCCCACTACACCTTATATAAAAGGAAAATCTATTTTTCGTTTGTAATCACTGACCGCAAAAACTACTGAACCAATCTGCACCAAATTTCAACTAAACCATCGTTATAGTTTAAGAAAGGTTTAACAACAATAAATTTGAATGATTTTTAACTATATTGACATACAAAAATATGTGGTGCGCAGTGAAGTTTGATAATCGACCGATAGGTGGCGAGCACCATTCGAGAGAGGTTACAAAGGTACAGCGTTATATAGAGCTAGAAATTTATGATAAAATTTACTTATTTTCAATTAAATTGTTATTTAAAAACCTATAAATATATAGAGCGACATGAGATCCCATTGCAGTTTAATAATCGATCGATATCTGGCTATTCTGCAACAGAGTTTGCATTGGTAAAACTTTAAAACTCAACTGTACCAAATTTGAACTACAACACCTTCATAGTTTTAGGAAGGTTTATAATAATAAATTTTACTATAATAATAACTAAAATGTATAATAGCATTGAGTGCCAGAAATGAAGTTTGCCAAACTTATATCGTTAGAAATTAAAATTCAACCAGATGGATCGATAAAATAATTTTAGTCGAATTGCATGTCTAAACATGGTTTTACGTTCTTTTCTAATACCTAATCAATGCAATTTTAACCAGGTTAAAAATTACTGCCATGTGTCAAAATATCATTGGAGGAATAATGATAAATTCCATATTTCAATGCAAGACTTTTTATCGATAAAAAAAACTGAAATTCAATTATTAGTTAAAATAATCTATGTTCTTTATTTATGAGAGCGGGCGAAGCCGCGATGGGGTATGCTAGTGTATATATATTGGAGATGATTTTGGCCATATAGATATATTAAAATATGTGTTATACACTGAAAATATAGTTATTTTCCATTTATTTTATATCGTTGGTTAAACTACCAAACCTTGTAACCAACAAATAGAAAATAGTACCATTGTTAATTAAAAATTCTCTCTTCTGTATGTTTGGAACAAAGTTAATACTTTTTTACTTTAAATGTTTCATTTAAGGAGATTAATATTAAGTTATTATATTAAAAAGGCATAACTCCTCATTTGCTTTATTCATTAACTACATGTTTCGGAGCTTGTCATGTTGCTCCATCTTCAGGTTCTTACACTGTGATATTCTCAGTGTAGATGAGATGACCAGTGAGAATTAAATGTGGCCATCATTTGTTTTAAAATAAATTTAATATTTTATTGATTCGTTTAAAAATAACTACAGGACGTTGGGACAACATTATTTCTGGCCACTTCTATTCCTGCTACATCTCCTTTAAGGAAGGACACTCAGGCACTGATAAGCATACTTATTGCACTTGTTAACCCGTGACGACGAAGAATCCTGAACATTGTAAACAAGTCTTACGTACGTGCATGGACTACTTTAAAGACAAAACAAAGGATTTGCTTGTTGAATGAAAAAATCGACTTTTTATTCTTTCTTTCCGGGGGTATCGACGTCTTTGTATTCCATATATAGAGAAAAAAAAAATCTCTTATAATTAGTTCAAAGCAAGGAAACATGATAGATGTTTTTCATATAAGTATTTTACATACGGTCGCATCAGTGTGTACTATCGTTTTTCGGTTTATAACTAATATAGGTTTATGATAAATAAAACATGTTTATTTATGTTTTATTTATTGTATTCTTTATTTCCAAATGAGAATAATTTTGTATACAAAAAAAGCGATCAAACGAAACCAAATTTTTTTCCAGTATGACATTAGATGACTAATTCAATTATTTTCTTTAAGTTAAATGGTAATAATTTCATTCCAGATTTTCCTCTTTTTGTTTTAGTTTTTATTCTGATATTTTATGCTAATTAAAATAATAATTGATAAAAAAAAAAAGGTTTCTAGTATTTACAAATACAAATAGAGTTTATGTCAATATTAGGAATTATTTGAGACATTTATAGACCATGTTATGAGGCCAAAACCAAATACATGTGTGTTGCATCTGGAGTACAGAGAGATAATAATGTGCGGTTCGGGAATCATACTTTTGAGTGGGTAGATAGCTTTACGTACCTAGGAACGCAAGTGAACCAAGATAATAATTTACATCAGGAAATTAATAGCAGAATGCTGATGGCTAATAGGGCATACTTCGGTCTACAGGACTATATGAAAAGCCGGCTGTTATCTAGGTCCACAAAAATAAGACTATATAAGACCCTCATTCGACCTGTCCTAACATATGCCTCGGAATGCTGGACCATCACTAGAAACGACGAGCTTGCCCTCCTTGGGTTGGAAAGGAAAATCCTTCGCAGGATCTATGGAGCCATCCTGGAGGGGGAGACATGGAGGCGGAGAAATAATGAAGAACTTAGAACTTTATTCAATGATGTCGACGTGGTGGATCACATCAAGCTGGGGCGCCTGCGTTGGGCAGGGCATGTAGGAAGGATGAATCCCGATGATGTGCCTCTCAAATTATTGAGAGAAAATATCTACGGTGTACGAAGAGTTGGTAGACCAAGGCTACGATGGAGTGATGCAGTTGCAAAAGATGCAAGAAGCTTCCTTGGTGTCCGCAACTGGATGGTGGCGGCATTGAACCGAGATGACTGGCATTCATCTATAGAGGAGGCCAAGACTCGCGCAAGCGGGTTGTAGCGCCAAGTGAAGAAGAAGATAGACCATGTTATTCACATCTACGTTTTTCAAGGTCAGCATTCAACTGTTCGCGAAAACCAACACAGGAAACAAAAGCTCCTATATTTAAAAAAAGATAAGTCAAACGAGACTATTTTAATTAAAACTCAAACAAACGAATATAGCTCCTAAACGGTAGGCCCTACCAGCAAATATTATACAACAAAAAATATTCACCATTGAATTTTTGACAAAAAGTATATGGTAAAAGTTTCGATCCGAGCAACATGAACTAAGGTAGAGCTCGTCAAAAAAAGTTACTAAACTTAAAAATATAGGTTTCATACGTTTAAATCGTATTAGAAAAAACAGAGCCTCACTCACTTAAATTTTACTTATTAGAGGTTTTCTCAGTAAAGCTACCTAATCAATATATTATAATCAGAATTTATTATAAGAAGAGTTAAGCTCTTAACAGCTCATATTCTCCTAATATCAAACTATCAAACTACCTGTAGCGCCATTGCGTTCTCCAAAAAATGTATCGCTTTTGGCCAAGTATAAATATGAAAAATATGAATCTATACTTATTCCGATTCATAAAAAGGGTCCTAGAACAGAGTGTAGCAACTATCGTGGTATTTCACTCGTTCCGACGTGTTATAAAATATTTACACCAATTCTAACGAACCGAATTGCTGATTACGCAGAGGAAATAATTGGAGACTATCGATGTGGTTTTAGACGGAGTCGTTCAACTATCGATCAAATATTTTTCCTTGGTCAAATTTTAGAGAAAAAATTAGAATTTAAGGGCGTAGTGCATCAGCTCTATGTTGATTTCCAAAAGGCTTACGATTCGATTAACCGCCAGAAACTGTTTGATATTTTGATCGAACTGGGGAAACCAAAGAAATTGGTTAATCTAGTAAAGATGTGCATCGGGACTTTTTACTCTGAAAAGTTTGAGATACGTTCGGGTTTAAAACAGGGAGATTCTCTTTCTCCGGTAGAATACGTCATTAGGAAGGTAATGCTTACGGGAAAAGGATTAGAGATGGGTGGTAAATGTCCGGTTCTTGGTTATGCTGATGATTTGGTACTTTTGGGTGAAAACAAGGAAACTATAAAACTAAACACTACTAAGCTCATGAAAACCGATAACGAAATTGGTTTAGTAATTAATACCGATAAAACGAAATATATGGTTAGTAGTAGAAACGGTGAAAATTTTAGTAATATTACCGGGATAAAGTTTGAACACGTTGAGCAATTTAAATATCTTGGGTACATTACATCGAGGAAAAAAAAAAATTCAAGAAGAAATAAAGGCTAGGTTAAAATGTTCGCGCTTACTCTCCAAAAATTTAAAAATTAGGATATGTAAAACTATTATACTACCAACAGTTCTCTACGGATGCGAAAAATGGCCGCTGACGTTAAGGGAGGGACAACGCTTTAAAGTTTTCGAAAATAAAGTACTGCGTAGAATATTTAGCCCAAAAAAAGATGAAGAAACAGGGGAATTTAGAAGGCTTCAAAATGCGGAACTGCGCGAGTTATATCCGGAAACATAGTTCAAGTAATAGCAGCGCGACGCTTAAATTGGGCATGTAAAGTCGTTGGGTTTAATAATGATCGAATTCCGAAAAAAGTAATCAGTTATCGGGTATCAGATAGTATCAGGTAGTATCAGCCGTCGGGTAAACGACCGAGGGGTAAACCGAGACGAAGATGGGAGGATTGTTTCAGGGCCGACCTGGGGGATTTAGGTTTTGGAGGAGTGGATTGGAGGGAAGTGTGCGGTCGACGGTTGGTGGTGTCGGCATCGAACCTTCGTGTTCGCTAAGCCTTTATTATTTATTTATTTATTTTTGTTATCATTGAGCAACCATGATAATTGTTACGAGAGGTAACGGATGGATACATTCTTGAAACCTAGTTAGTCTCCGTAAAAATATGTACCATATTAAAAAAAAAAATGTAAGCAGATTCACCAGTGTGCAATTCCTAGTGTGCAATCTTGTTAATTAGAATATTTTTTTTTTCCATTTTTTTCTTATGGCACAAATAGAATAAAAAGTTTATCGTAATCCTCAATGCTCGATGCTGATGTCAGATATCTCTGACCAATCACCTCCTTCCATTCCACCACATTAAAATCGATTATTTCTACTCACAAAATGACCGTGACACAATCGTCTTATCTACGTCTTGTCTATCCTTCGGAGGTTTACGTTTCAACGCTTTCGGTTGAAATGAAATCCAATGACATTGCATGGCTATTAGAACCTGAATTTTATTAGGCAGATAAATATAGGTTAGAGTGTTATCTACAATTATTAATTTTGTCTGTAAATAGAATACTCAGTACTAATATCGAAGAGGCGCTCCAGCACCTTTACGCGCCAAGAATACCTTTTATCGATTTAACCTTGTTCCGATTCATTTCGATTTTTCAGTCGCTACATTTGGAGTGGAAAGGTTATACACAACCCCTAAATCCATGTTCAAACTAGTATTAACTTCTGTTATAACTTCTCATATTAAAACGAAAAATAATAAAATAATTAAGAGGAAATTAGAAAATATCAAAATATAAAACACTAAACCAATGTTGAATTAATATTATGCTAAATCAGAAAATTATATAATGATTAACCACAATGTTAACTTGTGATAAAGTTTCTCACATTAGGAAAGAAGAAATAACAAATCATAAATACATAAATCAAGATCCATTATGAAAGTTATGTAGTTAATTTCTGATATATTTTCTCACATTAGAGAAGTAGAAATAAAAAACATTTAAACTTCTGATAGACTTTCTCATATTTATTTTAAGATCGGTGTGTTTAATTGAATTAATAATACAATCTGTCTCACTTTAGGGCAATGAGTAATATGGACGACAAAGAATCCATTTACAAAATATGTTTACTGAAAATTTCTAACATAAGTTCATATAATATATAAAGCACTAAATCCGTGTAGAAATTGATCTTGTTAACTTGTGTTAAACTTCCACACATTAGGGAAGAGGAAATAAGAAAAAATCAATATATAAAACTCTAATTCAACAATTCCAGTTGAAACTGTAGATGTTTACATGTGAGGTTATAGGAAAGAGCTATCGATAAATGAAAATTCAAAGTGAAGTGTCAGAATCGAACAGACAGGTGCATTGCTGGTCGAGCTGCTTTCGTAGAGCGCCTCTTCTATAGTAGGGCCGAATGCTCTACTCTGTAGTAAGTGGTAATGAACAAACACATTCCTCAGCAAAATCAGCTCAAACAATTATTTTTTATCATTTGAATACTCTTTAATGCCATTAACTCAATTTTTTTTTTTAAATATACTTTTATTGAAATTTACAACTGTACAATATATATAAATCAAGTAAATGTATTGACAACGATAACAATAACATGCTAAAACTTGAAAAGAACTACTCATCAGTAGCACTTTATTAAAAATTCTGCACTAGAAGGTCTCTAGGCCATCTTCGTTTCAAACGCCTCGGAGGATTATCAGGAATGGAGTGGGAATCAAGTTGAGAAACTAACGGATTTGAGTGGTTATGGAGCTTACTATGAAAAGATAGGTATCTGGTGTGGGCCAAATCAGCAACATATGGAACATTAAGATCTTTATGGATAAGTTTATTGGTGACAAAGTAAGAAGCATTGAGGATTTTTCAAAGGATTTTGGATTGTAAGGATTGAATACGGGATGAATTGGATGGTTTAGTAGAGACGCAAAGCTCGACTCCGTACGTCGAAATAGGTCTTATCACAGTCACGTATATGAGTCTTTTGTAATTAATTGGGAGCTTTGAACGGTTGACTAGTAAATGTTGAAGTATTCTGTAATGACGGGCAGTTTCTTGTCGATTTAGTCTTTAAATCAAATTAAAAATGTATTGAAACCGACATAATTAGGAAATTCAACAAATCTTGGCATCGAACAAAGAGTCGATCTTGGAACATGGACAGAGTAAACATTACTTCAAACTTTTTCACCTCACTCAACACGGTAATTGTTTCTAACCACATACTATATTTTTTAACCACATACTGTATATTTTCTATTAATTTGAAAAGGACAGAAACAGATGGTCCTGAGCGGTGACAAATGATTATTTCAAGAAAATGCAATATACAAAAATTACCAAACGGAATAAAAAAAATTTAAAAAAATCGTCACAAAATATTTTTGCTAGAACAGTCGCAGATACATGTTTTAGACGGCCAAAAGTATTTTTTTAAGAATCAATATAATGGTAAGGTATCTGTACAATTGGTGAGTCAACAGTTCTATGTACAATATAACATACCCTCCCCCCGCCTTTGAAGCGCGAAAAACGACTTTCGATCAGTCAGAATGCGATAGTCAACAAGTGTGTACATTTCTGTACACTTATAACTTTCCAAAGTGCATTATTCATTTCAAGCTAATATTTTCATTCTAACTGTGATGGATTGCGATAATACATGTAGGAACAATTTGTTTTCGTTACAGAAAAATTTAATTAACATTCTCCTTTACTCATTTTTAACACGACAAACATCACTCTATCCAAAATTCATTTTTTCAGATATATTTAAATTTGAGTGCCTTTTTAATGCACTTATGAGAGCGTCCCTGCAATAATTTCCATAATACTATAAAGTTCACATATGTAACTAACTAATTCCATAAGAAATAGCTGCACGAAATCGCACTTTTTTGAGCTAAGCTGATTGATCGAAAGTCGACTTCCGCGCTTCAAAGGCGGAGGGAGGGTATGTTATATTGTACATAGAACTGTCGACTCACCAATTGAATAGATACCTTACCATTATATTGATTCTTAAAAAAATACTTTTGGCCGTCAAAATCATTAAAATCTATGTATGTGAGTTGCTAGAACTGAAATTTGTAAGGACTAGAATTAAAAGGAAAAAAAAAACACTAGTTAATTTAGTATTTATTGACTTTGTCTTTCAAATTGTAGAGTTTTTTCTTCGGGAGAAGAAAAAAGACTTATTCCGTCTAAAGGAAACAGCGAGGTCGCCTTAGAATTTCCTACATGAAATACCTACGATGGGAATGCAGGAAAAGAGAGGTAAAATCCCACAAGAAATGGGGCAGCTAACGAGAGGCTTGGTTGCGTAGTACTGAGGTCCCTCGATGCTGAAAATGGCACCAGAGGAAGACAAAGAAGGAGAAGAACTTACTTTGTATCGTATTTATTTATCATGCGTTTTCATAGTTTATATTTTTTTCTTTCAAATATGTTACTCCATATGTAAAAGTTAATCAATAAACATTGTAATATAACACATAAACTAGCAATTCATGTAATATGCAAAATGTATACAGTGTGATGTATTGTTATCAAATACACGCCTCTTCCACTTTATTGGGGTACTTTATTGCAGGTGAAGTTTTTGGGTAAAAAAAAAAGAAGTTAGCTTTTTTAATCATCCTGAGTTCAAGACACTACCCAGCTTTAGGATGCTCAAAAACTCTAAAAGAATGACGAGATCCAAGGAAATCCGCTGTAAATCAGTGGAAACTTTTTTTCTTGAACAAATGACCTCAAATCTCGATTTAACGCACCATGAAACCGTTAAATGTAAAATTTTATCAAAATAAAAAAATATTGATTTTTTACCTCTTTGGAGGAGGTTAAAATTTTGAAGTTGAGATTTCATCAACAATTTCTAACGGCCATAACAACTGCTGTGTTCAACCGATTACAATCGTAATAGCATCACAAGAATCAGCTGACATTCTGCTTTTTATCCATGCATATAACATTGGATTTACTCCAGATTTCAGTGGACAAAAAGAGATGTGAATGATAAAATTTTAAACTAAAAACTGATATTATTTTCAGATTCCTCGTCTCAAAAAAACATGTAAAAACTAAATTTGGTCGAAATCAAAAATAATTTTTTTTTTTTACCTTTAAAATTTTGTAGGATTTTGAGAAGGCTGTCGATTTCTGAAAAAAAATAATTTGCGCTATCTCACATATTTCGCCACCGATTAAGACCAAATTTTAAGGTCATCTAGAATCCGTAAAACTGCATGGTTTAGCCCGAATCTGGAGGTCACAGGATTTCCCCTTATTGAGATATCTTAAGTTATAGCTGACCTATTCATTTTTTTCACATCAGTTTTTATCCACTAAAATCAGGAGTAATCCCAATTGTGTTATATACATGGATAAAAAGCAGAATGTATGTTGATTCTATTGATGCTATTACTATTGTAACGCTTGAACGCAGCAGTTGTTATGGCCGTTAGAAATTGTTGATGAAATCTCAACTTCGAAATTTTAACCTCCTCGAAAGGGGTAAAAAATCAATATTTTTTTTTTTGATAAACATTCACATATAAGGGTTTTATGGTGCTTTAAATCGATATTTGAGGTCATTTGTTAAAAAAAAAAAAGTTTGCACTGATTTACAGCGGATTTCCTTGGAATTTTTTCATTTTTTTTTTGGAGTTTTTCAGCACTCTAAAGCCGGCTGGTGTCTTGAGTATAACGAAAGTATTTTAATTTAAAATAGCATACATAACTGCAATTAAACGTGAAAGAATCATTTCTCTATCTTGACTGAGAGCTGAGAAAAAAAATAAAACATGATTTTCATTCAGGTCAGCTATAACTTGAGATATTTCAATAAGGGGAAATCCACCGACCTCCGGATTCAGGCTAAACTATGCAGTTTTACTGCTTCTGGAGGACCTTAACATTTGGTCTTAATCGGCGGAAATATGTGAGATAGCGCAAATTATTTACATTTTTTCAGAAATTGACAGCATCTTGCCTTCTAAAATTTTCATATATTTTTTTTTTCTCGGCTCTTAATGCCCATTTGCGGCTATATCTCTAGTTTTGCACTATTATAGGTCCCTACTACCCACACACAAATCGGCATTCAAATCTGTGAGTTACAACTCCAAACCTCCTCTTGTAAGTTCTTTATTTATGAGAGCGGACGGAATACTAATATACGAGTATTATACAGCATTCGTAGAAATATAGTTAAATTAATATTTTTGTATATAAAATGATAACGGATTGTATTTTCTAAGGAAAAAAGTAGAAAAAAAAATAGCTTTGACAAGAAAAAAAAAAAGGAATATACAAAATAGTAAAAAGAAAAACTTCAAATGACGACACTGCTCACCTTTGGAGATGAATAATGACCATACGTTGACTATCTTAATGTCCACTAAAGAGCGAGATTTATAAAATCGTTAGTAAGCTAGACATGTTTTTAGTTTATGTGCGGAGGAAATGATATTTAAAATTATATTTCCTTTTTGTTTGTTTTTTTTAGTTGGACATATTCCAAACACATAAGCCAAGACTCTAAATGTTAAGATTAGAGACCGGATTTTTGTGCAGTAAAAAATCAAAAAATGTGCAGTAAAAAACTCAAAACATGCAAAATCGTGCAGTAATAAACTTAAAATAGGTACGCAAAATCGTGCAGTAAAAAACTCAAAACGTGGATTTAAAAACTTAATACATGCAGCAATCCATTTATTTACACAAATATGCAAAACTTAACCAGCCTTGAATAAACTTAAGGACATTTCGACAAACGTTTCCTTTTAGAGTTAATTCAATCTAAAATACTTTAAAATTTGGGAAGGGGGGGGGGGGGGGGGGGAAAGGAGATGAAAAAAATTGTTAATTAAAAGAAATATAAAATATTGTCATCAAAATTTCCTTTCACGTGGAATCAAAATATAATTAAATGTTTTTGAAAAATAAATTATTTTTAAAAGTTTCGTGAAAATGTACATTATAATTTCAAAATATTTCTCAGTAAAACTATGCCGCCTGTCACTTAAAAAATGTCCTTTAGCAAAGAAAAGGAACGTTCTACATCTATGGACGTAATAGGACAATTTTTGTAGCATGCGATTGTGGATGGATCCAGATTATCAGCTTCTATTTCCTTTCCGTTGAAACAATAATTTAATTTTTTTTAACGAATGCAGCCGTAGTTTTTCTCAAGAATTTACTAGAATTTTGAAAGCAAACATCTTCCCTTTCCATTTTCTATTCGTTTTCAGCTTTCTTCGAGAGTTTCAAACGAATATCAGCTCTGGATATTCATTTGTCCATTGTTTCAATTTTGTAGAAACACTCGCGGACGTTTTTGGCATTTTCAAAGTTTTTGTGCTAAATTTGAAGTGGGGAATGCAATGGGAAGCGGGGAGTAAAATTTTCTGAGGAAACGTCTTAGTTCTAGGAAGTACGTCGATCATCAATGTTTGCCTAAATCCTCAAAGCCACCAATTTAATACGATCATTTAAAAAGTAGTTGGTCACAAAAACATTTAATTTAAGCGACTTTTTACTTTGAATTTAAAACTAATTAACCTATTTAATTTAAATAATTGTTATAAATGTTGCCTAATAATCGTAAGTAAAATTTTCAAAAAATAAATGGTTAAACGAATAAAATTAGATGAATTTGGTTCAATTGTGCAATTTCGTGCAGTAAAACCCGAATTCGTGCAATTAAGCTCAAAAAGTCAAATTTGTGAAATTTCGTGCAAAATAAAATTTAAGTATAAGAATCCTTAGGGTATAAATGAGATAACTACTTTGGTTAGAGAGCGCTAAGTCAAAGGGAATTAAATGTGCAATAACACAGAAATCCGGTCTCTAGTTATGATCATACAGAATAAAAAGAAACGTTTGTTTCTATAAATTATTTTACCTAGTGGAATATATCCTCACAACCCCAGACAGCTGCCTTCTCCTAGAAAATAAATTGATTATTAGTTACCTAGGCAATGATATTACACCTGTAGCTAAAAATAAATCAAATATTAAATAATTATCAATGCATATATTACAGTAGTAGTGGTGGGGTACAAGAGGGTAAGGTACAGGATTCTCAGTTCCTTTGACCCAAGCTACAACACTTCTGTATGTATCACTGTATATATATACTATTATATAAAAGGATAAGCCATTTTTCACTTGTGATCACCAACCATGAAAACTATTGAACCAATCTGTACCAAATTAAAACAACACCACCATTATAGTCCCAGGAAGGTATAGCAATAATAAAATCTACTGATTTTCAATTTATTTGATATTAAAAAAATCTATAATAATCGGATAAAAGTAAATTTCAAAAATTGACCGATAAGTGGCGAGCGCCGTTCTACATGATAGGTTACAAAGGTACTAAATATACATAGAGCTTGAAATAGATAATAAAATTTACTTATATTCAAGTAAATTACTAAAAAAGATTTAAATAGGTAAGACGATATGTGAAGTTTGAAAATCGACCAATATGTGATTAGTACCACTCTGCAATAAAGTTTAATTAGTCTTACTAATCTAATTTTATTATTAAATAATCTTCAGGGTTCCAGAAAGGTTTATCAATGATGAAATTTACAATACTAAAATTTTAAGTGTACATTGGGTGTCAAAAATGGAAAATCAAAATAAATCCCATCAAAAAAATTTTACCCTTCGTCGTAAACCAACGACTTCCTCTCCTACAGCATCCTTTAATGATATTTCACTAATCCCATTGAACAGATCCACTACCTAAGACTCCACTTGGACAAACGTCTTAAGGTTGTTTTATATTATCCGGCACGACACGTAGCGGACCGTAACGTTTCAGACAAGACATTAAGACATTTCTCGAAAAGAATATTTGGTCGGAGCCGGACCGTGTCTGACCGTGTCTTAAGGTGTCTTTTTCGTAGTATACTTTACTTTCCTACTCCGACAGTGCAGTACTGACTTTGCCCCGTTCCAGTTCTTTTTCTGTGTTTAAATGTGATTCCATTTTTTTTTTTTTTTTTTTGCAAAACTGGATGACTAATTAATTGAGTGCGTAAGGAGTAAAACATTGAACATTTTATATTAATATAAGAATATAAAAACATAAATTTAACATATGCAATTATAAAAAAAAAATCTAATCAAAACAATTTGTATAAACTTCTACTCGATGTTCAGGATGTTCGATGTAGGTTTTCTACATTTAGTGCATGCTTTCTTGACTTTTTTTATCTTTTTTTCTTGGACAAACAACACACCTGGACTAAACCTAATGACTAAACACTAGTATAAAATAATATACTATAAACAAAAAGTCATTAAAAAAAAAAAAAATCTCCGCTTCGCCTGTGCTCCCGGTCCGTACTGTTTCTGATAATATAAATACACCATGTATTTTTCTGACCGTGCCGTGTCTGATACGCTACATGTCGTGCCGGATAATATAAAACAAGCCTTACTTGGAATCCACATACAAGACTAAAACCAAAAGAAACTGCTCGTCGTTACAGATTACTTCTACTTATCCATAAAGATCATAATATTCCATATATTGCTGATTTAGCTCAAACCAGATACCAGAAAAAAAAAAATGTACATTTTTGAGTGGCCGAAACAAGGTTTGCCACACGATTGTACCGTTTATGGCTAGATATTAAAATCCAACTAGATGAAACCAATAAAATTATTTCTGCAGAATAAAAATTATTACCAAATTTAAATATCGACTCTTTTATTTTTGAAATTTTGTGTAAAATCTAATCCATGGGCATTAAGTTGTAAGCAATGATAATGCAATCCATAATCTATATGAATTTCTTAATAATCTCTGTAAATCTGGATTACCAGGTTAAAAATGACAAGTGAAAATATCATTAAAGAAACAATGCTCAACTGCATATTTCAATGCAACGTATTTAGCGATAGACAAATAAAACTTCTCAAATTATCTGATTTCTTTACATATGAGAGCGAGCGAAGCCGCACTGGGGGATGCTATATATTATATGTATATATATTACTTATGGCCATGATTGTGACCACATTAACAACTTAATTATAGGATTTTATTGTCAAACCAATTATACAGTCTGTGTTAGCTTCTTAAGAGTTAACAAAAAAAGGAAAAAATAATACTATAGAATATAAAAAAGAAAAAATCTTGTAGAATAGTTAAAGTAGTTGATTTTCGCATGATTATAAGTAAATAAAAAGGAGCAGTTTATTCATTTGGAAGCAAAATAATGAATATTATTAAAAACCGTGTTTTTTTTTGGTTTGTTTTTTCATTCTTTGAAAGTTGGCAATATTGAATCCTTGAATAAATAATCTTAAAATTGAATGCCGAAGGTTTTGTGATGAAATTTTATTTTTTCCCAATTAGATTTTTTTCCTCAAGTAATTAAACTTCTCTATTATTCAAAAAACGAAAACACCACTGCAATTACTTCATGCAACGCAATTATTACGTCTGCCTTACTAGCCTCAATTTCCTCAGTATAATCCAGTAATTATTATCTTAATAATTTCATATAATTATTATAATCTATAAATTATTAAGGAGATAAAAATTATACAGATGTTTTTATCACCAAGCGCTTGAGAAATTAGAACTTTCAATTTCCTTAGTTAAAAATATTTTAATTTGCTTAAAAAGAAAAACAAAAAAACTAGATAGCAAAACGCATAGTATGCCTAGAATCAACGGCTACATATTTAATTTAAAAATTAACGAAATGTAACAGGAATATTTAAATGGAATCTTCCCAGAATAATTTTTATCAACATCTACCATTGGTTTCTTCAAATAGGGAGCTAATTTCAAGAAATTAAGAAAAAATGGTTTTAATTGAGGTAGATTGAAGTTTAAGCTGTACTCTAGGAAATGTTAAAGCTGTACTCTACCCATGAAGGGGTTCAGTACTTAGGTAGGGGTGAACTATCACTGAGCCAACGGTTGTGAAAGGAGATTTAGCAAAAATTAAGCTCAACCGAGTTTTTACGCAATAAAGAGTACCCACTTTATAGATGCTAGGTGTGTCCACAGCTGAAATAAATGAATATAATTTTGTTTTCAACAGCCGGACACTAAATCGTGCCTGGGAGAATGACAGTCTAGCGTTTTACCCACTAAGGCTACGGTTACACTGGATGCGAATTCTGACGAAATTTCAGTAGTCCGAATACGTCAGAACTGTTCGTCAGAACGTGGTGGTTACACTGTTATCGAATTCTGAATATCAATCAGTACGTCTCCGCGTTCCGGACACAATGGAAAACGACGATTTATATTTAATGAATAGCCCATTGCTATCCATTACTATTCGAGTTCATTTCTTCCGAAATCTTCTTCCACGTTTCACGCGAAATGTCTCTATTGTGGTAATTTTTAGCTGTCATATCCCACACACACTTATTATCGGAAACGAGACTGATTAACTTTTCTGTGTCCATGGTAAAAGTGTACAACCCAAACGCAACCACGACACAAAAATCAATGAGAATGGGGGAGCAATAAAAGAAGGTGGACTTTGGTTCAAATCTACAACGTGGCTTTTCGTCAGAACGGATGCGAAAAAAACAATTAGTTTTGAACGGTGGAAAAGTTCTGACGTGTTCGTGCGTGTTCTGAAGAAGCAGTCGCTTCTAGAGTAACCACTCTCATAGCCACTGTACAGTTTGATTGTTCTGACGGATTCGTCATATCTGTTTTCGTCAGAATTCGCATCCAGTGTAACCGTAGCCTAAGTTACCGCGATTCCTCCGCGCCTTTCCACAAGAAAATGTTACGGATTTCAAATTTTTATTTTTTTTTATTTTGTATTAACTCTCTTCATGAGAATAACTTCTTTATTTTAATCAATAATAAAATTTACTTTAAATTAGGGATGTGTCGATCCTCGGTTCCATCGATTCTTGAAGAACGGATCGATGTTCCAAAATTGATTCCTAGGAGCCGATTGATACCGCTGACGTTGGGAATAGTTTTGTTATATCTAATTTTGTTATTATTATACATCAATTGAAATCAAATCCCATTCATTCATCCATTATTTTTAAACTGAGATACCGAAAAATCGAGAATCGAAAAATTTTGTTAAAGACACGTCACTGCTTTAAATTTAGTTTTAAAGTACTGGCACACTGTTGAACCGATGCACAGTGGGCAAAAAATCCATTTTGGCGGCCAAAATTATTTTATTGCAGAAATATGTTTTAAATGGCATCCTATATACGGGAAAAATATTTTTAAAAATTTCATAAAAGTGGAAGAGTTCATAATAGATAACTGAATAGTCGACCTAAAATGAAAGGAGTACGGTTAAATGAGAAGGCTGTAAAGACTCATTCGATGGTGCTATTTCTTTAATATAATTTGATACAAATGAGCTGTTTCTGTATATTAATACAGCAAAGTCATGTATGATCCATTATTTCAAAATTAAGCGCATTTTTGAAGACTTATTAAAAATTAAAAGTAAACTTTTTGGAAAAATATCCAGCATTTAAAAGGACGATGGAGTACGATGTTAAAACTTATATCACGCCAATGTGTATTATTTTGTGTTTATTAAAAAGAAATTAAGTATATGAATAAAAAACTTATTTCAAATTAAACTACATTTGCTTAAATGAAATAAACAAAAACATAAAATTATAGGTATATTCTTCAACATATACGATTATTATATTATTATATATTATATTATTATCATGTATATTATTATACAAAAGCGATTCCTAGGAAGCAAAAAAAGCGTTATTTGACTCCATGGCCTCCTCAACCTTACTATATGCTTCTGAAATATGGAGTCTTAAGTATCTCGAGGCGATCGAGATAGCGCAGCTGAAATTCATAAAATATATTTTTGGTTGGCCCAGGAACACTCCAAACTATATAGTTCGCCTCGAGACTGGGAGAACTTCACTGAGCCTGAAGGTTATCAAAAAGTTGATAAACCTATGGACGAAACTTTCACTGATGCCTGACGAGAGACTGCCAAAACTGTGTTTTAATAGACTGAAAGCACTAGACAGTGATAACCCTGATGTGGAGTATAATTGGGTATCTCAAGTTAAGGCGATAGCTGGGCTTAGTCACTTCACAGAGGAGCTCTCTGCCTATCCTTCCAACGGCCTTGTCAGATACAAAGATGTCATCTTAGAAAAAGCACAGAACTTCTATATCTCAATGGACATTCAAAGAGTTCTCAGGTCAACCAACTTCTCATTGTATCGATTACTCTGCAAGTACAATATCTTAAATCCCGAAACGTACCTAACATACGAAGTACACATAAAAAAGTTGAGGTGTGTCAGTCAATTAAGAGTCGCTAACCAAGAACAAATTAAATTATATACTAAAAACAAACCTTTTTTATTCGAATCTCAGGAAACTTGCAAATCATGCAGTCAATATATCTCCAATAGCTTATACCACATCCTTCTCTATTGCCCAACGTTCAAGAAATATAGACAACAGTTTCTTCAACCATACATCACAATGTCCTCTGATAATCACAATATTGAGGCTATATTAAACATTGACGGTGTAGAAAAATTAAATAAAGTATATTTCTTCATGATAAATGTATATAGGGTGCTAATGTCTTTATGTGGTCATTACTAATTTAAAAAAAAAAAAAAAAAAAAATGAATAAACTGATATTTATTAGAATCAATATAAGGTTGTTGTTTAAATTATATTAGTGATAACATGGAGATATGTCTTGAGTATGTTTGTATTTATATTTGATGTTATTTTATATATTGCATTTATTTATACATTGCGTTTGTATGGGTGTATGCATATGTATGTATGTAGGTGTGTGTGTGTGTGTGTGTGTGTGTGTGTGTGTGTGTGTGTGTGTGTGTGTGTGTGTGTGTGTGTGTGTGTGTGTGTGTGTGTGTGTGTGTGTGTGTGTGTGTGTGTGTGTGTGTGTGTGTGTGTGTGTGTGTATGCATATATTTATTTATTTAATTATGTAATTAATTATTAATATTAATATTATGCACAGGTATATTGTGTATTGTTGTAGATGGACGAAGGTGTGTGTTTGTGTGTAGATGATAAGTGCATATGTAAATATCTATTATTTAAAACGTTGATATCTGTTATAAAGATAAAGGATTTAGATCATATATTTTTGTTATAATAAGGATTTGTTTAAGAGCACTAGACTCGTGCGATCTATTGTATATTATTAATAATATTATTATTTGTACAAGACTCTGTCTTTAACAAATAAAGAGCATTCATTCATTCATTCATTCATTATTCAACGTATAAATATTTACGAAAAGCGTTGTACATCGTGACAAACATCATCAAGAGCATACATCATTTTCTGAAGTTACATCATGTACCTGAAAAACCACCACCAGATCTAAAAGAGTGTGAGGTAATAAATTACAAAAATGAACGGTTTCGATTGGGAGGGGGGTAATAATGAGGCACGGATCGAAACTGATATCATTTTTCGTATTTAATAAACACAAAATAATACACATCGACGTGTTATAATTTTCAACATCGTACTCCATCGTCCTTTTAAATGCTGGCTGGTTTTCCAAAAAGTTTACTTTTAGTTTTTGAAGACTTATTTTTGATAAGTCTTCAAATGCGCTTAATTTTGAAATAATGGATCATACATGACTTTTCTGTATTAATATACAGAAACAGCTTATTTGTATAACATTATATTAATGAAATAGCACCATCAAATGAGGCTTTACAGCCATCTCATTTAACCGTACACCTTGGATTTTAGGTCGACAATACAGTTATTTATTATGAACTCTTCCACTTTCATGAAAATTTTTTAAATATTTTTCCCGTATATCGGACGTAATTTAGAACATTTACTGCAATGAAGTAATTTTGGCCACCGAAATGGATTTTTTACCCACTGTGCGATGTTCCTAAATTTGCGGAGTGAAATGATGTTATAATTTTAAATCAGCTGTTCAGTTTCCCCAATGGCAATAAATACAAATGGTACCTGTATCATCGACTGAGGTCGATCCCACTTGGATTTATACGTTTTTGGTAACTTCCTCCTTTCCTGTAGCGATTATAGTTCGTCATTGATAATGCGCGGTATTCAAATGTAAATTGTGTTTTGATTGAAGGTTGTAAGTTAAACGACTCATTAAGAAAAAATATCTGGAGGTAATTAATGTAATTTAAAACCCATTTATGTTTTATGTTTTTTGTTAAGTGTTTAATGCTTATCATGCCACAAATAATCATATCCATATTGATTTTAATGTCCAAAATGTTTCTTATTTGGTTCAAACAAGATGTCTATCATCTAATATGTTAATTTTTTTGGTAAATATTATATCGAGGTAATTTATCTACACATAGACATATCGTTAAATCTAAACTTCCTCATATTTACTGAATATATTTTACTCTATAAAGTTGTCAATTTGAATAGCTCATTATTACATATGCCTTGTTCATAAGGGTTGTTAAAATAGTAGAATTATACACATTTTATTTTTACTTTGTGATATGTGTGAATATAAGAAAACATTTAACTTGAAGCATTACTGATGAAATAAGAAATATACTATAATTTTCGATAGCAATAGCTTATTAAATCGTATATCAAACTGAACTAATATGTTTTGTTTTATATACATTTATTGAAATTTGCAACTGTACAAAATATATACATACATCAAGAAAATGTCTTGACAACGATTATAATAACATTTTAAAACTTGAAAAGAACTACTCATCAGTAGCACTTTATTAAAAATTCTACACTCAAAGGTCTCTAGGCCATCTTCGTTTCAGACGCCTCGGAGAATTATCAGGAATGGAGTGGGAAGCAAGTTGAGAAACTAACGGGTTTGAGTGATTATGGAGCTTACTATGAAAGGATATGTATCTGGTGTGGGCTAAAGCAACAACACATGGAACATTAATATCTTTATGGATAAGTTTATTGGTGACAAAGTAAGGAGCATTGAGGATTTTTCGAAGGATTTTGAATTGTAAGGATTGAATACGAGATGAATTGGATGGTGAACTAATATGTTAATATGAAATAATGATATTTGAAGGGCAAACATTTTAATTGAAACTTCTATCAGGTAATAAACATTAATAATATTTTCATTTTTATTTATTTTTTTATTATAAATCAATCTGTAAATTTGAGTATAAATTATCCATTATAGATGACTCAATTCGTCCATTAAATATTATTTAATATGTTAATCAAACTGTAAATTATACATACAGATATATAAAAGTGCATTTTCTTATAAAAAATAAAAATAAAAAAAATGATGAATTTAAACCATATACCTATATATTTTTAAAAATATATCTATTTAAATTTATAACTGTGTAACAGCTAAATTATATCCAGTAAATTCATCACACCAAACATATTCTGTTTTTCAGCAAATACGACGGCCATATCATCCGAGATCATCTTTTTGTCCATCAAAAAATGTTAGACATCTATTTTTGCAAAAATTAGTAACATTTGGAACGATGCTTCCATTTTGAATAAGTTTATCAGTGACATAATAAGTATCAATGTAGACCTCAATCGTAAATACAAACAGTAATTAGCCTGCGGTCAAGGCGTGGCTGTGAATTCACAATTCAGCGAGTAATAACATAAATAATCTTTAGCATCGTTTAGTGGTTTCTTTTCTTTTTGGTTATAATATGGTAATGATAGTATATATCACTTGATAGCGGACCAGGTTATAGTTATCGTAATAAGGGTCAAGTCGATTTATCGTGTCCATTAATCGTAATTGATGAAATTGTCCGGGGCCAGAAGTCGACGGACCAGTTCATTACAGCTGTTTTGGGCGATGTCTGTCTTGTTTAAACCACACCTTTCAGGGCTTTCTCCGTTCTTCGTTCGCTAGCTTTTGTTTTTTTTTTTAATCTTTTGTTTTTGTATCCGAAATTAAAAAAAAAAAAAAATTTGAAATATTTTTAAGTTGAAAAATCATTAAAGACAATTATAAAATATAAATAACGATAGTTTTAAAAAAAACACGATTTAATAGCAAACCGACCTAAAAAGTAGAAAATAATTTATGAATAGTTTATATTACGGTAATAGAAAGCCAAACAATCAGTTATGATTAATTAATTTTGGAATAAAATTAAAGTAAAACTTAATTTATTAACTAAAAATAGTTTAAATTTTAATGAAAAGCGTGGGGTACAACAAACAGATGTTACAGAGGGACGTATAGACCGAAAACATTCAGATTGTATTATTATTGTTTTTATAATAACTCTACATTTATAAATAGTCAAAAATAAAATTTTTGTAACATACAATATCAAGCACCCCACGCTATTTTACTATAAATTGAATTATTTCGTTAATACCTTAAAGTTTACATTATTTTATTCCTGACATCCCAACTCATCCTACCACTGTCCTCACCACGCTGATGACACATGTGTGCTATCAGCAAACGATGATCTCTTCATTGCCTCTCAAACACTCCAATCCCATATCCTAACCCTTCAAGAATGGTGTAAAAAATGGAGGATCAAAATAAATCCAAAAAAATCTCACCAAATAACCTTTAACCTTTGTCGTAAACCTACGACTTCCTGCCCTACAGTATCCTTTAATGATATGCCACTAATCCCTGTAGAACAAATCCGCTACCTAGGACTCCACTTGGACAAACGTCTTACTTGGAATCCACATACAAGACTAAAAAGACAAGAAACTGCCCATCTTTACAGATTACTTCAACATTTATAAGACAAACGTGTAAAGCTCCCTATTGATTACAAAAGACTAATATACATGAACTGTGATTAGACCTATTTGGACGTACAGAGTTGAGCTTTGGGGCTCCATTAAACCATCCAATTCATCGAGTATCAAATCCTTACAATCAAAAATCCTTTCTTCCTTACTTTGTCCTCAATAAATGCCCCTTACTTTGTCACCAATAAGCTTATCCATAAAGACCTTTATGTCCCATATGTTGCTGAGTTAGCCCAAACCAGATACCTATCCTTCCATAGTAAGCTCCATAACCACTCCAATCCACTAGTCTCCCAACTTGCTTCCTCCTCCATCCCTGATAAACCTCCGAGGCGTCTAAAAAGAAGATGGCCTAGAAACCTTTTTAGTGTAGATTTTATTGAAGTGCTACTAGTGAGTAGTTCTTCACAAGTTATTTACATGCGTATTCACTGTCAAAAAGTTGTATATTATTCTGTACCGTTGGTATATATAATATATATATATATATATATATAATATATATATATATATATATATATATATATATATATATATATATATTCTAGTATGAGTCACAAATGTACATTACTAAAGTAATATATGTTCAAGCACATAATACGTATTCATATTTCCCAATTTTCCAAGTGAAATCTAATACTAAAAAAATATTCATTATTTTTTTTAGATTTAATTAAAATGTCACTTTTTGGATTAAAAAAAAAAGTAAAATTTTAGAAAAAATAAATTTTAAAAATAGTTCAACCAGGTCCTGGGAACAGGAGGGTTAAAAAATACTGCCATGCGTGAAAATAGTGGGGTGAATAAAAAAAAATGACCGTTTCTTAAACAACTATTTGTATTACTATTTCTTTGATATAAAATACAATTAATACTTAACGTATAGTACATTGTTATCTACCGTCACTACCAATCTGCTAGCCAATTGCTCGATGCCACGCTGATACCATTCCTTGGGATGGCTGTCAAAGACCTATTGGACAGCATTTTCAATATTCGCAACATTATCAATTTTTTTTCCTTGAAGAAAATGGGCCATGGATCGAAACAATTAGTAATCCGGGGTAGGTGCGAGGTCTGGACTATATGGTGGATGAGGCAGGAGTTCAAACCCATGAAGTTCTGTAAGCTTTTCTGCTGATTGTTGAGGAGTAAGTTCGTGAGGGCCAAGTCTACAGGTCCTTTTCACCTTCCCCATGGAGAGAAGATGGCGACTAACAGCATCTTTCGACACACCACACTCCCTGGCAAGTTCGCGAGTACTTGCGGACGGATTTGACTTAACAGCTTCCTTCATAACCTCATCAATATCCATTAATGGCCGCCCGGAGCCCTCCTTTATTTCCAACGTTGTATCTCCACTTCTAAATTTCTTAAACCAACGCCGCGCAGTGCGCTCTTCAAGGACACCTTCCCCATCATTTTTAATAATTTCACAAGTTGCTTCAGCGGCAATTTTTACGAGAATTTCGTAGGACACTGTCATGTTTCTTCTTTTAAATAAATAACTGCACTGAGGCTTTTTTTTTAAAGAAGTCTAGTGTTAGTAGAAAGGCTAGAGAATGCTCTAAAGGGATTATTAAGTATTGGTGAATAATATATAGCATTAAGGTATTTACAGACTTTTGAACTCTGGAATTTGATAAAACGGACATTTTTTTTGATACGCCCTATTAACATAATTAGATATTTCCTGAATTCAAACTTATCTACTAACGTAGATATTTAAAGTGGTCCCCTCTCTCTATTCTCTGATGATTGATTTCCGAAAAGGTTGGTGTTATTAATGTTTGTTAAAATTTTAATATTCTCTAAAGAAATGTTGAGTCTAACTTCTGCTGCTTGTTTTGATAAATTTAATTTTATTATTTAAGATTGATTTAAAATACTTTTTGTAATATTTTTAATTTTAATTACTATTTGTTTCCGTGCTTTTAAAATCCATCAACTGCGTTATTTCACTTAAGATACATTTATAGAAGTTTACAAATAATAACAATTCGATCTTGTTGGTCATTTTTTTTTTTATACGCCCTATTATTATTGAAGAAATAATGCAAAATTCCGTACTTAAATACATAATTTTTATCGAAAAACAAATCAAACTTAAATAATTATTTAAAATTATCTAAGTCCTTTACTTATGAGAGCGGACGAATCCGCGACGAGAGATTCTAGTTTGATTAAAAATTTTAATGGAAGAAAAATTGCCTGTAACATAAGAATCAATTACATAGCACTTTTAGTGTGATATTAATGCTAAATATTTCCTCACTAGAATAATTTCGTTGGCACAGCTGAGTAAAAGAGACCACTTTTCATGGCGGCGGATAAGTGGGTTGGTATAATAATTGGTATGGTATAATAACTTTAAACTTAATGGGATTGACCCAAACTAGAAGTCTGGCTATGAAGATTTATTGATGAGGGTTATGTTGTATATCATCAAGCATAATAAAATCAATTCCATTCTTTCAATTGTCGTGATCCTCAGATCTTAGATCTTACGTACTTTAAAATTGCACCTCCTCTCTTATCTAACCATAGCGTGTGGGTAAATAAAATTGTTGCATAAAATAATATGTCGTAAAAGGCGTATGGTGTAACTGCTTAGCTTCACCAAAACATGTTTTCAAGGTCCTTGCGGCTGCAAACTGGTCAATTCTGAAGTAATTCTTCATGAATCATGCCACTGTCCTACTTTGAGATCTGAATTCTTCACTAAAACTAGGTAAGTTATGAGTAATTTACCCCCTTAAATACATCTCAGAGAAATTAGTTCTAAAAAGTGAACCAAGGCTGCTACTTGAATAAATATATCCTCATATAATGTGAAAATCGTGTATACACATTACAATATAGATCTAGTTCAATAGAAATCTATATTTTTTTTTTTTTATTTTAAACTTTTTTCGGGATTCGAATAACCGAGTTTCATTCAACCGATATTTCGAACAAGCGAGCCTTCTATTTTTATTTTTTTATTTTATTATGAACTATTATTATTTTATTTTTTTTTTTTCAAAAACATTCGATTGCCTAACAAGACATTCACGTATCTTTGCACTGGAGACAGAACTGATGCAACGTCGTTCGATTTGATAGTTTTAAGACAATGGAGAGATCATATGGTGGAAATTAGAATGTTGTACTTAAACAAAAGAAAATAGGCGATTTTTCGAAAACCATAATTTGTTTTATTTACTTATGTATATTATTATTAAATACATAATTATTATTATTATGTTATTAAAGAAATATATGAATTGCCTCAATTGTTCTACATTATTTTTTTTTTATTACTTTCGTTGGAGTATCGATTAAGCTTATTTTAGTCCTGACCACCGGATTATTAATAATATTAATCGAGTCTCAAGTATAATTCGGAAGGCTTTTGATTGGAAAGATCGAAGAAGTTAATTTACGTCTCATTTTCAGAATTTTAATGTCATAGTCAGTTAAAATATACCATAATCCACGACTGTATATATTTTATTTTACCCTTATTCAAATATTTGAATTTTTTTTCTGCAAAATATTTCCAAACTTGAAGTCGACTTTTATTTACTACTGTTACTAAATGTTATTTTCACTAGAATTATTGCACAGTTAAGAACTACAGGAAAACATATAATAAAAATAACAACTCCAGATAAAATCACACAAATTAATCCTCAGGAAATCTGTATGGTTTGTAATATGAAAACTAATGAAGACCTCAGACATATTCTTTATACTTGTTGCCCAATTTATAATGGCCTGCGTGACACTTGTTACCCTGACATTGATTTCAAATACTTATTCCACAAAATGAAATAGAAACAAAAAAACTAATGAAGACCTCAGACATATTCTTTATACTTGTTGCCCAATTTATAATGGCCTGCGTGACACTTGTTACCCTGACATTGATTTCAAATACTTATTCCACAAAATGAAATAGAAACAAAAAAACTGGCATATTTTATTATAAATATAATTAAAATCAGAATTTTTTTCACTGAGATATAGTACTTTTAACTGTAAAATATCAATATCATGTATTTACCTATTTGCCTGAGATATGACATATATATATATATATATATATATATATATATATATATATATATATATATATATATAAGTATATATAATATAATGTTTGATAAAGTTTAAAGGTTTATAAATAACATAAAAAAGTGATTTTGAAATTTGGATGTTTTTTTTTAGAACTGATGACAAATTTTATAACATTCGAAACAAGTTTTGAGATAAAATTCAATATAAGTGACTAATAATTCATCAATTGTATAATCAAATATAAATGTTTAATTTTATCAATATGAAATTGGAATTACTATGAATATAAAAGGAAAAAAATATATACTTTCCAAGTCATTTTTCTTTCTTTCTTTCTCTTCCTCCTTAGGGCCTTTCAGCGTGGAGGTGCCTCTGTCCAGGCAAACCAATCCTCCCTATCCCGAGCCAGCTCCTTCATGGCATTCCAGTCTTTGCCTCTCTTCTCTCCCACCTTGGAGATGTATTCCTTCCATTGAGCTCTGGGTCTCCCTCTGGGACGTTTTCCTGTTGGTCTGGCCTCAAAGTACTTTCTCGGGTCTCGGTCCTCATTCATCCGGCAGAGATGTCCGAACCATCTAAGTTGCCTCTTTTCAAGGGTATCCTTTAGAGAAACAACCCCTAGATCATCTCTAGTCCTATCGTTCCTGATCCGATCCCTTCTGGTTCGGCCCACTACTTTCCGAAGGTACCTCATTTCCGCTGCAGTAACTCTGCTTAGGTGCTTCCCTAATGGTACCCAGCTTTCACTTCCATATAGAAGAGTAGGCAGGTAAACAGCTTTGAAGATATGTAACTTAACATTTTTCTCCACCTCCCTTTTCCCTATACCGTGTTGCAGAGGTGGTAGTAGATTGAGTTTGCCTTCTTTATTCTGTTGGATATCTCCTGGTCTACCTTTCCATTCCTGCTTATCACTTTTCCCAGGTAAGTGTAGTCGTCTACCATTTCCAATGCTTCACCCTTGCAAAATACCTCAACGTATTCATGTTCCCGACCGATTTGCATTATTTTACTCTTCTTGACATTAATGGTCATTCCCTTTCTTTCAAGCTCGGCCTCCCATTCAATCACAGCTTGCTCATAGTCATTTTAAAAAACTAAAACCAGCATAAAATTGGATTAATAAAGAATTCGTTACAATGTGGAGGACTACATAGGGTTGGGCGATAGTCGATAGTTACTATCGATATATGGATAGGTCATGCCTATAGTGCCGACTATCGATAGATCTTTTTTACTAATTTCAAGTTTTGAAACTTGGGATTATGCTGATCTGTATCTGTCCAGTATCGAGTTCTTTTGGAAGTTGAATTCGGAATTCCTAGAGCTCAAGGGTTCTCTCAAAGATTAAGCATATGGAAAGCAGAAATGCTAGTTTTTCTTTCGGGAAATATGTGGCTCAAGAAGCACACTTGACTCTTGAAATTAACTATTTCGTTATTTTTCTTTTCTGAAGATTTGATTTGTTCATTATTATTGTAACCATGTAAATTGTAAATACCTTTTTTAAAATTCAAATAAATTAGTTTTTTTTCTCTCATCTTTATGATATAATCTCATAATTTATAATCCCGCAAATTTCAAATAGTAAGTAGATAATTGAATTTAATTTAAAATTTAATTAGTTTAAATTCTTTATTGAATAGTTTTGGAAAAAATAGAAGAAACTATCAAATAAATATCGATAGCAATCGATACTTCTCAACAGACAGTATCGGCTTATCGCCCAACCCTAGGACTACACAAACTCTGTCTCTCACTCCCTCTCTCTCTCTCTCTCTCTCTCTCTCTCTCTCTCTCTCTCTCTCTCTCTCTCTCTCTCTCTCTCTCTCTCTCTCTCTCTCTCTCTCTCTCTCTCTCTCTCTCTCTCTCTCTCTCTCTCTCTCTCTCTCTCTCTCTCTCTCTCTCAAACATACAGACACGGGTTACTATTTCCCTAGGATGTCCAAATAAACGGAAATGTAATCAAATTATCAATCAGATAGGAGACACTAACAAGATGTGATGCTCCGCCACACAAGAACCGGAACTATACTACGTTGGGTCAAGGATCGAGCCTGAATATCCGATATTCTTGAAGGTAAAGGAATAATGTTTCTGATGTAACGAGAATAAGAATTTGATATAGAACTAGAAACTGCCCGCTGTTTTTGACTTATTCAACAAATTACAGGAATAGTTTTGATCAGAGCAACGCCAACAGAACTAGAGCGTATCAAAATAATAAATAATAAATAGTAAAAATAAAAAACAATTTATGCCAGTTATTCAAAGTATTCCAAGAATATGAAAGCCTGTATCTCGGTTTAATCTACAGAGCACATTTCAGATGAAATTGTCAAATTGTTAAAAATTTAGTCTAGTTTAATTTTGAATACTCCAATTTTTTCTTTAGAACCAACTGTAAAGCAGATATTTTGGTAAAAAGTTCGAAATATTTTACGCTTAGACATTATCAATTAGCAAAACTTGGATTTTCTTACACAAGCACAACACTAATAATATATCAATTAATCAAAAATACTCGTCCTTTTGTATGAAAAATAGTACAATTTTACTGGATTATTAGGTATTCCGTGGAAATATTGTCCGCCCCCCCCCCCTCGGACGCTGCCGGAGGGTCGGATTACCTGGAAAGTCGGTCTTACTGAAGTTCTACTTTGTTGACTGTTAACCAATATAAAAAGATGATCATAGATCCAGTCAGGAAAAAGAAAAAATCACATTCAAGTAAAAAAGTTTTAGGGAGTGCCGACGTTTCATTCATTAAAAAAAAAAAAAAAAAAAAAAAATGATGTAACTGCCAGAAAAACTAAAAAACAAATGGTATTACAAAAGCTAATAGTATAATTATAAGTATAATAAGATCCTATGTATGATTTGATCATTATAAATAAATTAAAATAATAAATAATAAAAACATGGAAACATCAAAATTTACATATCTATTGGATTGTTTTGTTGACTCAATCATTGGGTTTAGAGGAGATTGGCCTAATATTGCTGAAGATGACTTATACATTCCGAAAACGATTAAATAAATGATAGACGATGAAAAGGGAATGTTCCTAGAAGGGACACTTAACTAAGAAAGATGACTGGGAGGAATTCAGGGACTCAGAGTCAAAAAACATTTATACGATCAGAATAGCAATAAATTCATTGCTACAAATGACAGTCTGTTCAGGATTTAGAACAACATAAACACCACAAATTCCATAAATCTCGAATAGAATCATAAATGCCATAAGCAGTATTAGAAAACAACAAAACTAATCTCAAATTCATTTGAATACATCCATACTACTGTATAAAAGGAAAACCCAATTTTCGTTAGTGATCACGCGAAAACTACGTAACCAATCTGTACCAAATTTTAACCACACCATCGTTGTAGTTCAAGGAAGGTTTAGGCGTAGTTAAATATAGTGATTTTCAATTAACTTCTTATAAAAAAAAGGGATTATATGTGGATAACAGTGAAGTTTAAAAATTAACAATAATAAATTTTTATATATAGCTTAAAATTGATATAGCTTAAATTCAAAATTCGGGTTGAGTGAATGTGTATGTGTATGTGTGTTTCGAAGTCATCATGGGTTTAAACTTTGAAGGGTGGACGATTTACCACTTTATTAAGGACGCTAACTAAAAAAATTAAAAATGATAAAAACTGGATTTACCCCCTTTTGCATCTCCACGCCTCATATTTACTTAAATTCAACTGAATTATTAAAAATATGTGATGTGACATCGACCAATATGTGGTTAGTGCCATTTTAGATAGAATTTACCAATATTTAACCTATGTTAATAAAATTTACAATGGTAAAACTACTGAACCCATCTGTACTAAATTTTAAATATGTACATTATTTTCTTTGTTCTAGGAAGGTTTAGCAGTAATGAAATTTACAATAATAAAAATTTAAATGTAGAATGTTGAGTGGCAGAAACTAGGCTTACCTCACTGCCATAAGCCTTTATGGTTAGAAATTAAAATCCATCCAGATAAAAAAAATTAAATTATTTTTCCCGAATATATATTATTACCAAATCAAAATGTCGATCCTTTGCTTTTTGATATAGTGTGTAAAAATATGATTCATGGACTTTTAGTTGTAAGCAGATATAATGCAGTCCATTATCCGCAACAGTTTCTTAATAGTTTCTGTCCATCTGGATTACCAACTTATATGTTAAAATTAAAAATTTAATACCTATCTAATTAGGCTTTTGCGTAATCTTCAAACACCTAATTAGTGCAATTTTAATTGCATGTTACAATACAAGATATACTATCTTTTATTTTCATTCTAATTAAACTCCTTATTATTAAAAACGAACAATTACAAGTTCATGTGTTTGTTATTAATTTAACAAATAAGACGAAACAACTACGTTAATCAAGTTGGCTGTGAATGGATAACAGAACAGCCTAGTAAGGAACAGCTGAGTGAGAACACGTAGAGCTGGTTCCATTCCTTCCCAGTGGCTCCTAGATATTACAGCTGGTTTAGAAACGAGAGAAAGTTAATGCAAGTCGCTACGGGCAGTTAATTCTGGATCTGCCCACTAAATCTTATCTCAGGCCTCCGCGCCATTTTTGCAATACAGAACAGTCTCGGTAATCCGACACATATGGGACAACAGGAGTGAATTAACCAAAATTTATAAATGCGGCCTGATAATTCTTGAGGGAATATAGATGTAGGGTTCTGATTCAAAAATTATTTTTATTATTCTTTTTAGGAAGCAAAAAAAAAAAGTATATGTGGTTAGGTATTTCTCAAAAATCATTTCATGCTATTTCATTTAAACTGAAAGTGATGAAGCTGTGTTTATAAAAAAAAATCTTACTAAATAAAATATGTTTATTGACTGGACCAAGGGCGTTATGCTTAATTTGATAGTTCTCTTTTCCTATACTAAATAAAGACTATGAGAGGCAGGTTCTAATGAGTGAGCTCCTTTTGACTCTGTTTCTCCTAATACTAAATACAAAAAATAATATATTTTCTTATTTCCGATTCCTTATGAAAGAAAATAAAGCAGATATTAACCCTAACGTGAAAAGATTTATCAAAAATAAATTACTTGTGATTTAATATTGTATTACTCCTGATTTACAATTAATTCAACATTAATTCAGAGTTATATATTTCGATATTTTCTTGTTTCTACATAATTATTTGCTTATTTTTCATTTCAATATGAGAAGGTAAATATGAGTTTGAACATGGATTTAGTGTTTGTGTGTTAATGAAGGAGAATAATCTTTCCCCTCGAAAAGTAGCAACTAAACTATCGACATAAATCGGAGCGAAGTTAGAATTGATAGAACAAGTGAGTTGCCACGTTGATAGATACCTTCAATACTGTGAAAGAATTAAAATGCATTTACGTTTTGAAAAGATCTAAACGCCTTAGGAAGATATAAGGCTGGCAGAGCGGTAGTAATTGAGGGCGAGACAACACTAAACGAGGCCCAAGGTGAGAAGAGAAAGCTCCTGCTTCCGGGAACAGGTGAATTACTATCCACTGCTAGCATAATCTGAGAGCTGAGTGTAGCAATGGCACCTGCTCTCTGTATTAGGGCACGTGTCATCTTCCACGGCCTTCTTCATAGTCCCTACATGAAAATTGTAAGGAAAACACCTGACCATAAGCTCTCAAAGAAAATATTTAAAAAAATCGAATAATTAGACAATCTTGTAGTTTTTTTTAGGTATTTATTGAAATTTACAACTATATAAAAAAATAAAATAAAATTCATCACGTAAATGTGATGATAATGCTAAAAATGTCTAGTCAACAACCCATTAGTAGCACTTAAAATAAAAGTACGATACTAGACGCTAAAGTTCTTTTTAGACGCCTCGGAGACTCATCTGCAATAGAATGCAAAGCAAGTTGGGAGCGGTAATGGTTTACTATGAAAGGATAGGTATCTGATTTAGGCTAAATCAACATCTTTAAGGATAGGTTTGTTTGAGAAGAAGTAAGGAGCATTGAGAGTTTTTCGAAGGATTTTGGATTGTAAGTATTGGATACGACACGATTAGGATGGTTTAACAAGTCTAATTGCTGTTAATGTAAATGAGTTTCTTGTAATTAAGCGGAAGGTTTGAACGTTTGTCTAGTAAATGTTGAAGAAGTCGAAAACGAGCTTCTTTTCTAGTATTATTTTGTTTAACAAATATCTTTAAGATGATTGAAGAGGTGTTGTATGATTGGATGAATATATAAAGTAGGTTAATGAGAGGGATCAGTCAATTGGATTGATTAATATTGAATTTTTGTTCGTTCATAACTTTGATGGCCATCATTTTGGCTATTCATATTCCACTAAAAAATTAAATCTATAACCAATTTTTTTTTTTTACTTTGTAGATTTAAACTTCCCGTAGAATTCTCAGTATGTCAGCTTTTAGTTAGAGTCATTTTAAAGGACATGAAAACCTTGAAATCAGACCATGAAATTGAATGACGTACCGCTTAAGCTACATCAGTCTTTGAGTCATGGATTTCTTTTCAGTTATTTCTTTTGTGGTCTGTAGTTTTATCTAGTCTTTGATATATTCGGGTTAAGGTTAGATACTTCACTGACGTTCCGAAGGCATTTGTTTTGTTTTGAAATAGAGACGTCTTTTGGTTAGGGGTCTATACTTTTTTGTTGTAATTTTTTTTTAACTTTCAAAAAGTAACATTTTGATACGCTCTAACTCAGTTGGTGTTCCTCTGATCGAACATTTGACGAGAGTTTCCTTGTCGGAAATTTAATCGACATTTTTTTTTTATTATGTAACATTTGTCACTTTGAACCAACCGTTTGGGAGCAATATTGCTTTGAATGAAAAAAGACACTTTTGAAATCTCTATTTTCAAGTTTAGGGACTTTTTTGACACCTTCCAGCTCTGTTTGTATGGCTCTAATCGAAAATGTGAAGAATTTTTTCTGGTCGGAAATTTTTGTTATATAACATTTCTCGCCACAACTAACCGTTTAGGAGTTATATTGGTTCGAATGAAAAAAATCAGCTTATAATAATTTTTTTCATCCTCCATACAAATGTAACATTTTAACACGTTCTAACTCTGTTGGTGTTGCTCGGGTCAAAAATTTAATTGTACTTATCTTCTCAGAAATTTAATAGAGAATACTTTTTGTCAAATAATATTTGTCGCTAGGATCTACCGTTTAAGATCTATATTAGGTAGAATGAAAAAAAAGTAAAGTTGTGCCTACATTTTTTTAGTGTTGATGCTTTTTTTTTAAACGTTCTAGTTCTGTTGTGCTGCTCGGATTGAAAATTTGACGAATGTTTCCTAGTCAGAAATTTAATCTAAACATTTTCTGTTATATAACATTTCTCGCTACAACCAACCGTTTAGGAGCTATATTAATTGGAATGAAAAAAAGTCAAGTTATAATTCTTTTTTCACCATCAAATATTCAACATTTTAGCACGCTGTTGATGTTGCTCGGGTCGAAAATTTAATTGTACTTATCTTGTCAGAAATGTAATAGAGAATACTTTTTGTTATATAATATTTGTCGCTAGGATCTACCGTTTAAGATCTATATTGGGTGGAATGAAAAAAAGTAATGTTTTGCCTACATTTTTTTATGTTGATGCTTTTTTTTTAAACGTTCTAGTTCTGTTGTGCTGCTCGGATTGAAAATTTGACGAATGTTTCCTAGTCAGAAATTTAATCTAAACATTTTTTGTTATATAAAATTTCTCGCTACAACCAACCGTGTAGGAGTTATATTGATTCGAATGAAAAAAGTCAAGATATATTTTTATTTCACCCTCAAAAATGTAACGTTTTTTTCACCCTCAAAATTGTAACGTGTTAAAATGTTAAATTTTATTATTTAAATATTAATGGAAAATATTTTTTGTTAAACAACGTCTGTCGCTAGGACCTATTTTTTAGGAATTATATTGGTTTGAATGAAAAAAAAAGTAACGTTTTGCCTTCATTTTTAATTGTTGGATCTTATTTAACACACTAGCTGTGTTGGTCTTGCTGTGATCGAAAAATTGAATACTGTTTTCTAGTTAGAAATTTAATCAAATTTTTTTTTTTTTTTTTTTTTAAATAACATCTCGCCACAACTAACCGTTTGGAGTTATATTTATTCGAATAAAAAAAGTCAAGTTATAATTCTTTTTTAACCATCAAATATTCAACATTTTAGCACGCTCTAGCTCTGTAATCTCGGATCGAAAAATTTAACTACTATCTTGTCAGAAATTTAATGGAGAATACTTTATGTTATACTAGCATCCCCGTCGCAGCTTCGCCCGCCCTCATAACGAAAGATAATTTCAACTAAAAATTAAAGTTTTATTTGTTTATCGATGAGATTCTTGTATTTTAGCATGTGGTTGAGCATTATTTCTTCAATGATTTTTTCACGCATAGCAGTAATTATTAATCTAGTTATAATTGCACTGATTAGGTGGTTGAAGATTACGTAAAAGCACCATTAGACATAAAATTTTTAATTTTAATGCATGAATTGGTAACCAAGATGGATAAAGACAATTAAGAAACTCTTGCGGAAAATAAACTGCATTATCAGTGCTTACTACAAAAGGCCCGTGGATCATATTTTTACACACGATATAAAAAAGCAAAGGATCGACATTTTGATTTAGTACTAATCTGTATTCGGTAGAAATAACTTTATTGATTTCATCTGGTTGGATGTTGATTTCGAACTATAAAACTATATGACAGTGTGGCAAACCTCGGTCCTGCCTCTCAATATTATACATTTAAATGTTAGTTATTGTAAATTTTACCATTACAAAACCTTCCTAGAATTATAAAAATTATTTATTTAGATGTCGGTACAGATAGGTTCAGTTTACCATTGTAAACTCTATTAAGGAATGGCGCTATACACAATCGATCGATTTTCAAGCTTCACTGAGATCCACATATCGCACACCACATTTAAATCTTTTTTAATAATTTCCTTGATAGTTAAATAAGTAAATTTTATCATCAATTTCAAGCTGTTTTGTAACCTATCGTGTAAAATAGCACTCGCCACCTATCGGTCAATTTTCAAACTTCACTGTTGTCCACATATTATCTTTTTTTAATAAAATATAAATTAAAAATCAGTAGATTTTAATATTGCTAAACCTTCTTAGAACTATGAAGATGATGTAGTTAATATTTAGTACAGATTGGTTCAGTAATATTCGCAGTTAGTGATCAAAAACGAAAAATGGCTTATCCTTTTATAGAATAGTATAAATTATTATTATAGTAAATTTTCTAATTGTAAATCTTTCAAAAACTATGAAGATGATGTAGTTAAAATTTGGTTCAGATAGGTCCATTAGTTTTACTAAAACGCTATTGTCGCTTACCACATATTCGATTTTTAAATTTCACTGGAATCACACATCACACCACATATTTATAGCTTTTTGGATAACAAATTATTTTAATTTAGTAATTTTATTATCAATTTCTAACTATATTTAACACCGGATCATTGTAACCTCTCTTGAATGGCGTTCGCTAAACTACACACCACATATTTATCGCTTTTTAAACAGTAATTTAATAGAAAATATATAAATTTTATTATTGCTAAACCTTCCTTGATTTTTAATAATTTTCATTCGACAGAAATAATTTTATTGATTTGATCTGGTTGGATTTTAATTTCTAACCATAAAAGTACGTGGTAGTGTGGCAAAACCCGTTTCTAACACTCAACATTGTACATTTTAATTTTTATTGTTGCTAAACCTAGAACTATGAAGATGAAGTAGTTAAAATTTGGTATATTTCACTCCATATAGCTGTTTTTATAACAATTTAATTGAAAATAAGTAAATTTTATTATCAATGTTCACCTCTATGTAACACTGTACCTTTTAACCTTTCATGTAGACGGCAATTGCCGCCATTTTTGAACTTCACTGTTATCCACTTATTATTCATTTTTCAATAAAGAATTAGTTGAAAATCATTAGATTTTACTTTTGCTAAACCATCCTATAAAGATGATGTAGTCAAAATTTGGTAAAGATTGGTTCAGTAGTTTTTGGCGGTTAGTGAACACCGTCAACGAAAAATTGCTTGTCCTTTTATATAATAATATAACCTTATACCACCATATGTTAGAATCGTATAGAGCTAACAGATAATATACAAATAATATTGCGACTATAAATTAAGATATGAGGTATCCTATCTTTTTTGTTGGATCAAACTGCAAACGGTGTGAAAATTTGATTAAAATCGGTTCAGTAGTTTAGGTGACAGCCTGCTCCAAGACAGCGACACGTAATTTATATATATTAAGATAAAATTTGTCGCTAGAACCAATTTTTTAGGAACTATATTGGTTTAAATGAAAAAAAGTAACTTTTTGCCTTCATTTTTTAAGTGTTGGATCTTAGAGTCTTTTTTTCATTAGATATTCTTCTTCTTCTTTGTAACGGTGTTTCCCTTTGTTGGGTTTCTGTTAGGTCAAACTATCCTTACATAGTTCCCTGTCCCACCAAATACCGTCCCTCAGGCCTGTTCCTGCCATTTCCTCCGCTATCTCATCCTCCGATCTCCTAGCTGGTCGTACACTCCTTCTATTTCTCGGAGGGTTCCATTTTCTAACCGTTTCAGGTAATCTTCCAGGAGGCATTCGACGTACATGTCCATACCATATCAATTTCTTTTTCATAACGTTCCGTCACGCTCTCCTGATTTCCATTTCCCTCCTTATATCTTCATTTCTTACGCGATCTGCCCTGGTTTTCTGGATACACCTCCTCCAGAAGTCCATCTCGTCTACATTCAATGTATCCCTAATACTTTTGGTGAGAGACCATGTTTCTGCGCCATATGTCAGGATGCTTTCAATCAATGATTGAAAAATCCTTTTCTTATTCTTTTGGGATAAGACCCTGCTCCACAAAACCGGATGCAAGATGCGAATTGCCTTCCTAGTCAATCCACATCTGCTCTGTATTTCTCTTTTATATCCCCCTACCATATCCAGAATGGAGCCTAAATATTTAAATTCTCCTACCTGTTTACATTTTGCTCCTTCTATTCAGAGATCCTCCTCATTCCCCTCTATACACATGTATTCGGTTTTGTCAAAATTTATCTTCATTCCTCAGGCTTTGTAACATCGCATGAGCTTCCTCATCATCAACATCATCAGGTCTTCTTTATCCTGGGCCATAACCACTTGATCGTCCGCGAAGAAGATTGTACACAAATCCTCTTCAATTGGAATGCCCATCCTTTTACATTCCCTAAACCACTGCTCCATCACTACATCCAAGTATATTTTAAATAAGGTTGGTGATAAACAGCATCCCTGTTTTAAACCTTTCGAGGATTTAAAAGCAGCTGGCAAGTTTTTGCCTTGTTGTTGTTAATTTTGTACATACTTTTTCTGTACATAATCTGGATTGCCCCTATAAGGCCTGGGTCAATGCCTCGTTCCTGTAGAGCATTCCACATTTCTCTCCTAGGTACTTGGTCTTATGCTGTTTCCAATTCTATAAATGCTGTATGTAGTTCTTGCTGTCTTTCCTTATATTTTTCTATTAATTATTCTATTACATTAGATATTTAATATCATTATTATCACGTAAAATACAATTGTTTTACTGATTTTAATTAAAAACCTACAAATATTCATTTTTTTTTTTTTCATATTTCGGATACAAAAACAAAAAATATAAAAAAAAAACAAAAGCCAGCGAACACCTCATTCAAGGAACAGTGTTAACTGACTGAAGGTTAAGCACACTGTTGGTTCCGCTCTGTACAAATTTTTGTATAACTTGTGATGTGATCCTTGAAAACATTTTATAACATATATTTGTATCATCTTTTTACTTAATTTTCAAATTTTAAATTATAAAGCATATAGACATATATGGTCTTGATTGATTATGTATTGATGGGCATATACAAAAAATTAAAAATTAAAAAAATACAATTGAAAAAACTGTTGCCAAGAGAGAATTTTATTACTGATTATAGACCATATAAGTTCTTTGAATAGTTATATAAGAACATTAAATTCAAAGTAATTTTCCACAAATGGAGGAAGGAAGGAAGGTTGCTTTTTTTTATAAAAATTTTTATCGCCGACCGGTTCTAGACTGGTTAGGCTTGGACATAGTTGACATTTAATAAGTTTATTCACCTTAGAATTGTAAACTAACTTTATAATTACATTACAAACAGATTAACTTACTTAAGATAAACAGAGTATTAGCCGAGCTCCCAAGCATCGAAGGTCAAGTAAATTATTTAGAGGGATTCATATCTTTGGTGGCCCTTATTAAGGCTAAAAATGACGAATGCCAAAAACAGAATCAGAAGAGAAAAAGAAATACATAAATAAAAATTAAGTTAAATCACACAAGACTAAAAAGACGAGAATTTGCCCTTAATAGACTACTTCAACATTTTTACTAGACGACCGTTCAAAGCTCTCAATTAATTACAAGCGGCTCATTTACATGACTAGACCTATATTAGACCTATTTGGACGTACGGAGTTGAGCTTTGGGGCTCCAATAAACCATCCAATTCATCTCGTATTCAATCCCTACAATCCAAAATCCTTCGGAAAATCTTATAAATATTGATATGAATATTTTATAGAAAAATGCCCCTTACTATGGCACCAATAAAGTTATCCATAAAGACCTCAATGTTTATATAATATATATTTATATAATTTATAAATATATTTATGTATTTATAATTATACATAATACATAAATATAACATAACCTAAAACCTTTTTAAAAACCATTTTGAGCCATAGCCATAGTCACTAGCTGTGCAACAGATTTATTATGGTATTTTTGTGGTTTGTATAAATTTGTCCACTGCCACTAGTCCTTGGTCTATTTCGTAATCTGTTGCGTGCATGTCATGTAACCTCTGCAAACGTGCAAATGGTCGCTTCGAGAAGAGACCTGCGTCTCCTTTGAAGAAAGTTAAACATTTACTTTTGTATTATATTATGTAATATTCTGAATATGGTTAAAATAGTAAATGATATTTAGACGCATTAAAATTAAGTGATACATAAAAGTTTATTGATACCGTAAGAAGGTCACTTTCCTTCGATTTCCTAAAATTAAATATGTAAAAAGGTAAGGCCACTCGTATTATTATTTGTTATATTTTATGTTGTTAATAGATATATTTAATTCGATTGAACTGGGGATACCAAAGAAATTAGTTAAACTAGTTTTGTTTTTTGTTTTGTTTTTTCAAACACTACCTACCATCACTCACTTATCTTTAGTGTTACAAAAAAAAAAGAAAAGAAATCCTACCAGTCCCATCGTAAAATGATTTATATATTTTCTGAAATATTTTCTAAATGCAATGTATTTCAGAATTTTCCCCTTGCAAACCAAACTCATTTGATAGATTCTGAGGATTAATTCGTGTACTTAATAGTTCACAACTTAGACAGACGAAACAGCCATTATCACCAAGCTTTCAACCAGCCTTGAGTATTGCGCTGATAAGTTTTTTGGCTTAGCAGAATTTGTTATTTATGTGAACATTAATCTTTTAACTGATTCCAGACCAAGCAAGGTAACATTTTGTGCTCAGGAGATTCAAATGTTATTCAGGATAATATTTTCCTCTATGATAGCCCTTCTTTTCGTAAAGACTATAGCGAAAGTTTTGTGTTCGTTTGTTTTTATTTTTATTTTTTTTTAATGTTTAATGATTTTATTTTATTACTAGCTGAAAGTACCCTGCTCCGCTACGGTTTAATATCATTAGGATGAAGGACAACTTAAATTAGTAAAAGTTAAGCTTAACGTTGATAATTATAATTACTTAAATAAACCTAAAAAATTCCATTCTTAGAATAATTTCATAAGTAAATTTGACAATTTGCAAAAGTTAATTTTAAATTATTTTGATAGTCCTCCAGTGAAGCTTCGAGGCAGCACTACCATCTTACCCAGCTCTGATACCAGACCATTAGCATACTTTGAATGAATATAGCCTCAACTTCTCAACTTTTTTTATTTTTTTCGAATAAAGTTTAGTCTTTCTGTTTCTATTTTTGCGTCATATTTATATCAAGTTAGTTAGTTATATCAAGCATAAATTGGTTGAGGAGATTACAAAATTAACGTAGATAAGGTTCTTCACCTCCTCGCTCCACTAACATTTAGGCGTAAAAATCAGCTGTGGACACAGTTTTCTCAAGTGGTGTATTGGTGATTGGGTCACGCTGAGGGATTTAATACTGTACCCATCTTCTCCATGGTAGAACATGAGACGATACTGAAGAGAATCATACACTTGATAGAACTCACTGATTCTTATCAGTTTTTGTCCCTACATCGAACTGGCCTTACATGTCATCACCAGAGAACATAAGTCTTTTAACCTCCTCTTTAACATTAGTCTTTAAATAGCTTCTCGTCACGAAACAACTCAAACTTGTAAGGGTCCACCTCTGCAGTCACCATCACAGTTCACAGGAAGTACCATATTATAAGGTTTCGACATCGATCGTATTTTTGTTTGTTTACAACTATAAGGAACTTAATTTGTGGTCAAAGTGTGCGGCTTAAACATCTAACCTATTTTTTAACTTAGCTTATCTCCAAATACCATATGACAATTCATCTTTTATTATTCACCCAATAAAAATTGTAATCGCATTTTTCCCGAATTAGGCGCGATCCAGGCCGATTTTTTTTAATTCCTTTCTTAGCGAGCACCTACGGCCCTAGAGGAAGCTACATATCGAATTTCATTCCAATCCGTTCGGTGGTTTGTTTGTTTGTTTGTTGGGGTTTATAGGCATAAAACCCTAGGGTCATCAATGCCTGTGTAGTTATATATATATAGGTATATTTTCACAGAAGATTAGGGTCAGGAAGGGTGCCACGAACAGAGGCGCACCCCCAAGGAGAGACGAGCCGCACCCGCCGAGCAGGAAATGCGCCACGGCTTGCTTATTTATACGAATACATATTTTGTTCTATTTAAATTATATACGAAGCTTATAAGTAGGATGTGGATAAAAACCGTTCGTTCGGTGGTTTCTGAGATTTCGTGTTAAATGAGTGAGTGGTATTTGACAAATATATAGTAGATTATGTCTTAAGTCCATTTTTTATTTTATATATCCTATAGGAAATACTTAAACGACGGTGTCATTAGATATAAAGGTTTTTAAACTGAAGGGAGTTTAGGTAGGGTGGATATAAATAGGTTAAAGAGCACAGGAGAAAGACAGGATCCTTGGGGAAAACCTGATAATAGGAGATGTTCAGGTGATGTTGTATTGTTAATTGTAATATGAAAAAATCTATTAAAAAGGTATTAATGGATGATATGTATGATGTAGGGTGGAAATTTATACCTAATAAGTTGGTTAATAATCTATTGCACCATACTGTATCTAAAGCATTTTCGATGTCTAGTAAAATCATCCCTGTATGTTTCTTTTCATTTAACCTTACTGTTATATAATCCGTTAATCTGGCTAACTGTGCTACTTTGGAATGATGTTTTCTAAGTCCTAATTGTGTATAATAATAGTTTTTGAGAGATATGAAGCTGTTGGAAAAAAAAAGCTATCCGACCCTGTGAGATAGGAGAATGAATATGTGTTGAATTGGTTAATTTGCAACAGATATCTCCTAAAAAATATATGTACATTTTGCTTATCAATGTTTAAGTAAAAGTGTTAGCTTTTGCTTTCATTCTGATTAGTTACTTCAAAAACACGTTTTCTGGTGCTGTTCGTCTTTTTAAGTGCTTTATAATAAGGAATAAAAATCGAAATCACTTATGGAAGGGAGACAAATAAAACTTTTAAAATACCTTAATAACTTTAAAGCTTTACTGACTTTAGCCAGTTCAAACATGATATCTTTGAGTTAAATCGAGCTCGAAAGACAGGTTTTTTAGAATCGTTTACAAGAGCAGTGACCTGACTTTTTTTTTTAAGATATCCTCAAAGCAAAGTTTAAGGTCATAGGACTATAAGAAATGTCAGCTTAAAATAGATACAACTTATTATATGTAACATAACTTCTGATTTTTATTTGTCTTTCTTATGAAAAAATGAGAGTGATGTATCCGAACCAAAATTATTCGATTATCGATACCGGAACCGATTCCAAAAAATCGATTCTTGATTCCCGGTACCGATACCTAGGTATAAGAGTAAATTTCTAAAACAAAAAATGATCCGTATGAGAGCTAAAAAATTAAAACCAAATAATTATCCTAGGAATAAATTATTAAACAGCTGATAGCATCAATAATTATAGCCTATACTATGAAATCTAACTATAATTCTGCCAACATTGGAAACATTGGAAAACATTTGAAAAATAATCTATTTTACAAATTCTTCTTTAAGAGGATAAACATCCCAAGGATTCTGGATTTCATTTACTACTGAAGTTTTGCAAATGTTTTACTAAACACTGGAAGGACTGATATTGCTATGATGAATTTTGTTTCAATCATATATAGGAACATGTGATAAAATGAAAAATAATGAATGGTGCTGTTGTCTAGCTGAATTCATTTTTTTATTTCTTCAGCTTTCGTAATTTAATAATGCACTTCATATTTTCTAGTTGTCCAATAGCAAATAAGTATCTTTGACTAATTTATGTTTTATGATCGCTGAATGGAAATATGCATTTTAAACATAATAAACTCTTCATTGGAATAAAAAGCAAAGAAAAAATTTATTGTTTAAACAAAGTAGAGATATTACAGTTTTATAGCAAAAAAACGTGGTTTCCTCAAAAAAATCTCGGAATTATCGTATATCTACAATGGATTGGAATAAGAAAGGTTATGTCTGCTGCATTTTTGATCTAGTTTCACCAATTTTTTTTTTTTTTTTTTTTTTATCACTAAGAGGGACTCACCCTGTATACAGTGAGACTTCACCTTTCTATTCCAATCCGTTGCAGATATACGATAAATCAAAGACTTTTTTGAGGAAACTACGTTTTTTTCCATAAAAGCTGTAATATCTTCATTTTTTTTTTTTTTAATATTTTTCAAAATTTGACCACATTTTCGGATTTAGAATTAAATTTTCTATTATAGGTACCTGTAACCTTGAATTTTACAAACTTGGGATCTAAAGAACAGCTTGATCTTCATCTTATTTGGAGAAGCACAATGTCTTAATTACTTCAATGCTCACCGTTTTTCGAAAAAAAAACTATCCACAAAACGTCAAATCTCACAAAAACTTGCAAATTTAATCAGCTTTCGAATGATATGTTAATATCATAATGATTTTGTTTGTTTTTGAAACCGAAAAAAACATGGTGTTCTCATTTGGCATACAAATAAGTTACTTGTGTAAATAAAACATTACGACAATCCCTTAATGAAAATGTGCATTTCAAGCATAACAAACTCTTCATTCGAATAAAAAGCAAAGAAAAAAAATATTGTTTAATAAAAAATAAAGGAAAACTGTCAATAAAGCGACACCAGATCAGAAGATTTTATGTTATTACATTTATCTATTTATTATTATTATTTAGGATTTATTTTATTAGATTTTTTAATGTAAGGTTTAAAACTGGTGGTATTGAATATAGACCTCAATTTTGCCGTTAGCTTCTGAATGCAGATTTTGTTGAAAAATACTACTTATTGAGGTGAATTTTATGAGCAGATGAGTCAGTTTTTACAGGGGGAGGAATTTCTACCTATCCATGTATATCGTTGATTTATATTTGTATTGTTTTCGAATAATGTGGAGGAGCACTATGGTGTTGGAAAATCATATTTTCCGAACTTCAGGTGGAATATCGTGATGAAGTTGTGGTAGGATATTTTGTAACAAATCTTAGTAATCTCATTATTCAATCTGTTGGGCAAACTATGATTTTTCAACACTATTCGACAGCAATAAAAAGATGTATAATGTAACGACACTCCAAATGGAACGGTAGGAATTCCTTCCCCTGTAAAAACAAATATTTAAACAAAATGGAGATATTACAGCTTATGGGGGAAAAAAAAACGTGGTTTTCTCAAACAACTTTGATTTATCGTATATCTGCAACGGATTGGAATAGAAAGGTGAGGTCTGCAGCATTTTTCTACATTTTTGATCTAGTTTCACAATTTTTTTTCTACACTAAGAGTGACTCACCCTGTATATATATGAAATCATTTTTAATACTATGTGCTAACGTTAAATGTGAAGAAAAAAAATATATAAGCACAAATAATATAAACCAGATATAAATTTATAACTAAATTACAGAAACAGGTTCGAATCCTTGACCTTTATCATGATATATATCTAATGAATGCACTTCAACGGAGTCGTCAGTTCAACAAACTCCACGATGTGGCGGGTTGTAACCGGTCCCGTTGTTGCCGCTCTGATGAACAAAGGTTTCAAAACGCTTAATTAATAATTGATGATGATAATTTTTTTTTAATAATTTTAAACAGTAATAATCTTATAACTGATTCGATTTAATATTCAATATTCAAATCCCTTCCACTAGTCTTTAGATCCCGATGTTTATCAGCTCTTATTCAGATGCCTTGAATAGTCCAAATCAAAACGAGTGCTAGTGCCTTTCCATCCAAGAAAAAGAGCAAATTCTAGAAGCCGTTGCTAAAGAAGAAGGGAAGTTCGGCGTGGCTAGACGTTTCTATATTCCTCCAAGTTGACATCGATACTGTTTTGTTTTTTCTCATTTTTAATTATGTATTAAATTGTTATTTACTCAATAAGTAATACTTCTTGTGTCTTTGTGGTTTTCCCTTATGATCGGGAGTGTACTGTATTTTATAATATAAAATAAGAAGATATCGAGTCCTGTCAAGGATTTATAGGATGAGTAAGGAGCATTAGTTACGTCCTATCTAGGAAAATAATCAGAGGAGACAGTTCATGTAATACGACATCTTAGTGTAGTGGTCACAGGCAGAGAACTTATTTAAAAAAAAAAAAACTATGATGCATCGTGTAATCAGAAGCAAGACTCGGGGACTACTAAGAAGTATACTAAGGTAGTATCCTAAGCCCCATCCTGTACACGGTGTATACATCTGACATCCCAACTCGTCCTACTACTGTCCTCACCACTTACGCCTCGTAAACACTCCAATAACGTATCCTAAGCCTTCAAGAATGGTATCAAAAATGGAGAATCAAAATAAATCCAAAAAAATCTCACCAAATAACCTTTTCCCTTCGTCGTAAACCTACACCTTCCTGTTCTACACTATCCTTTAACAATATTCCACTAATCCCTGTTGAACAGACTATAGATCTGTAACTGCCCGTCGTTACAGAGTACTTCAACATTTATAAGACAAACGTTCAAAGCTCCTAATTAATTACAAAAAACTCATATACATGAACTTTGATTAGACCTATTTGGACGTACGGAGTTGAGCTTTGGGCCTCCACTAAACCATCCAATTCATCTCGTATCTGATCCTTACAATCCAAAATCCTTCAAAAAATCCTAAATGCCCATTACTTTTTCACCGATAAACTTATCCATGAAGACCTTAATGTTACATATGTTGTTGAGTTTGCCCAAACCAGATAACTATCCTTTCATAGTAAGGTCCATAACCACTCAAATCCTCTAATTTCTCCACTTGCTTCCCACACCATTCCCGATAATTCTCCGAGGCGTCTGAAAAGAAGATGGCCCCAAGACCTTCAAGTGTAGAATTTTTATTGAAGTGCTACTGATGAGTAGTTCTTTTCAAGTTTTGTCATGTTATTGTAATAGTTAAAAATACATTTACTTCATGTGTATATTTTGTACAGTTGTAAATTTCAATAAATTGATTTAAAAAAAATAAAATAATTACAATTTTAATATGTGAGTTGGTAATCCAGGAGAGAGACTATTAAGAAACTATTGTGGATAAAGTACTGCATTATCAGTGCTTACAACTAAAAGCCTGAATCATACACATATAAAAATACATGAATCTGAATCATATTTTTACACACAATACAAAAATCATAGATTCGAAATTGTGATAGGCTTATAGTTCGTCAGAAATAACGTTATTGATTTCCTTTGGTTGCATTTTAATTTCTAGCTATAAAAGTATGTAACAGTTTCTGGCACTCAACATCTGAATTTTAAGTACATCTAAATTTTTACTACTATAAATTTGATAATTGTTTAACCTTCCTGGAGCTATGAAAATGAAGTTAACATATTTATCGCTTTTTGAGAAACAATCAAATCGAAAATCAGTAAATTGTATTATTGCTAAACCTTCCTGGAACTATAAATATGATTTAGTTAAAATTTGTTACAGATGGATTCAGTATTTTTCGTGGTTAGTGATCAGTGATCACTTCATTCATTTCATTTAGTTGTAAGCACTGATAATGCAGTTTCTTATACCGCAGTTTCTTAATAGTCTCTGTCCATCTGGATTACCAACTCATATATTAAAATTTTTTTTTTTTTAAATTATTTATTGAAATTTACAACTGTATATACAAAAAATAAAATACATCAAGTAAATGTGATGAAATAGATAAAAATGACACGTCACTTGTTTTTAAAGCAACTATCCATTGGTAGCACTTATTAAGGTTCTACATGATAAAGCACTATATTAAAAGATCCCGAGGCCATCTTCTTTTCAGGCGCCTCGGAGGGTTATCTGGAATGGAATGAGAGGCAAGTTGTGATACTAATGGATTTTAATGGTTGTGGAGTTTGCTGTGAAAGGATTGATATCTGGTTTGAGCTAAGTCAGAAACGTAAGGTATATTAAGATCTTTGTGGATAAGTTTATTTGTGACGAAGTAAGGAGCATTTAGGATTTTTCTAAGGATTTTGGATTGTAAGGATTGGATACGAGATGAATTGGATGGTTTAGTGGAGCCCCAAAGCTCAACTCCGTATGTCCAAATTGGTCTAATTATTGTCATGTAAATGAGTCTTTTGTAATTAATTGGAAGATTGGAGCGTTTGTCAAGTAAATGTTGAAGTAGTCGATAGCGACGGGCAGTTTCTTGTCGTTTTAGTCTTGTATGTGGATTCCAAGTAAGACGTTTGTCCAGATGGAGTCCTAGGTAGCGGATCTGTTCAACGGGGATTAGCGGAACATCGTATATTAAAATTGAAAATTGGATGTCTAATTATGATTTACGTTATCTTCAAACACCTAATCAATCTAAATTTAACCCAGTTAATAATGACTGCTATGCGTGAAAATATCAAAAATATAATTTTCAATTCTTCACTTGAATACAAGATTTTTATCGATAAATATAAAAAAAAAAAAAAAAAAAAAAAAAAAAAAAAAAAAAAAAATCAATTATTAGTTAAAATTATCTAAGATCTTCACTTATGAGAGAGGGCGAAGCCTCGACGGGGGATGATGAAGTTATATATAAAAGGACAAGCCATTTTCGTTCGTGATCACTAACCGCGAAAACTATAGAACTATTCTGTACCAAATATAACTACATCATCTTCATAGTTCAAGGAAGGTTTAGCAATAATAAAATTTATATATTTTCTATTAAAGCGATAAATATGTGGAGTGCAGTAAAGCGAGCGCCATTTAAGAGAGGTTACAATGATCCGGTGTTAAATATAGCTAGAAATTGATAATAAAGTTACTTAATTCAATTAAATTGTTATCAAAAAAGCTATAAATATGTGGCAAGCGACAATAGCGTTTTAGTAAAACTAATAAACCTATCTGAACCAAATTTTAACTACATCATCTTCATAGTTTTTGAAAGATTTAGAATTAGAAAATTTACTATAATAATAATTTATACTATTCTATAAAAGGACAAGCCATTTTGATCACTGATCACAAACGAAAAATTGCTTGTCCTTTTATATAATAGTATAAATTTAAAACTGATCGGCAGCTGTTTACTTTTTTTTTTTTTTTTTTTAATTAAAATATTGTACATTTAATTTTATCAATATATATTTAAGTCATTTTGAAGTTTTATTAAATCCTCCACAATCATTGGCTACTTAACTTCATTATCATTGCTATTACATGAATATGAAAGATACCAACGCTATTTGGTTATAAAATACTTGCTGTCCTTAGAAATTTGAAAAAAATAAATAAATTTTTTGAATGAAAAGAGGTTGACCTCAGTTTTTTTCTTTCCAATTAGTGGTTAAATAAAAACTGGCTACCATTAAAAGGGTAGAGAAACTAAAACAACAAAACATTTTCGTTCAAAGAATGTTTGCCATCTGTGTTCTTTTTTTTTTTTTTTTTTTTTTTTTTTAGCTTATAAAAAAGGTACTTGGAGATTTTCCTTCTGGTTTCTTCTCTTCCTTATTTTATTTTTAAATTTAACTCTTTAACAAAATACAAATCAATCAAATAATATAACAATTTATACGGATAAATATTTCCACTAATAAATAAAAAACTAAATACGAATACGAATTTTTTAGAGATCACTTTTAGTACATTATTTTTAAGTTATTAAAATATTATTTTTTACTTCGTATTTCAAGTTTGTACATGAAGGTTTAATCTTGAAGTCCGTTTTTGTTCTGTTTCTTTCCTAAAATTTAATTTTCTTTTTTTTTTCAAATTTTATTAGTGAGTGATTGCATTTTGTTTTTGTTTACTTTTTTTAATACAAGTTCGCAGATTTAGGTCTAATCTAGTTGACTTGAATGCTTTTTTTTTTTTTTTTTTTTTTCTAAAATTAACATTATTTGACTACCTAACATGTGAAGTAATGGTGATGTAAAAAAAATATGCAAAATTAATTTAAAATTTTATTATAAAAAAAATTATTTTATCGATTTTTGGTAATTTGAAAATTATAGTTTTTGGATTTCTATTATTTTTATTCGCATACAATTGCATGCAATAGAATCCATATTTCAACACATTCTATTCTTATGGTTGAGCTAAGACATGTGTTATGTACAACGATAGTATAAAAAAATACAATTTTATCGATATAAATTATTTTCAATTCAACAAATCAATTAATTAAGAGAAAAATGTCTTCTAATAAATATAACCAATCATAAATAATTTATTGAATATAAATACAAGTTATTTAGGTATCATTATGTTTAAGTATTTTGCTGAATAACACTAAAAAATAATAATTGTTGTTAATTGAACTTCATAAAAGTCCTTTTTTTAATTGACTAACTAAAAAAGGGAACGATTGTGATTTGTCAAAAATATACAAAATCAATTTTTTAAATTTATTAATTAATTTATTTATTTTTAGTAATTTGAATATTACATTTTTATTTTTTCTTATTTTATAACCATTAATGGCCCATATTATTAGAGAAAATATTTCTAATCATTTATGCAATGAGCTAATTTATGCATTTTGTCAACTAACGTAATAGAAGAAAAGAAGTTTTAAAACTTCATATACAAATCTCAAGTGACGCATACCCAGCGAGTCCTAATGGATCAGAGGTGAGCTCTAGCGGCAGAGACCTAAACCTCGTTACTTACTTTGTGTTTTATTAATATCTTGAAAACTATTATTTAGAGCTAACTATATAGATATATTCATATTCAAGACTACCTAGGTAATTAAAATTGATAAAATGAGTTAAAAATAAAAAAACAATAAGTTTTTTGTTTTCTAAAGATTAACGGAATTGCTGTAGCTTGTTGATAATAGATTTTTCAATAATTTAACTTTGTACAATTGGATCATTTTGAATGAGATTTAGTAAGCTTAATAATCACCGAAAAATTAGATAGTGGATTAATCAGACTGTCTCAGAAAAATGAAGGCATTGGAGTCAAGTTTTTCTAAAAGAAATCAGTAAACTTTTTCTAAAATCTGCCATGATATATCAATAAAAATGCTTATTTCAAACAGCTGATTTCGCCATTTTTTTTTTTTTTTTTTTTTTTTTTTTTTTTTTTTTTTTTTTTTTTTTTTTTTTGTAATTTGTTTATTCTATACCAGCATCTTAGATAATTTTAACTAATAATTGAAGTTTTATTTTTTTATCGAAAAAAATCTTGTATTGAAGTATGCAATTGAACATTATTTATTGAATGATATTTTCAAATATATCAGTCATTTTAAACCAGGTTAAAATTGCACTGATTAGGTGGTTGAAAATTAGATAGAAGCATAATTAGATATTATATTTTAATGTATGATTGGTAATCCAGAAGGACAGAGACTATTAAAAACTGTTGCGTGTCATGGACTGTATTGTCAGTGCTTACAACTAAATACAGATGAATCATATTTTTACACACAATAATAGACATTTTAAACGCAAATGATAGCCATTTTGATTTCTTAAAAATGTTTATTTGGCAGAAATAATTTTATTGATTTTACCTGGTTGGGTTTTAATTTCCAACCATAAAAGTATATTAAAGTGTATAGCGAACCTCATACCTTCCATTGAACACTGTGCGTTTAGAATTTTAGTTTGGTATATTTTGTTACTGATAAGCCTTCCGAGAACTATTGTAAACTCAATTTCAAAGCACATATCGGTCTATTTTGAAACTTCATAGAGAGTCGCATGTCGTATCACATATTTAAATAATTTAATTGAATATAAGTAAATTTTATCAAGCTCTATATAAAACTGTACTTCGTGGGTTCAAATCCCACCTGGGCGAGTTAAAATTTATTTCGTGGCAGACCCTCGAAATAATTCTTCACCTTCCCATCCTGGCTGGAATAGGTTGGTAACCTATAGGAACACCCGTCCTTCCTGCTCAAGTAGGAGTACATAAGGACGTTAAGTTCCAGTAAACAGAATGTAGAATGGCGCTCACACCTATCGGTCAATTTTTTAACTTCACTGGTATCCACATATTATTGCTTTTTTTAATAACAAATTAATTGAAAATTAGTAGATTTTATTATTACTAAACCTTCCTGGAACTATAAAGATGATTTTAAAATTTCGTAGAGATTGGATCAGTACCTTGCGCGGTTAGTGTTCACAAATGAAAAATAGCTTGACCTTTTATATAAAAGTGTAGATTTAGTGCTATTTAAATTTAAACTATGTATTTAAAATAAAACGAGGTATTATTTAAATATTGTTACATTGAAAGATCGTTGTGCATATATATAAACTTAACTGCACACATATTTATCGCTTTTTAATTACAATTTAATTGAAAATCTGTATATTTCTTAAGTTTGAGTGGTTTGAACTTCTTTGGCTACACAAACCAATTGTTCTTAATGGAACACAATATGTTCAACAATTGTCACCTCAAAGCAAATGTGTGAAGTTTCAAAATATTCGAATTCTTTTCCAGATGGAACCTTTAGTGGAATGGACTATTTTTGGACAATCTTAAATTGATGCGTCACTGTCATTCACATCGTCACGATAGTTTGTTAATGGCATTCAAATGGTGATTACTCCACTGCTTTCTAACTAATGGCACTACGTCACAGAACCTACCTCTTAGCGTGGCGTCACACTGTCCAAATGAAACTACGGTATGTCCCTTTCGTTATTAGTCATACCTTTTATTTAGCATTTAAGATTTTGTCTATGACTTATTTTCCTTCTACATTTTTTGTTTGTTTTTTTATTGTTTTGTTTTATTGTATTGTCCAAGATTTAAATATATTTAAAATTTGCACTGTAAACCTTTTTTTTTACATAGTTAATCTTTTTTTATAGAAGTATATGTAGTAGTAGGGATTAGACAAAAAACAAATTTTTTTAAATAAAAATAATATCGTTGAGAAACAAAGGAACTGTGGAATCAAGAATGTTGTTGAGGACTACGTTAGAAAGATCAGGGGCAAGGTATTTACCAAAGCAAAGCAAGAAATTTGGTTAAAGAATTTATCATGAACGGTAAAGTAACCTTATTCACAACAAAGTTTATGAGATTGTAGGAAAGAAAAACGGTCCAGGGAAGTTTTCTGAAATGGACCAATTTTGATCAACAATTTGGAGGACACAGTCAATAGGGATGTTGCTAAAAACGCTTTCAAGGGAAGCTAGGATGAAGTTATTAGGGATGATAAGGGATTTAAGTTGGTCTTGAAGGTGAAAGAAATTTTTAATATCATATGGATTGTCATAGCTAAGGAACTGAAGTGAAGTAAGGAGGAATGTACGAAAATTGGAGGAAGTAGAATTAATTTTCGAAATTATGGGACGAAGAGGATTAACAGGTTTATAAAATTTTGGCAAACCATAACAACGGGGAGCAAAAAAAATGTAGGCAATCAAAATTCATAAAGTTAATTTGTTTGTTGTCCAAAAGATTTTTAAATATTTATACAAGACTAAAGTGACAAGAAACTGCTCGTTTTTACAGACTACTTCAACATTTACTGGACAAACGATCAAAGCTCCCAATTTATTACAAAAGACTTATTTACATGACTGTGATTAGACCTATTTGGACGAACGGAGTTGAGCTTTGGGGCTCTACTAAACCACCCAATTCATCTCGTATCCAATCCTTACAATCCAAAATCCTTCGAAAAATCCAAAATGCCCCTTACTTTGTCACCAATAAACTTATCCATAAAGACCTTAATGTTCCATATGTTGCTGATTTAGCCCAAACCAGATACTTATCCTTTCATCGCAAACTCCATAACCACTCAAACCCATTACTTTCTCAACTTGCTTCCCACTCCATTCCCGATAATCCTCCAAGGCGTCTGAAAATGAGATGGCCTAGAGATCGTGTAGAGTAGAATTATAATTGAAGTGCTACTAATGAGTAGTTCTTTTTAAGTATTGACATGCTATTGTAATTGTTATCAGCTCATTTACTTAATGTATATATTTGTACAGTTTTAAATTTAAATAAATTGATACATAGAAAAAATATATATTTGTTGAATTTAATTATGAGGGAAGGAATAGGATCTTTGTAGGTGGAAAGATGTGTGGATTTGTTAAAAAGAATATTTAAACATATTTCATTATATTCTGAACGATCCAGTACAGGACGGTTTACATGCTCATGCCATTTGCTTGCACAAGCCAGTTTGTACAGTTAAATTGGAGCATGTGAACGCAGGTTTGAAGTTTTCACAAGCCAAGAATTTCGGCTTGAGTAAAATTTGTCGTGACAGAAATTCGGCTTAAGGTTGATGTCTTGGCATGAGCGCGTTAGCGCACTCAACGGCACTCAAACCATAGCTCCAGCCTAGAGTGCGCGCATTGTACGTCCGACCACCTTTTTTCCATAGGTACTATATTTTGAGAAAACGTGCCTTCATTTTATACAGTTCGTGTTGTTATCAATCTTTCGGGTTCGAAATACCAAAATCATTTCTTAGTAAATCCATTGAGAAGTATATGTGTCTTTTAATTATGTGTAAATTGAGTTGCAAGTTTCTGGAATTATAGCCTCTAGGCAAATCATAGCTGGTTTGGAAATACAATTGGAAAATTTCAAATTTTCATGAATTCTTCCAGTTGTTAATAATCTCAAATTAGTAGATAGCCGTTCATAGAGGGTAATTGCACATCTCATAACAGAATCCGCTGTTGCGATCATTGGTGTGATTAAATTCAGCAAGAACTTGTATTACTTAGTTGGCGGGTTTGCAATAAAAACAAATGAAAAAATAAATAAATATTTTCATTAACCTATATTTCCGATTAGAATATTTTTTGGTATTACTATCAAAGAGGCGGCTTGCTCCTTTTAATAGTTACTTTTCGGTAACTACTTACTGTCTTACCGGCGCGCATTCTAGAGGTTGTCATTCGAAATTATGACTCGATTTTCCATTTATCACCACATACCATACTAACCTAGCCCCGATGTTTTACCGCCTTTAAATTTCCCTCACCACTCTTCACAAGGGCCCACGTGTTTAGAAAAAGCAACTACAGAATATTCATTTATTATTCTATATCACTTGTAAACATAAATAAAATAAATGAGGTTTTTTAGGTTTTTACCATTGTAATTTCATTACATTGATCGTTTTTTTTTTTAGTGACTGTTTATAAATACAATAAAATTTAAACACTTTAGTTTATGTATGATCTGAGTATCTCGTACTGAAAGGCGGGAAATTTGAAAATTTTAATTTCGAATAGCTACCACTAGAATGCGCTCTGGTAAGACAGTAACTTGCTACCGAAAAGTAACTGTTAAAAGGAGCAAGCCACCTCACTGTTAGCCAGTAGTACCTATTTTTTTTTTAATTTATTTTTTTATTTTATCGATATCGCTTTTTTTAAATACATTTGAAATATATTGACACATGATAAAAAAGTAATTGTATATCTTGGCAATTTTAATTCATTATTAATGCATATGTAACTATTTCCGTACTTGTTTATAGCTTCTGCTGAAAGGTATTGTAATCCTCATCTTTATTGCGATCAAAAGAGGGATTAGCAATCACTAGCACAACTGAGCATTTCAAATTATATACTTGAGGTCGTAAAACAGAACAAAATTAATACAATTTATTTTGAAGAAAAAAAAATAAGATAGGCTCGTTGATTGTTTTTTGTTTTCCATCAGCTGATACTAGGTGCCCAATGACAAATAACCAAACAAAAGAACATAAGGAATTTAGCCGACAGACGGGGACAGGGAGGTTATTGGGTCAGGAGTAAGGTTGTGCAACGGTTAGATAACTCCCCTGGCGGTGGAAGGTCGGGGAGAAAGCTGTTCTCTTCTCATTTTCATTAGTATTTCTCTCACATTCTCTCCTTCCATCTGAGCAAGCGCATTTTTGCGAATTTCTAGCCCATTCTTCTTTTTTTTAAGAAGAAACCAATTTAATAAGCTCTTTGTTTTTTAGCCTTATTTCAACAAGGAATAGAAACCTTAAGATGGATATGAGCAAATATGTTTCATCTAATTGAATAAAATTTCAATGTGGGTCACTATACTTCTATAGTGTCTATTCAGGTAAATATTTTATAAAAAAAATGGGAGTTCTTCATAATATTTTGTTTTTTTTTTTATATAAAATACCTTCTTTTTTTTTTTTTTTTTTTTTTTTTTTTACTACTTTAAATTTTTTTTTTTTTTTTTAAATCTTTACTACTTTAAATTTTTTTTTTTTTCAATTTATTGAAATTTACAACTGTATAAAATATAAACAACAAGTAAATGTGTTGAAAGTAAATACAATGGCATGTAAATAACATGTGAAGAACTATTCACTAGTAGCACTTCAATAAATTCTACACTAAAAGGTCTCTAGGCCATCTTCTTTTCAGACGCCTTGGAGGATTATCAGGAATGGAATAGGAAGCAAGTTGGGAGACTAGTGGATTGGAGTGGTTATGGAGCTTACTATGGAAGGATAGGTACCTGGTTTGGGCTAAATCAGCAACATATGGGACATTAAGATCTTTATGAATAAGTTTATTTGTAACAAAGTAATGAGCATTAAGGATTTTTTGAAGGATTTTGGATTGTAAGGATTGGATACGAGAAGAATTAGAAGGTTTAGTTGAGCCCCACTTTAAATTTAAAATACATTCTACTAATCCCTGTTGAACAGATCCGCTATCTAGGACTCCAACTGGACAAACGTCTGACTTTAAATCCACAAACAAGACTAAAACGACAGGAAACTGCTCGTCGTTTTCGACTTCTTCAAACGACTCATTAACATGACTGTTATCAGACCTATTTGGAAATATGGAGTTAAGCTTTGGGGTTCTACTAAACCATCTATTTCTATCCGTATCCAATCCTTGCAATCCAAAATCTTACGAAAAATCCTTAATGCTCCTTATTTTGCCACAAACAAATTTATCCATAAAGACTTTAATGTTCCGTATGTTGCAGATTTTGCCTAAACCTGATACCTATCCTTTAATAGTAAGCTCCGTAACCATTCAAACCTACTTGTCTCCCAACTTGCCTCACACTCCATTCCTGATAATCCTCCGAGGCTTCTGAAAAGAAGATGGCGCAGGGACCTTGTGATATAAAATTTTTACTGACGTGTTGATAGTGAATAGTTCTTCAAAGGTTATTTAATAGTCATTATTATCATTTTTATCAAATTTAATTGTTGTATATTGCGTTTCTATGATTAGAATCGATGAATTAATTGTCACTTTTATTTAATTTTTTTTTTATTTGAAAACTAGTTCCGAATGTTAAACATTCATCATCAGTTCTAAAAACACAAAGAAAATTTTAAAATATCAGCGCTTTGTTACTTAGATTATATATATACATATATATATATATAAACCCATCACATAATATTTTATTTTTGTTTTCAACAATATCTTTTTGTATTCAGTTTAGTTATAGCACACTTAAAATGAGAAGTTTTTTTTTTTTCTAGCAACATCATCAACATCAA